>JARQOC010000001.1:566544993-567029636 GCA_033576535.1 Allobates femoralis | reverse complement strand
AGTTCAGTCTCTACTCTGACCTTGTGCTGTGTGGACGTAGAGCTGTGTTGCAGAAGCTTTCCTGAAGCAAATCACTTTGTGAGAATCATCTTTCGGGATTTGCTGTTAATTTCCCTTGGTGGAGGTGAGGGGATGTCAGCCCAGGGCTGGATAGGAATAGGGCAGCTCAGGCATCTCCACCTTTAGAAATGATTCTGAGATCAGGGTCAGCTAGGGAACCCCAGTCTACAGGGTCAGACTAGCTTCCATGATTCCTTCAGCCCATCTCTGCCTTTCTGTAACTACTCTGCTTGTGTGCTATTAGCATCCCATGAAACATGCACAGAGCACCCTTACTTGTTGGTACCCATCACCCAGATCAAATGTCCCAGAAACCTCCTTTTCTTCCTAATTTCACTTCAAATCTATGTATTTCTTATAAAGTCAATACATTTACAAGGTCCCGATGCTAGTGCTGACAACTAACTTAACATCTCCCCCCTTCTAATTTACAAAAAGCAAAAAATCAGGTAGGAAATACGCCGTGCTCCTGTTTTTCTGCTCCATTTATTTGAAGAGGAATCTTGAGTTAACAGAATTGACTCTATTGGGAAAAGACACCCTTGTCTCTGAGGGGAAAAGCTTTTTTCCTGATCACTGAAATGTTGCTATCTTAAGGCCATGTATGGATTGGTATAATAGGTTTGATATCTCCGGGGAGCAGATTTTCTGCTAAAACACTTCTCTGCAGTACCTTTAAAACTAAGTTTATCCTCCTAATGGGAATGAGTACACAGCAGAAGGTAGTAATCATTACAGTGTGAAAGCAGAAGGCAACACCTCTGAGGCAAAATTCTCTAAATGAACTGAACTCTTAAGAAGCAAAATAGTTGCAGGCTAAGGGAATTTGCTGTACCAGCTCTGTGGTCATACATCAACCTTGACTGGCAGAGGCAGACAAGCATTATTCAACAGCTATACCGAGCCATTCTATTGCCAAAGCAGAGATTCAAGATGGATTTTATTGCTGCAGTTGTAATTTCACACGCTGGACTCAAAAACAAATTTATAATGCATTGCTCCTTCTACCCTTGTATTAAAAAGAACTCCTCCGTATTGTACTATGTGTGCATACTGCTTTCATGTTGTAACAACAGATATGTGATAAAGTTAAAAATGTACCGTATATACTCGTGTATAAGCCGACCCGTGTATAAGCCGCCCCCTTACTTTTACCCCCAAAACCTGGGAAAACCTATTGACTCGTGTATAAGCCGAGGGTGGACCCCAGCACAGGTATACAGCCCCCAGCAGTGTGGTATACAGGCCTCCCCAGTGGTAGTATACAGCAGCCTCCCCAGTGGTAGTATACAGCAGCCTCCCCAGTGGTAGTATACAGCAGCCTCCCCAGTGGTAGTATACAGCAGCCTCCCCAGTGGTAGTATACAACAGCGCCTCCCCAGTGGTAGTATACAGCAGCGCCTCCCCAGTGGTAGTATACAGCAGCCTCCCCAGTGGTAGTATACAGCAGCCTCCCCAGTGGTAGTATACAGCAGCCTCCCCAGTGGTAGTATACAGCAGTCTCCCCAGTGGTATATACAGCAGCCTCCCCAGTGGTATATACAGCAGCCTCCCCAGAGGTATATACAGCAGCCTCCCCAGAGGGATATACAGCAGCCTCCCCAGAGATATATACAGCAGCCTCCCCAGAGGTATATACAGCAGCCCCAGAGGTGTATACAGCAGCCTCAAAACCTGGGAAAACCTATTGACTCGTGTATAAGCCGAGGGTGGACCCCAGCACAGGTATACAGCCACCAGCAGTGTGGTATACAGGCCTCCGCTGTGGTAGTATACAGCAGCCTCCCCAGTGGTAGTATACAGCAGCCTCCCCATTGGTAGTATACAGCAGCCTCCCCAGAGATATATACAGCAGCCTCCCCAGAGGTATATACAGCAGCCCCAGAGGTGTATACAGCAGCCTCCCCAGAGGTGTATACAGCAGCCTCCCCAGAGGTATATACAGCAGCCCCAGAGGGGTATACAGCAGCCCCAGAGGGGTATACAGCAGCCCCAAAGTTGTATACAGCAGCCCCAGAGCTGTATACAGCAGCCCCAGAGGTATACAGCAGCCCCATAGGTATACAGCAGCCCCAGAGGTATACAGCAGCCCCAGAGGTATACAGCAGCCCCAGAGGTATACAGCAGCCCCATAGGTATACAGCAACCCCAGAGGGGTATACAGCAGCCCCAGAGGGGTATACCGCAGCCCCAGAGGTATACAGCAGCCTCCCCAGAGGTATATACAGCAGCCCCAGAGGGGTATACAGCAGCCCCAGAGGGGTATACAGCAGCCCCAAAGCTGTATACAGCATCCCCAGAGCTGTATACAGCAGCCCCAGAGGTATACAGCAGCCCCATAGGTATACAGCAGCCCCAGAGGTATACAGCAGCTCCATAGGTATACAGCAGCCCCAGAGGTATAACAGCAGCCCCATAGGTATACAGCAGCCCCAGAGGGGTATACAGCAGCCCCAGAGGGGTATACAGCAGCCCCAGAGTATACAGCAGCCCCAGAGGTGTATACAGCAGCCCCATAGGTATACAGCAGCCCCAGAGGTGTATACAGCAGCCCAGAGGGTACACAGCAGCCCCAGAGCTGTATACAGCAGCCCCAGAGGTATACAGCAGCCCCAGAGGTATACAGCAGCCCCAGAGGTGTATACAGCAGCCCCAGTGGTATACAGCAGCCCCAGTGGTATACAGCAGCCCCATAGGTATATAGCAGCCCCAGAGGGGTATACAGCAGCCCCAGTGGTATACAGCAGCGCCATAGGTATATAGCAGCCCCAGAGGGTATACAGCAGCCCCAGAGGTTTATACAGCAGCCCCAGAGGTGTACACAGCAGCCCCAAAGCTGTATACAGCAGCCCCAGAGCTGTATACAGCAGCCCCAGAGGTATACAGCAGGTCCCCCATAGGTATATCAGCAGCCCCAGAGGGTATACAGCAGCCGCATAGGGGGTTAACAGCAGCCCCAAAGGGGTATACAGCAGCCCCAAAGCTGTATACAGCAGCCCCAGAGCTGTATACAGCAGCCCCAGAGGTATACAGCAGCCCCATAGGTATACAGCAGCCCCATAGGTATACAGCAGCCCCAAGGTATACAGCAGCCCCAGAGGTGTATACAGCAGCCTCAAAACCTGGGAAAACCTATTGACTCGTGTATAAGCCAGAGGGTGGACCCCAGCACAGGTATACAGCCCCCAGCAGTGTGGTATACAGCCTCCGCTGTGGTAGTATACAGCAGCCTCCCCAGTGGTAGTATACAGCAGCCTCCCCAGTGGTAGTATACAGCAGCCTCCCCAGAGATATATACAGCAGCCTCCCCAGAGGTATATACAGCAGCCCCAGAGGTGTATACAGCAGCCTCCCCAGAGGAGTATACAGCAGCGTCCCCAGAGGTATATACAGCAGCCCCAGAGGGGTATACAGCAGCCCCAGAGGGTATACAGCAGCCCCAAACGCTGTATACAGCAGCCCCAGAGCTGTATACAGCAGCCCCAGAGGTATACAGCAGCCCCATAGGTATACAGCAGCCCCAGAGGTATTCAGCAGCCCCAGAGGTATACAGCAGCCCCATAGGTATAGAGCAGCCCCAGAGGGGTATACAGCAGCCCCAAAGCTGTATACAGCAGCCCCAGAGCTGTATACAGCAGCCCCAGAGGTATGCAGCAGCCCCATAGGTATACAGCAGCCCCAGAGGTATACAGCAGCCCCATAGGTATACAGCAGCCCCAGAGGTATACAGCAGCCCCATAGGTATACAGCAGCCCCAGAGGGGTATACAGCAGCCCCAGAGGGGTATACAGCAGCCCCAGAGGTATACAGCAGCCCCAGAGGTGTATAGAGCAGCCCCATAGGTATACAGCAGCCCCAGAGGGTATACAGCAGCCCCAGAGGGGTACACAGCAGCCCCAGAGCTGTATACAGCAGCCCCAGAGGTATACAGCAGCCCCAGAGGTATACAGCAGCCCCAGAGGTGTATACAGCAGCCCCAGTGGTATACAGCAGCCCCAGTGGTATACAGCAGCCCCATAGGTATATAGCAGCCCCAGAGGGGTATACAGCAGCCCCAGTGGTATACAGCAGCCCCATAGGTATATAGCAGCCCCAGAGGGGTATACAGCAGCCCCAGAGGTTTATACAGCAGCCCCAGAGGTGTATACAGCAGCCCCAAAGCTGTATACAGCAGCCCCAGAGCTGTATACAGCAGCCCCAGAGGTATACAGCAGCCCCATAGGTATACAGCAGCCCCAGAGGTATACAGCAGCCGCATAGGGGTATACAGCAGCCCCAAAGCTTTATACAGCAGCCCCAGAGCTGTATACAGCAGCCCCAGAGGTATACAGCAGCCCCATAGGTATACAGCAGCCCCATAGGTATACAGCAGCCCCAGAGGGGTATACAGCAGCCCCAGAGGGGTATACAGCAGCCCCAGAGGTATACAGCAGCCCCAGAGGTGTATACAGCAGCCCCATAGGTATACAGCAGCCCCAGAGGGGTATACAGCAGCCCCAGAGGGGTACACAGCAGCCCCAGAGCTGTATACAGCAGCCCCAGAGGTATACAGCAGCCCCAGAGGTATACAGCAGCCCCAGAGGTGTATACAGCAGCCCCAGTGGTATACAGCAGCCCCAGTGGTATACAGCAGCCCCATAGGTATATAGCAGCCCCAGAGGGGTATACAGCAGCCCCAGTGGTATACAGCAGCCCCATAGGTATATAGCAGCCCCAGAGGGGTATACAGCAGCCCCAGAGGTTTATACAGCAGCCCCAGAGGTGTATACAGCAGCCCCAAAGCTGTATACAGCAGCCCCAGAGCTGTATATAGCAGCCCCAGAGGTATACAGCAGCCCCATAGGTATACAGCAGCCCCAGAGGTATACAGCAGCCGCTTAGGGGTATACAGCAGCCCCAAAGGGGTATACAGCAGCCCCAAAGCTGTATACAGCAGCCCCAGAGCTGTATACAGCAGCCCCAGAGGTATACAGCAGCCCCATAGGTATACAGCAGCCCCAGAGGTATACAGCAGCCCCAGAGGGGTATACAGCAGCCCCAGAGGGGTATACAGCAGCCCCAGAGCTGTATACAGCAGCCCCAGAGGTATACAGCAGCCCCAGAGGTATACAGCAGCCCAGAGGTGTATACAGCAGCTCCAGTGGTATACAGCATTTCCAGTGGTATACAGCAGCCCCATAGGTATATAGCAGCCCCAGATTGGTATACTGCAGCCCCAGTGGTATACAACAGCCCCATAGGTATATAGCAGCCCCAGAGGGGTATGTAGCAGCTCCAGAGGTTTATACAGCAGCCCCAGAGGGGTATACAGCAGCCACAAAGCTGTATACAGCATCCCCAGAGCTGTATACAGCAGCTTCAGAGGTATACAGCAGCCCCAGAGGTATACAGCAGCCCCAGAGGTATACAGCAGCCCCAGAGAGGTATACAGCAGCCCCAGAGGGGTATACAGCAGCCCCAGAGCTGTATACAGCAGCCCCAGAAGTATACAGCAGCCCCAGAGGTGTATACAACAGCCCAGAGGTGTATACAGCAGCCCCAGTGGTATACAGCAGCCCCATAGGTATATAGCAGCCCCAGAGGGGTATACAACAGCCCCAGAGGTGTATACAGCAGCCCCAAAGGTGTAAACAGCAGCCCCAGTGGTATACAGCAGCCCCAGTTGTATACAGCAGCCCCATAGGTATATAGCAGCCCCAGAGGGGTATACAACAGCCCCAGAGGGGTATACAGCAGCCTCAGTGGTATACAGCAGCCCCATAGGTATATAGCAGCCCCAGAGGGGTATACAGCAGCCCCAGTGGTATACAGCAGCCCCATAGGTATATAGCAGCCCCAAAGGGGTATACAGCAGCCCCAGAGGTGTATACAGCAGCCCCAGAGATGTATAGCAGCCCCAGAGGGATATATAGCAGCCCCAGAGGGGTATATAGCAGCCCCAGAGGGGTATACAGCAGCCCCAGAGGTGTATACAGCAGCCCCAGTGGTATACAGCAGCCCCATAGGTAAATAGCAGCCCCAGAGGGGTATATAGCAGCCCCAGAGGGGTATACAGCAGCCCCAGAGGCATATACAGCAGCCCCAGAGGGGTATACAGCAGCCCCACAGGTATATACAGGCCCCAGCAGTGAGTTATATGTGCCCCCAAATGCTGGCACTCGTCCCCCTCCGTTATAAGCATCCCCCCCCGGCTGCTTAAGTTACCATCCTTGCTCTTCTGGTCCGCGCCGGTCTTCCACGGTCCCGTCCTCTGCTGCATCCGGGGTCCCCGGCCAGTAGCGATGACGTCATGCGACCGGCCGGTCACATGACCCCAGATGTGGCGAGGACGGAGCATGGAGCCCGGCGCGGATCAGAAGCGCAAGGATGGTAACTTAAGCAGCCGGGTGGGGACCTAACAAGGAGGGGGGTGAGTGCCAGCATTTGGGGGCCATATATGCACTGCTTCCCCGTGCCGCTGATTGACAGGGGGAAGCAGTGCATATATAATGAGCGGCCCCACGTGATGGGGTCGCTCATACAGCAGCCTCCCCCCGCCTCCTCCAGCCTGAGTTACCGTATTGACCCGTGTATAAGCCGAGGGGGGGACTTTTCAGCCCAATTTTTGGGCTGAAAAACTCGGCTTATACACGAGTATATACGGTATATTAATGTCATAACCTATATCGTCAAAAAGTGAATTTATTTCAGTAATTCAATACAAAAATTGAAATGCATACACTATATAGAGTCATTATAAATACTGTCATCTATTACAAGTGTTTATTTCTGTTAATGTTGATGACTTACAGCCAGTGAAAACCCAAAGGTCATTATCTCAGAAAATTAAAGTAGGGAGCGTGAAGGGTCTTCACCTTCACCTTGTGTGGTTGTGAGAGTCTGAACCACTATAAAAGCATATTACGTCTGCTGCAGTCCCCAGTGTGGTGTATATAGAGTAGGGAGGATGAAGGGTTAAAAATGATGCTGCTTTATTCCATGAAACATCAAAGGGTGAATATAATATTGATTTATTAGTCTACGTGTTTCAGGGCTCCCTGGCCCCTTCCTCAGGACTCTTTATAATTCATGTATTTCACTTTTTGTATTGAATTACTGAACTAAAGTAACTTTTTGATGATATTCTAATTCATTGAGATGCAACTGTACATGTGACTAGCTCAGGGTATGGGGACTCGGGTATCTGGGCCCTCTGCTGCGATAGGGATGTCACTGGTGGCCTGCCCAGACCCGTGGCCCTGGTGGTCAACTAAAAAGGGGTAGTTGAAATGAGAATAAATGTTTATAAGTTTATCGTGATGTCACCCACAGATTCTGGTGATTGAGTACCAGCGCCGCTTCAGACCTCAGGAAGGCAATGGTACAGCAGCCGAGATGGTATAGCTCCCTGCAGGTGGAGCTGGCCCTCCGGGGCAGGGAAGCACCCGTAGTGATGGAAGTGCTGATGATGGAGATAAACAAGTTGCAGTGACGCAGAGAAATAATTACACGGAGACTCTGTCACTCTACCCGGGGACTTTACTGGAATAATGCTGATGGTGGTACAGTTCCCAGAAGACAACAGTTGTTAGGTAAGGCTAGCCGGCTGGGTAGTAACAGTGGGCTGCAGAGTCTCTAGGAGCCTCCTGTGGTATGCCTTCCTTGCTCTACGCCATGTCCCGTTGCAGCTGCCTGACCTGGAACAGCCCGCTTAGTACCAGGCCCTATTGGGGTGCTTTCTGAGTGTCCCAGCTTCCCGCTCTCCTCTCTCCTGCACTGGAACTCGTCTCCGGTGGGTTATCCTGGTGTGACCGGTTTCCTTGAACAGGGAGTCGGGGCCGGTAGACGGACCCACGACGACCGGTGTTACGACTCAGGGGCTGAACTACCTGTGCCGCGTCTTCGGAGGGCACTCCGGTGTATGGACCAGGGTTCCCTCCCAGAATATGTATGCTCTGATTTGGGGGGTCCCCTCCTTCAGTCTGGGCTGCCTGTTCTCTCTCTCTCCAGGCCTCCTCACTCAGAGTCCCCTTCTCTCGTTTAGGGCTCCCGTACTGCTTCGTCCCTCGATGCAAACTAGAATTCCTAATTTTTCTACCTTCCTCCTGCCCTAACTCCCCCCTAGGGTATGGGCCCAAACCATCTGCCTAAGTGGGTGTGTGGGAGTGCTGGGATGGGATCCTCCTACAAACCCTACATTCCACTGTGACAGGGATAACCGGACCTTCATTTATGGGTGCAGTACCCCAACTGTGATGCCTGACCAGTGGGGCGCCACACATGCTTCCCAAACTGTATGATTACAGACAGGTACTTTTGATTTGGACTTCCTTTCAGAGAAACGCATACCTTTAATAGGCACTGAGCACCTATCCGCGGAGGAGAGTAGTCAAACAGGCTGGTCCTCAGCAGCTTCTTCTGACCTGCTGAAAGTGACTGACAAATCTCTGTCAATACAGGTCAGTCTCTGTCAACAAATGGGAACAATCTGCCGGGAAGCCGCCAGGAGAGCTAGTGCACAGCGTGACTCCGTTCCAGGTAGCTATTAAATGTTCGGCATGTTTTTCTTTGAAACATTGCAGCATTTCAGAGTCAAACATACCTGGCTGTGATCTTAGAGCTAATGGCTGATACATGCTGCCCATGGGTTTGACAGCACGCATCAGCATCAGGTTTTCTTACAATTAGATACATTTGGAAAAAAATGTGGGCTGTCTAGCACAGATGTACGAATCTCCTAAAAATCGTTTTGTGCAAATTCGCTCCAATTGTCTTGCATATTCAATTAAAGGGAACCTGTCAGGTCCTCTGTGCACCCAGATCCACAAGTAGTTCTCGGTGCATATCTAGAATACCTGCTTGATAGCCTCAGCAACTAGTAGCATATGCATCACCCTCAGGGTCGTGGGTTACTCGGGACCGGTCCCTGCTCTCTGGTTACAGGGGGAATTGTCACGGTAGTGGCCGTGGACCAGTTCCATGGCCCTGGAGGGACCACAATTAAAAAGGCGAAAAATGTAAAAGGGAAAAATAATGAAATAAAAGTTTGTCACTGTGACGCCACCTGTGGTATGCGGCCAGATGTGACCGCTGATGCTTGTCTCAGCTCCAAGGGATGATGATGGGATGTGGCAAGGTGATAAGCCCTCCACAGGCAGGGCTGATTTAACCCCTGACCGGGTTAATAGTCTATTGTGGGGTGGTTGTGAGGTGACTGTGGAGATGCAACTTACACTCTCAGCTGTATTTCTCCACCTTTCAGCTCCTCAGGTGCTTCTCAGATGCTGTGGTCTGTAACCAAGGACGCTTAATAAATCTCTCTCACACAAGTTTCAAGTTCAATCGGGTACTTTACTCACTGCTTAACTCTCGTTTTCCACAGTCTCAATCCTGCAGTGAGCGGTACCAGTAGCCAAACAGCAGCTGAGATGGATTGCCAATGCACCCACTTTCACAGTCCTTTCGAGTCTCTCCTCAGAACCGCTCATTTTGGGTATCCTTCCTTTGGATCCCTAGTCCCATGTGAGGCCTTTCCTTCGGTGTGAGGGTCAGTTTGGTTATGGGAATAAAGACCCTTCACCACACCGGTTAATCTGTGGCTGGGGCATAAAGCAGCCAACCACTTTTACAGGGCCGGTACCCAGTCCCTCAGTGTCTCCATAAAGCTGGTCTTCCACCTTGGACTCCTTCTCCACTGCACCTGTTCAGTAGCCTCGGACCCGGTCAGCCATAAGATGACACTGGCAGCCAGGTCACAGTGTTTTTCCTCTGTTGTTACGGTCTCTCTCGGTATGTCACTCCGTCCTCTGCTCCAACTCTGTTCTGACTAACTCTCACTCTCACTCTGAGGTAAACTACTCTAGTTCATCCCTCTCTCACAGGTGTCTCCTGTAAGCTCCACCCACCACTCAGCTCTTCCCCACCTCTTCTTTGCCTGGCATAAAGTTCCAGGTATAGGGATTCGGGGATGTGTTGGGTGCTTTTGGTTTGAGGTGAATGGCTTACCTCCCAGCTGCTGCTCTTTTCTGTGGCTACCAGTTCGCAGGGGTGCCACACATAGATAAACCAATCTGTAGAAAAAGTATTTCTGAAGATTATTTATGACTTGCTAATGATGGCAGTGACTAGTCGCAGGGGTGTTAGTTTTGGCCAGCCCAGTTTGCATGGAGTATGGGTCAAAGGGTCCCTGTGTAAGATGAGTACTAATGGTTGCTGATATCACTGCTTATTAGCACAGCATGAGACATATATTTTTGAGTTTTTAATTTGAGCAATCAAGTCCTGCATTTAGTGATAGGGGCAAACCAGGTGACAGCCTAAGAGAGTGGGGGCACCATATCAATAATCTAGGGTATCAACCACCAAATGTAGGTAGAGTACCTCTATCAGGGACTGCTTGGCCCTCCTATAACTGTTGCACGCCAGGGTCCGGTTGCCACAATATCAAGCTTGGAAGCAAGCAAAGGCACCCATCTTAGGTAAAGCACACACACGTACACAACACCTTCCCAACTCCAGACGAGAAGGGGGAGCTTTAAAATCTGGGTTCAGGGCAGGTCCCCTGTTTTTTGAGTAGTTTTTGTATATATTTTTGTTAGGACTCATGAGCATGAGGATCCGTGACGTGGATCATGAGCTTAAGTGTCTTGGCCAACACATGAACCAATACCTCATCTATTAAGTTTTTCGTTTATCATATAAAAAGCTTTTTTGCAGTTTTTTATCATTTTCGGGGTGCAGCTGGGCCCCATGTGGCGCCGTTCATCTAGTGGTGCAGAAGCATCGTACTGGGCGGCCCATTGGTCAGGTAGCAGAGCCAGTGGGTAGCTTTCAGACACTCTGCATCATTTGTATCAGTGTGAATGGCGTCCTAAGCAAGCCTATTATGTGCTGGGCAGGTCACATCCCACATTACATTTTGTTGTAAGTAGAGGTGATTTTTATCAGCCTGCACCTGTGCTTTCTTCACACAGTGGGGTCTGACTGCAGCCTGCAAGTGCAGTATTGGATTGTGATTTTGGCAATGATGGTAAGTTTTTCTGATGCTGCCTTTTTTGAGTAGTTTTTGTAAGCAAGGAAAGGCACCCATCTCAGGTAAAGCACACACACGTACACAACACCTTCCCAACTCCAGACCAGAAGGGGGAGCTCTAGAGCCTGGGTTCAGGGCAGGTCCCCTGTAAATTCTAGTCTGGTGGTGGGGTCAGGCAGTTCAGTTCCTAGGAGGACTGTGGAAGACATCCTTCGAACGGTAGCCACGCTAGGCTCATCCTAGGTGATTGACTAGCCCGTGTGGGTGACCCATGGTAAGGGTCTGAGGAAAGTGGAGAAAAGGTGCGAGAGTAGAGAGCAGCCAGCTCACCTCTGCACCTACTGTAGTACGGACACTGGAGTTCGAGGTAGCCAGAGACTTCATACCCAGCAACCAAAACCAGAGGGCGGGTAATTTCACATTGCTCGTCCCACCCAGAAAGGCAAGGAGACACAGCCGCAGCCGTGAGCTTGGGAGAGACAGAGGGAGAGCAACCCAGAGATCTCTCTAGCTGCCTGTCATACGGCCAAGACACAGAGACAGAACAGTACAGTACAACAGGGAGGTCTCAGCACATGCTGGGTGCGGACAGCTCAGATTGCTTCCAGGCTCCGGACCCGTAACACCACTTGAACTGGGACCTGTTTGGCTTCAGTAAATGTAAAAGAGACTGTTAAACCTGTGTCTGTCATTCCTTCAGTACACTAAATCCTTGCACCCCCAACGATACCCGCCTAACTACAGACTATTTGCGTACCATGGGGAATCGCTCTACCCATGGAGGGAGCATCATTCTGGCTGCAACCCCCATCATGCCCAGAGGACCGGACTGTAGCAGTGGCTACAGCTGGACACAAACCATGAGTGGCGTCACGATCACCTACTAAATGTTTTTCCAAAAGCTATATACTTGGTGGCTTAACCAAGAAAGAGATTATGCCTAAAACACATGTGAATGTATATCCTAATGAAGAGTCCTTATAAAGCCAAAGATGAGCAACTAATGATACCAACCATTGGCCGACTGCAGTGGAGGAAGAAGATTGTGCCGAGAAAGTTTTATAAAACACAGAAAAGCCAAACACAAAACGAAACCCAAAGAAAGCTAACATCAGCTATAACCTATTCCTAAACCTTTTAGCATATATAAATCATATATTCCCTCTCCTCATCCAAACACAAAATAAAAAAAGAATAAAAGACTTGTATTCTTGATCTTATTTCCTTTTCCTGTGTCCAGCGGCCATTTTCGGGAATTTAAGTTTGCTGAGATGTAACAGCTGTCAGTCACCTTATCTGGCATTATATAGTAAATGAGGAAAGTAAAAGGAAATATATTAGACATATTTTACAATTCTTAACTGCACCATACCTGTCATCTGGCTTGGTGTCTCTCCGATCTGGTCCCTAAGGGGACGTACATTTTGCTGTTCAGTTCTTACTGTTGTCATTCTTTCTTGTTTGTTGCCAACCTTGGTCTACAGATGGTGACATTGACTAGCAGACACTTGACCTAAGGGATGTGATGTGTGTCTCTTCACTCCTCCAAACCCTTATAATTCTGAAAACTACAGTAAGTCATGAGTAATTAAAAAGGATTTTTTTTAATAGAGGTATGTCTGAAAGATTAATGAGGGCTCTTCAGAATGAATAGAAAGGAGATGTTTTTGGCGGACCTCTGTTTCATTCAGAAGAAAGACAGAAGTCTCCCATTTTTTGCAATCACCATGGGGCGGCTCAGTGATTGGATTTTTTGGGCTCAGTTGACTATGGTACTTCCTAGTGAAGTTGTGCCTTAAAGGGGTTGTCCCACGATCATTGCACAGTATACATGCCTACATGCCCCAGACCACCCACTCAGAGTACGATGCCTCAAACAGTATTATATTCCTAAAATGCAACACAAATTATGATGGCTCTCACTGCTCCACACATTATATTTTGTCATCTTTGTATGATGACCTCATGGCCTCCACAGCCTACCAACACTGTGCATTTAGGCTGTGGAGGGCATGATATTGTGTCAAGCATCTGTGGGGATATAATTCTGCATAAGAGGCTGAGTGGGAATTTGGGTTGCCATCATACCTTGTGGATGACTATGAGGACTCAATACTGAGGATGGCAAGGAGCTGTAGAGGCATCATAATTTAGATGGCGGTCATTGCTGGGGATCATCATACTGTATACTATTTTAAAACCACTGAATGGATATCATACCATGTGAAAGCATTATAATATGTTGAGGCAATGTGGCACATCATACTTTGTGAGTAGAGAGACAGTGGGAACAAATTGATGCCGGGAATTTAGTGAGGGGTATCATATTGTGGAGAGGTTTTTTGGGACGTATCATACTCTATTTGGTTTATGAAATGAGTATCGTAGTGGGTGATGACATTAAGGAGCTTCATTGCTTCATCTGGTGGTCATGGGCAATCTAATACAGAAAGCATATGTATATCTGGGCACATCGGTATTTTTGTACTGCTGCTTTTAAGATCACTGACAAGCCCCAATGTACTTTCTGCCCCATTTGTATATTGATTCTATTTTACATTTACCTTTAGATCTCTACAAAAAATACTATAATTTTTATTTTGGGACAGTTCCACAGCCATACCACGTCTTCCAAACGTGAAAAGTGCTGCATGATTCTCTTTAACACTTCCCACAAAAATGCATTGTATGTCTTGGGAAGGGGTACTCAGATGTCTAGGGTGCTTAACAGCTGAACTCCATCCAGATGTAACAGATATTGGCTATATTACAAGGCTGGCATTTATCTTTAACAACCTTCACTGGCACGGTGTTCCCAATAGGGATGATAACTAGTTAAATTCTGTTGTCAATCTCTGACAGTGGCTTTTAAATGAAAAATGCTTTGGTGCCCGCACAGACTTGATGGGTCAATATTGCAGCGTGGGGTGCTGGGAGGCTTAGTCTTTAGGTAGAGACACACTTATGCAAGACGCATGCAAGTATCTCGCACGCATCTCGCATGAGTCGCCCGTCCTGGCCACTGGATCTCTGAATGGGAGCGTGGAGCTTATTGTGTTTCTATGGAGCTCCATGCTGCCATTCAGAGAGGAAGGGGCTGGGCCAGGTGACTCATGTGAGGTTCTCGCATGCAGCTCGCATAGTGTGTTTCTGCCCTTAGGCTAAGCTTCATACAAGACCGACTTTTCCATTTTGTACTGCAATATGGCATTCTCCTAAAGAAAAATGTAAAAAATTAGTAAAAATTTATTTCAAAATATAAATACCTAAAAAAATATATAATAATTCATATCACCACCTTGTCTCATAAAGAAAAAAATGTAGTTGGTATCATCATCATGTATGTAAAAGTTTGATTTATTGAAAGATAGAATTAAAATCAAAACACCACAATTGTGTTTTATTTTGGCCCACTCACATTTGTAGGAAATTGTAATAATTACAAAAAAAAAGCATATCATGTACATGAAGTGGAAATAAAAAACATTATTTCAGTACAGAAAAAACAAGCCCATTAGGCTAGGGTCTGATTAGCGCTCAGCCCTCAGCCTGCTGGATCTGTTAACAACTTAGTCTCTGGCAGGCTTAGTGCATAGCGTTATCAGCAAGTGCCCCCATGTCCCAATCATGGGCACCCTATGACCCCATCCTGGGCCCCCTATGCCCCTATCTTGGGCCCCCTATGCCCACATCCTGGGTCCCCTATGCCCACATCCTTGGCCCCATGTCCCCATCCTGGGCCCCATGTCCCCATCCAGTCCCCCTATGCCCCAATCTTGGGATCCCTATGCCCCCATTCTGGGCCCCCTATGCTCCCATCCTGGGATCCCTATGCCCCCATCCTGGGATCCCTATGCCTCCATCCTGGGTCCCATGTCCCCATCCTGGGCCCCCTATGCTCCCATCCTGGGATCCCTATGCCCCCATCCTGGGATCCCTATGCCTCCATCCTGGGTCCCATGTCCCATCCTGGGCCCCCTGTGCCCATCCTGGGTCCCATCTCCCTATCCTGAGCCTCTTATGCCCCTATCCTGGGCCCGCTATGCATGCCGCCATTCTGGGCCCACTATGCCCCCGTCCTAGGATCCCTATGCCCCCATCCTGGGCCCCATGTCCCCATCCTGGGATCCCTATGCCCCCATCCTGGGCCCATGTACCCGTCCTGGGCCCCTATGCCCCCATCCTGGGATCCCTATGCCCCCAACTTGTGATCCCTATGACCACATCCTGGGCCCCTATGCCCCCATCCTGGGATCTCTATACCCCCATCCTGGGCCCCATGTTCCCATCCTAGGCAACCTATGCCCTCCTGGGATCCCTAGTTGGCCCCATTCTGGGTCCCCTATGTGTCCCCACCCTGGGCCCCCTATGTGTCCCCACCATGGACCCCCTAGGTGTCCGCATCCTCAGCCCCCTATGTGTCCCCATCCTGGCCCCCTTATGTGGACCCATCCTGGACCCCCTATGTGGACCCACCTGGGCCCCCTTTATGTCCCCATCCTGGGCCCTTATATGGACCCATCCTGAGCCCTTATATGGTCCCATCCCAACACCTGTGCATTAAAAAAACAATCACTATACTCACCTCACCGATGGATCTTTCAGTGTCCAGTGCCGGAGGATCCATTCCATGCAGAGCTGCTGATGGGTGCACAGGATTAAAAGTCCCGGGGTGATGACATCATCACTCTGAGACTCTGCCCTTCTGCGCTTGCGCCAGCAGCATCAGTGTCACTGTGCTGCTGGCGTGCACATAGGAGGCAGCGGGTACAGCAGGGAGATCATTCTCCCTGCTATACTGCTCAGAAAAGCTATTCATATTGGCACGCTATGCACGCTGATATGATTAGCTATAGCTGGGTGGGGGGGGCCCGGTGGGGTACCATTGGGCCCTCTCTGCATCAGGTTAAGGGGAAATAGGAGCTGAGGGGGCAGAGCCACCAGGACCTGGGGCCCACCGTAGGATCACCCAATCTCCCAGTAGGCCAGTCCGACCATGCTACTCACACATCTTATGTCACTCATGGACTATCACAGGCTTAATATGCAGCTGGATGGCCAAAGTGCAGCAAGAAAGGGAGAATGATATTCCTGCCCCCAGACTCCTTTCTGGCAGGCAGAGTAACAGAAAGGTACAGCATAGAGATGGGTGGTTCAGCTCTATTTGGTAACCTTGCTCACTTGACTCAGCTCTTCAAAAGTAGTCGTCTCTTTTGGATCTTAATTGGATCCCTATTAAATATGTGTTCACCCTAAGTAAATTCATATTTAAGATGATGGTAATGTAAACCCTGTTCGACCACTACAAAACCCCGCTCACTTGCAGGTAGCCAATTAAATGGATGAGTGAGCGGGTTTTGTTTGGATGGTCAGAGTTCCTCACTGGAAATTATGTTCAGAGAGAACCATTAATCGAATGTAGTGGTTCTCGCTAGATTCTCACTCTTGGTTCATTTTGCGAACAACCCATTAATAGCATGGCATGAACAGTGAAGTGGAACACCAGCATCAAGTCAAACTGACCTGCTCTCTCCCTTCTGCGCCCACTCTGATGGCTGACAATTAGTGCCCTGTGCGACTGCATTCAATGCACATAGGTAATGTCAACAATGAGTATATTTGTGCCTTTTTATATCTTTGTGTGAAATATGTATACGTGTGCAAGCGTTTATGTATAATGTATATGCATCTCATATTTAAAATATGTATGTATGTATTGTGAATATGTATGTGCATGTATGTTGTGCTTCTCTGTTTGAGCATGTATATGCTCCAATAGGGCATGATGAAGGAAGGGAGGGAGCAGACACAAATCCTACACATAGACTCTAGACTGTCAATATCTACGTACTCTGTAAAAATAATTAGAAATCATGAGTAAGCTAAGTGAATAATGTTGGCTGTCAGTCCAATCGAAAGCCATAAGCCTCATACTGATACCATATTAATTTGTTCTCAATGTCAAAATCAGTTTTGCAATATCTGTATCTTTGCGCTTTCCTTATTTTGTGATTTTTCCACACTTGTTTCCTCCTTGGTATTATTTCTCTTTGTTAGTTTATAACTTCTGGATTACATACTGGGAAATAAAATCAGCCATCGCTCGCACCTGTTCAGTGCCTGCTGGTCTGCCTGTTACCCACATAAAATGTTAATCATAGATACTGCTGCACACCTCGCCAGAGTTAGGAGAGCACCTGTGAAAACTATATGTATTGTTCCAGCTAAACACATCACATGCTGATGATATAGTGATAACAGAAAAAAACTTCAGTTTTCTGAAAATAGCTGACTAGAACTTGTACTGTATGCATATTACAATGAATATGTAATAAAATCTAGTTATTAATGGTCCATCACTGGAGCCTCATTTTAAGAGGGCATGGAAATCTTGCTGAATTTCACTTAAAGCATAACCTTTGTTTACATTTTTATTTAATAATAATGTAGAGAAAATTATTTTTAATAAACTTTCAAATATACTTCATCAGAGAATTCTGGTTGAAAACCGTTGATAAAACTTCCACAAGATGTCCCCACTACACTGTGTGTGAAGCAGACGTGTTCATTCTCAGTCAGATCTGTCTTCACACTGAATATGGGACATGTAACCATATAAGAGAAAAAGGGGTGTGGCCTACACTGCTGACTGCAGCTAATGTGGAAACAAATTATCAGATTAGCTAAAGTTACAGTCTGTTGCTAAGCCTGCATGCCTGGGCTAAGGAGCTGGCAGCTGATTTGCCCACTGCATTGTTCCTAAAATGTCTAGACTGCATTAACAAGAGTGTCCCATGTGTCCCCTTGATTGAGACATTTTATAAATTATACACAAGATGCTATCTCACGCCCATTAGACTACACATGTTCATAACCAGAACTCTTCTCTATGTTGGAGGGATGTGTGGGAACCCTCTCCCACGTTTTTTTGGGGATGTAGAAATCTGGCTCAGTTTTGGAAGCAAATAGAAAAGCTAATTTTTGAGGGTACAGGGCTTCAGGTTTGTCTAAATCCACAGTTGACCTTGCTTCTTGTAGGTATAGCAGATTTACCTAGGCAACATAGGCAGCTAATTACTCATATCTTGCATGCCTCAAATACCTCCATTGCTCCGCATTGGAGAGATCCTTCTCCCCCTGTGGCCCAGGAAACCATCGCTAATATTGCAGGCCATAATACATATGAATGCACTTTTTCTATACAGAACAACTTATATTGCAAATACAAGGCTAAGTGGGAGCATTGGAAAAATTACTGGCACTCTCACATGGAGCGAACAAGACCGTTGTCACATATTATTTTAAGATATTAACTCTCTTTTATCACATTAGGGTGGGTTATGCCTGACGAGGCTATAGGCTTTTAACTTTAGTGTAATTCGCTTCTTTGTATCAAGGGAGATCTCCAGTTTTATTTATTATTTTACAGTTTGTTTCTTTTTTCCCCATGTTGGAATCTGCTGAACAAGATAATTGTTTTGGACCTGGTGTATTGTTTCATTCTGTGTTTGGTTATGTACTGATATTCCCTTCCATACAATGTGCAGTTGTCTAATTTGCTTTAGCATATTGTTAATATTTCCAATAAAAATTTATTTGAATTGTGGAAGGGCAATTGGGGATATCACATCTTTGAGCAGAGAGGACAATGAACTTTTGACACTTCTTACGTGAACTGTCTCGCACTTATGGCTTTCTACATTCACTGAGGAATTTTCAGGTCTCCACCGACCACTAATCATAGAACAATATAACAATAATACAATCTGTAAGGCTAGGGTCAAGCCCTTGGTCCGTTTTTGGCTTCATTTTTGTCTTTTTTTTTTTTCTAAGTCCAAAAACTGACAGAAAAACAGATTGGATGTAATAAACACCCTGTCCGTTTTTTTCTGGACCTCAAAACATTGCTCTGTCCGTTTTTGAGCCAAAAACGCTGCTAGCAACGTTTTTGGCATCAGTTAAAAAACGCATGCGTTTTTTTAACATGGGGCCCTATGGGAAACGCATGTGTTAACGCATGGCACATATAGGCACCTGCGTTAACGCATGCGTTAACGCACATGCGTTTTTAATGAAAAAATTACTAAGTCCAAAAACGTTCAGGGGTGCAGGAGGCTCAAAAAGCACCCTATAATAAACGGATTGGTGATGAAAATCACTTCCAAAAACGGACTTCTATGTGTGACCCAGCCTAACTCTTATCTTGGAACTTTGATTTTACCTCCCAGCTGCTCTTTCCCTCCCAAGACTGACCATTAATGGCCTTGTTCACACTCACCTGCATTTTTGGCATTCTCTGCCTTTTTCTGCAGTTTTTCAAAAACGCAGGTGCGTTAACGCAGGGTGCAATTGAGTGTAGATGCGTTTTTGCACTACACTTGCGTTTTTTTCCCCCTGTCCAAAAAACGCTGCATGCAACGTTTTTTGGGTGCTGGAAAAAAACGCAGGGGTTGGATCCAAAAACGCATGCGTTTTTTTTACATGGGCCCCTATGGGAAACGCATGCGTTAACGCAGGACACATATAGGCATCTGCGTTAACGCATGCGTTTCCCATAGGGGCCCATGTTAAAAAAACACATGCGTTTCTATAACATGGGGCCCTATGGGAAATGCATGCATTTTTAAATGGCACATTTAGGCACCTTGTGTTAACGCATGCGTTTTTGCCTGCGTTTTTGGCCAAAAAATTACTAAGTCCAAAAAAGTGTCAAATCCTTTCAGACACACAAGGGACACTTTTTGGCACTTTTAGAAAAACGCAGGTGTTTTTTTTCCTGCTAAAAAAACGCAAATTGAGTGTGAACAAGGCCATTTACTATTTTCTGCTTTACGCCACCTGTCGCATTTACTGCATAATCCCACCCTGCATATGTATATATGTATGTGTCTTCAGAATTTGTGTCATTATCAGCCTGATGAAGGGACCATAGTATCCCGAAAGCTTGCTTTGCTTACCATCTTTTCAGTTAGCCATTAAAAGGTATCAACCACTGAGGACTCTCAGATTCTAATATTTTTCCATATAATAGATGCATTTCACATAATGTATTGAATTACTGAAATAAATTAACTTTTTGCTGATATTCTAATTCATTGAGATGTACCTGTATCTTATGAGAATTATATACCAGCTAGTGTCGCACCTCTAAAGGGGTGCATTTTCAATGAGACCTATGGATATTAACTGTATTTTAATTTTGTCATTTGTAATTATACATTAACATGGGTATAAGTATACATTTGTAGCGGATTGAATAGATTTGTTTTAGTCAACAGCAAGTTAAATCATTAAGTAGAAACAGAACTTAAGCACCACTAGTGGACGACACCTTGTCATCGTGAAGTCCTAGACTACAGATGCCATAACAAAACTGTTATGTTTGCAGAAAAGTTGCAAAAGAACAGACTGACTTGCACTTTATAATAATTTCATAGAAATGTTAGCTATAGAAAATGTATCTGCAATGTACACAAGGTAAACATAATTTAATGTACACTTCAGTCTTTTATTCTCTTGTTCCCTTAGTCCATGTGACAGTTTCAGTCTGTTGGGTGATTGCTGATACGGTGACAGGTGAGTGACATAAATATAACAGACAGGCTTAAAAGATGTAATATTGAATCTCCGCAGAATCTTTCGGCAGCTTCCTTAAGCAGTCAAGTGACTGAGTTCTAGATTTGGATTTACTGTCAGTCATTTTCCAGTTCCTGCTTTAGAAATGAAAACTGTTTTTATTTTTAATCTGACTCCAATATGAATGAAGAAATACATATTCAGCTCCAGTGTCACACTGAATTACAGGTAGTGTGAGGGGTGAAGAGCAGCACTATAGATCTCAATTTTATAGTCTATGAGGGTATGGCCATTAGAAGAATTTTTTATCTTCCCAGAGTACATCTTAAACATTTTATAGGGGATAATTGTACCATCTAGAGAACAACAAGGAGGCATTATTACAATGTAAGAAGAACAGAGGTGGCATTATTATGTGGGGCACAGTGGTGGCATTATTATGTGGGGGGCACAGTGGTGACATTATTATGTGGGGGGTACAGTGGTGGCATTATTATGTAGGAGCACACTGGTGACATTATTATGTAGGGAAATAGTGCTGACATTATTATGTGGGGAAACAGCGGTGGCATTATAATGTGGGGGGAACAGTGAAGGCATTATTATGTAGGGAAAAAGTGGTGGAATTATTATGTGGGAGGCACAATGGTGGCATTATTATGTGGGGGTACAGTGGTGGCATTTGTAGGTGGGGGCACAGTGGTTGTATTATTATGTGGGGAAACAGTTGTGAGATTGTTATATGGGGGGGCAGAGTGGTGGCATTACTATGTGGTGGCATTATTATGTTGGGAAACAGTTGTGGGATTATTATATGGGGGGCGCAGTGGTGGCATTACTATGTGGGGGCATTATTATGTGAAGAAAGAGTGGTGGTATTATTATGTGGGAAACAGTGGTAGCATTGATATGTGGTGCACAGTGAGGGCATTATTATGTGGGGGGCACAGTGGTGACATTATTATGTGGGGGGCACAGTGGGAGTATTATTATGTGGGGAAACAGTTATGAGATTGTTATATGGGGGGGCAGAGTGGTGGCATTACTATGTGGGGGCAATATTATGTGGAATAGCAGTGATGGCATTATTATGTGCGGGGCACAGTGGTGGCATTATTATGTCAGGAAACAGTTGTGGATTATTATATGGGGGGCACAGTGGTGGCATTACTATGTGGGGGCATTATTATGGGAAGAAACAGTTGTGGTATTATTATGTGGGAAACAGTGGTAGCATTGATATGTGGTGCACAGTGAGGGCATTATTATGTGGGGGGCACAGTGGTGACATTATTATGTGGGGGGAACAGTGGTTGTATTATTATGTGGGGAAACAGTTGTGAGATTGTTATATGGGGGGCAGAGTGGTGGCATTACTATGTGGGGGCATTATTATGTGGGATAGCAGTTGTGGGATTATTATATGGGGGGCACAGTGGTGGTATTACTATGTGGGGGCATTATTATGTGAAGAAAGAGTGGTGGTATTATTATGTGGGAAACAGTGGTAGCATTGATATGTTGTGCACAGTGAGGGCATTATTATGTGGGGCAGTAAGAGGTGCAGTAATAGGGAGTTTACACAGGTTGGAAATAAATGGGGACAGGGTTGGAAATGTGAGAAGTCAAATATCAATTGTAATCTCTGCAAATGAGTGATGGCTGGAAATGTAGTTATGTCGGTCTGGGCTGTCTGGAAAAGATGGGAAAAGTGAATATCTCCATCAGAAAGAACATTAGCTGTAAGCCACCATTTATAACTGCACTGCGTTCTCTTAAATGGTCTGCTGGACTGGTATCTACCACTATATGGTCACCATATCATAACCAATATCAAGGTTTGTCTTTGAATATAGACATATTATCAGTAACATCGTGGGCATCTGCTGAAATTCCCCTATACCCACATTTAGGCTCCACCACCATAGTCATAATCAGGGTTTCCTGAGTAGGGGTCCACACAGATGTTTCACCCCCACTCCCCTGGAGATGAACCCTTATCTACTCCTCTGAATCAGAGGAAAAGACAGATATATACCATCAGATGATTGAGGACTGAAAAGTTTGAAAAAAAAAAAAAGATGGTAATTCAGAATGAAAGTCAAGATAAAGCAGAAGTAATATTGATCAGTAAGACAATATCATATTGAAAGTATTCTTGGGCCTTGATATTGAGCAGGGCCAGATACAATCTAGTCAAAACATGGCAGGAATTATGCATATTGCATGATCGCCCTATGCAGATGTCAGCACAGGAAAATCTTCATAGTCCATGCAAAGTGAGTATTCATAAGTCTGCAATTTCACATAGTGACTGCAGACTTGGAGCATAAGGCTAGATGACTCTTAACCTTCCTAGCGTTATTCCCGAGCCTAACTCGGGGTTAACATTCACTACCAGAAGCGTTAACCCGAGTCAGGCTCGGGCTTACCCGCGTTCGCGGCAGATGCGGTGAGAAAACCGCATCTGCCGCATCTGCCGCACTTGCCGCACTTGCCGCACTTGCGCCGCACTTGCGGCGCGGTTGCGGCGCGGTTGCGGTAATCTGCATAGGAACCAACCACCTCGGATGACCCTCATACACTGTTAATATGTGCCCCTGCAGCCTAGTAAACCATTAGCAGCACTGTTTTTGTGTGAAAAGTGGCTGCAGTAGAAGTGAGATAATGATTTTATACACTTACATGCCTGCGTACTTGAGGGCGTCTCCCTGTGTGTGCTGGCACTTGTGGGCTGTGCTCATCATGTCTGCTCTCCCCCTCCCTTATGCACGCCCCCTCTCAGCCTGCTATAGTGATGTGAGACTGATTGCGTCATAAAGGGGCGGGGCTAAATAGCGGCATCCCGGTAGCCCCGCCCCTTTATGACGCAATCAGCCTCACATCACTATAGCAGGCTGAGAGGGGGCGTGCATAAGGGAGGGGGAGAGCAGACATGATGAGCACAGCCCACAAGTGCCAGCACACACAGGGAGACGCCCTCAAGTACGCAGGCATGTAAGTTTCTAAAATCATTATCTCACTTCTACTGCAGCCACTTTTCACACAAAAACAGTGCTGCAAATGGTTTACTAGGCTGCAGGGGCACATATTAACAGTGTATGAGGGTCATCCGAGGTGGTTGGTTCCTATGCAGATTACCGCAACCGCGCCGCAACCGCGCCGCAAGTGCGGCAGCTATGCGGCAAGTGCGGCAGATGCGGTTTTTTACCGCATCTGCCGCGAACGCGGGTAGCCCGCTTTTAGCAAAAAATTCTAGACCTAAACAGACCGCCAGGGAGGCTACCAGACTGAGCGCTCAGTCAGATAACATTATTTTCAATATTACAGGTTAATTACATGCAGTTTGGATGAAGGGGACACCACCCATAGAGATTCAATAAACACATAGTGGTTGTGTGAAGAGTCTGATGAAAATTAACACAAACATGTTCATAATTTAAAATTCTTAAAACATATGTAGCGCCCACTGGGTAGGCAGCCACCAGAGGTACTGCACTCCTCCATTAGAGGGAAAGTTGTGCCTCTGGTCTCCAGGTACTGGGACGGTGCAATTGAGCTTCAGACAACACTTGGAACCACGGTACAGTGGGTGGACCCAGAGGGAGGACCCAAGTGAAGCCGGGAGAAAAAGTGTAGACTTAGAACTGTAGTAAAAAGGAGAAGGAGGAGGAGAGACCATCGGAGAGGAGTGGAGTGGAAGTCAAGAGTGTAGGGGCGGTGTGGTGCCGACTCCCATGGGCTGGAGCATGACCACGGTCATCCAGGGAGGGAAAGACCCACAGGTGTAGAGGAAGAAAGGAGCCCTTGGGGTACGGAACGAGACATAGATCCCCGTACGCCTGTATCTGTCGAGACAGAGGGGCTGGTGGAGGACACAGGGACCTGGCCCTGAACACGGCACGGATGCTTCAAACCCGAACCGTTGAACCGTAGGCCCCAAGCTTCTAATGGGAGCTGTGGCCAAACACCCAACACAACCTTGGCGAAGGCGACCAAACTAGGGAACAGTGCCCGGAAGTGGTACAACATGAGCACCCGTGTCTGTTGGTACCTGAGCTCTGTGCTGCGGAGGCGCTAAGTGAGAAGCGGTGAGACAAGCTTATAGCGTGATGATCCACCTGAGACAGAAACACCTAGGAGAGAGAGAGGGACACAAACCGAGGCTTGACTGCACTGATCTGATTCTGGAGACAATGCTGAACCAGAGGTTGGCAAGGGAAGTACCTGGCAATCATGCTAAAACAACTGAGTAAAAGTAACAGAACTTCAGTTTTGGCTTGTGAGACTTTCTTTAGAAGCAACCACCGGCTGCAGCGGCCACATCAGACACCGGGGTGCTAAACGATCTAATGAACATCTACCAAGGTATGAACTGATTACTCCATCCTACTGCCCTGGGGACCCCGCTCCACCTTCAGGGAGCGGAACCATCGAAGCTACTGGTCACCATCCCCAGAGGTTCTAAGCAGCAGCGGTCGCCTGGCCGCATACCGCAGGTGGCATCACAAATACCCTTTTTCCCCAGTCATCCCCCGTCATCTACCCCCCGCTTATTGAAAATGACACTGCCAGGGTCACGGGACTGGGTCTAGGCCCCTGTCTGTACCCGTGAAAAGAACCAATAACTGAAGAACATGAAGAACAACCGCTGCCCGGTCACGAGTACCGCTGGCCCTAGAGTGGGCTGTGTCACATATAAATTGCATTAATCCTTACTAGAGAAAAATGTTTCTTTTCCCAATTGCACTGTTCTACAGCCAAATTAATTTAAGAGAGGCAAAACAGTTGAACTGAACTAAATTTGTGGTGTTGAATATGAACATGATGCATACATTTGCTGATTGGCTTTAATTTTCAAGATCCAGGGGAGGTTGTAATTACTTATGACACCTTTCGTGACGACTTGTGCCTTTATTCCATCTCATTATTGCCTTGTTGGTAGTTTGTCTATTACATCATCTATTTAATCCACTGAGTCTTCAGTTTACTACCATTCAAAAAACATCAATGACGTAATCGGTTCCATAAAAAATGCCCAAAAGAAAAATGCAAACAGTCAACCTTAACCCTAACACCTAACCCTAACCCCTAATCGTAACTCTAACACTTAACCCTAATCCCTAGCTGTAACCCAGCCTGTCGTCAATTTCCCTTGTGGGCATTTTTCTGGTTGCTGACGTAATCCTAATTACAGTTGCATCACCTACTTTTACGTATGCTGTCTGTAAAGGTGTACAGTTATAGGATCTCTTAACTTAGTTTCTTAGCATATTGACATGAATCTACGTATATGTTTTTCTGATATGCCTCATTCTTGCATTAACAAAGCAGATAGTTTTTGCTACAAATGCGGAGAAGTCACTTTTGCATCGCAAAAGCGAAGCTTGACAACCATAATAAGGAAATGCTAATTTCTGTATTGTGGCTGCAGAATAGGAGATCAGGGCAAGAGTAGGACTTCACACATCTAATATATAAAACCACAAGCGATTTGTGACGTCAGTTCTGTCACTTTGCACACACTTCCGTAACTTTGTCCCAAGGTACACCCGCTCAGGGTGGACCAAGATGGCCGCCCTAAGCAGGACGACCGTGGCGAGCCGGTGCCCGGAGCTCAGCCGCGGCTACCTCCGCAAGCGAGGGACCAATCAGAATGGCGGCGGCTGTACCGGGCAAATCCCGTTCGCCAGCGCAGTAGCTGGAGCCCGCTCCGTGCCGTATTCTATTGGCGCGACGTTCAGCGCCGACCATCAGAATAGCGCGCCTGTATGGCGCTTATTTCAATCATGACTACAGTGTATTTCAAATTGGCGGCATTGAGCGTGCCGCTATTCTGATTGGTCGCCGGTTCAGCGCACGGACCAATCAGAATAGCGGTGCGCACTATGGCCGCCATATTTGAAATACACTGAGTACAGTGTATTTGAAGTATGGCGCATTAAGCGGCCGCTATTGTGATTGGTGCGGCGCTGAACACGCGACCAATCAGAATAGCGGCGCGCTCAATGCCTCCATATTTGAAATACACTGTAGTCAGTGTATTTGAAGCATGGCACCATACAGCGTGCCGCTATTCTGATTGGTCGCCGTGTTCAGCGCGCCGACCAATCAAATAGCGGCGTGCACTATGCCGCCATATTTGAAATACACTGAGTACAATGTATTTGAAGTATGGCGCCATACAGCGCGCCGCTATTCTGATTGGTTCGGCGCGTGAAGCCCGCGACCAATCAGAATAGCGGCTGTGCGCTATACCGCCATATTTGAAATACACTGTAGTCAGTGTATTTGAAGTATGGCGCCATACAGCGCGCCGCTATTCTGATTGGTCGGCGCGCTGAACTTAGAATTTCCCCCGCAGCGCATAGCGTTATCGCTATGCGTTGCCTGACAATGCTGGCCCATAGAAACCGCTTTTTACCTTAGCAGCAGCTGCACGCAAAACATCAGGGAGTGTGCTTTATCTAAATACTGTGTGGGAAAGCTGTCTGCAGTGTTTCCTGTGCACTGTTGTAAAGTGCACTCCCTGATGCTTTGTGTGGAGCTGCTGCTAAGGTAAACAGCGAGTTTCTATGGATAAGAATTGTCAGGTAGGCGGGGAAAATTCTAAGTTTTAAGCGGATGCGCCAAGTGTGGGTAACACTCCAAGTGTGACCCTAGCCTATGACAAATAAAATTCTAGGCAAGGAAAAGGGTGTTGTGGTGGATGTGAAGTCACACGCTTAAACCTATTTAATTAGTATAGATACATAAGCAATCAGAATAATGTAAGGCTTTATTTCTAGGAGTCTGAAGTGGATCTAGCTGTAGAGTGAATAGTTCCCTGTAGATAATTATCACATCTCTGCATTTTATATCACTTTGTATTTTAGCTTGGTGTAATAGGATGGATGTAAAGGAGATTATAGGTCTACTTAAAGTTTAATTTCAGGCAACAGCCAGGTGAATAGTGGAGCTGCAGGGCTGACCCTGAATGGCTGTGGTAATGGCAGTATAGGTTTATAGCTGGCTGACTCTTTTTATAGTTTAGCTCCCATATTATATTCATTATGTATTCTAATAATGTGGTCAAATGTGGATATCTGAGTTTATTAAAGTTGTATTATTAAGTAACATTTCCACTAGATGATGCCTTTTAACTCTGCATGACCTGCACTATAAAACGATGCAGATTAAATTGTACCATAGACACCTGTTATAAAGATTCTTCACCACAGAGCAATGCATAGGCAGGTTCACATTGTGTCTGTGCTGTCCGTTTAACGGATCCACTTGACACAGGACAAAAGCAATGAAACAGACAGAGTAATGCAGGGGTCTCAAACTCAGCTGGGTTGGTGGGCTGCACATAGAAAAAAATTGATATCGGGGGGCCGCAATGCTTGTAGGACTAAGTGACATTTTTAGTAATACCAGAATTTTTTTGCTCAATGTAGTAATGTCCAAATCATAATCCCCCTTCTTGTAGTAATATCCCCATCCCCCATCCCCCTTCTTCTTGGTCCCTTTCTTGTTGTAATGTCCCCATCCTGGTCCCCCTCTTGTACTAATATCCCCATCCTGATCCCCTTCTGTATTAATGTCCCCATGCTGGTCCCCTTTTGCAGTGATGTCCCCATGCTGGCCCCCATAGTGTAGTAATGTCTCCTATTCTGGTCCCTTTTTGTAATGATGTCCCCATTTTGAACCCTTTTGTAGTGATGTCACCATCCTGGCCCCCATAGTATAGTAATATCCCCCATACTGGTCACCTTTTGTAGTGATGTCCCCATCTTGGCCCCCATAGTGTAGTAATGTCCCCCATGCTGGTCCCCTTTATTAGTGATGTCCCCATCTTGGCCCCCATAGTGGTAGTATGTCATGATATATGCCTTTTCCCTGTCCTGTATTTCTGTATACTATGCCATTTGATGTTGTAACCTTTCTCCATTTTCTATTAGCTGTATACTATGCAATTTATTGTGCTATAATTTAACATGTCTCCTTCCCCCAAGAATTGCATTCCTGAGAGCTAGTGAAGGATTAGCCATTCTTCCTCCCAGCAGGTGGCTAGTCCAATCCACATACTACCAGACACACTGGAGCTTGAGTCTTCTGATGGAGCAGACCATTCAGTAGTGGGTGTGACCCCTACACCCCTTCGCATGGGCTGATCCCAGGAGCCCAGACAATACATTCATGTTTTAGGATCAGATGTGAGTCGAGTGTGGAAGTGACCGGAGAGAAACTTGAGCGGAGGCCAGATCTCTTCATCCATGGGATTGTGTTGGATCCATTGGACTCTTGGAAGGACTATTGCTTTCATTTATCTGGCACAAGGATTATCGGTAGGTGCCCGGATCTGTTTCCTTTGTTTGGACTCATTGCGGACTCTGCAGATTTATCTTCTTGTGTGTTGTTCCAGCTTTCTTGTTTAATAAACCTCTTTGGATTGATAATCGTCCGGGTGTCCCTTCCTGCTCTGTCGCACACCCCGTCACTGGTTGGCAGCGGAGGCATCAGAGCAGAGGAATGGAGGACAACGGCCCATCTACATCTGACACCAGGACTTCTGAGTAGAAGAACTGGACTGTGGTGAACCTACAAACAAAGGCCCGTGAACTGGGAGTCGGTTACAAGGGACTCTCCAAGGAGCAGCTTATTGAGGCTTTAGAAGGAGCTTGCCTGCAAGATGATGCAGAGGAAGCATCCTCACAGCAAATGGTGGAAAGACTGCAGCCGGTGGTAAATACCTGGAAAAGTCAGTGGGTTGTGTGGTACGAGGAGGAGATGGCCTTGCTGGGAGAAGAGGTCCCCATAGAATATAAGATGGAGACCATTCATGGAGCTAAGGAGAGGCAGCGCATGGTGAAACCAGCTAGAAGCTCCAGATGGACTGTACCCACAGCACCCACCATGAGGGAGCTCCCCAGAGTGTCCCGCAAAGACTTCAAGCAGTTTAATGAGGCTGCAGGTGACATTGAGGGCTTCTTCCAGGACTTTGAGCATCAGTGTCGATTAATGGAAGTCCTGGAAAGGGAGCAAGTCCGACATCTGGTGGAGCTGCCGAAGCCTATAAAGCTATGGACCCTCAGTGGAACTGTGAGTATGCAGAGATTAAACAGACCATCCTGGAACACTATGCCGTGACCCCCGATATGTACAGGGCTCATTTTCGTACCTTAGCCTGTGATGGGGAAGGATCTTTCAAGATGTATGTCCACAGACTCAAACAAGTATGTCATCGCTGGCTGGAGGGAGAGGGAGCCTTAACCTGGGAGACCTTCTTTCAGGTCATCCTGAAAGAGCAGTTTTATGCCAAGTGCCCTGCTGAGATCCGGGAATGGGTACGGGAAAGGAGACCAGCAACAGGGGAACAAGCTGCCACTCTAGCTGATGAGGCTGTCACCATCAAGCCTCAGTGGAGGTATCTGCTGGAGGATGGAGATAGGCCAACCAGCTCCCCCACATCAGTGGCCCCTTGCCCTGCTATCCCCATTGTTCATTGCTCCCATAAGCCATCACCTCGTGCTGATACCCATGTTAATGTGCCTCCAATTGTTCCCATTGCGTCTCCTGGAATACGACCTCGAGAGAAACTAGCGGAGCGCAGGTGTTATGGTTGTGGGCATCCCGGGCATCTGCAGGCCACCTGCCCAGCCATCCAAAGGAGGAGTCATCCTCAAACCCCTACAGCACCATCAGGTGGGAGCCGGCCTCCAGGTTCGCTTACCCTCCACCCAAGAGGGCGCCTAGGAAGTGGTGGGACACCTCGCAGATGTTATAGATGTGGGCAGCCTGGGCATCTGCAAGCCTCCTGCCCAGCTGGTCACATCAGGAATCATCTTGCACCACACCAGATTATTAAATATGTACAGCCAAGTGCCATGGAGGAAGAGCTGTCACCACTACGTGAGGTCTGGCCGAGTGACTCGGCCACCCATGAGAGTTTATGGGGTGCGGCCCGCAGCAACAAAGACTCTTGCTCATCGAGGTAAGCACTTGCAGGAGGTCATGCTGGATGGACAGAGACTTGTTGGATTTTGTGACTCAGGGGCTTTCCTCACTTTGGCTGATCCCCGAGTGGTTCGGCCTGAAACAATCCACAAAGGATCTGGGATTGTAATTGAACTGGCTGGTGGTAAATGCATGACTATTCCCAAAGCCACTGTGGATCTGAACTTTGGCTTTGGGGTCAGGCGATGTGTGGTTGGGGTGATGGGTGGCCTTCCAGCAGATGTTTTCCTGGACAATGATGTGGGAGAGCTTTAGTGCCAATTTGTGGCTGCATGTAGCCGAGTGTCCCACTATGACTGTGTGTACTTAACAAGAGACCTGTAGAGGTCACTAGTACGTACACAAATTGTGGGGGGAAGGGATTGTCATGATATATGCCTTTTCCCTGTCCTGTATTTCTGTATACTATGCCATTTGATGTTGTAACCTTTCTCCATTTTCTATTAGCTGTATACTATGCAATTTATTGTGCTATAATTTAACATGTCTCCTTCCCCAAGAATTGCATTCCTGGACTGTAATGTAATTAAGCATCGCTCAACGGCTAGTGAAGGATTAGCCATTCTTCCTCCCAGCAGGTGGCTAGTCCAATCCACATACTACCAGACACACTGGAGCTAGAGTCTTCTGATGGAGAAGACTATTCAGTAGTGGGTGTGACCCCTACACCCCTTCGCATGGGCTGATCCCAGGAGCCCAGACAATACATTCATGTTTTAGGATCAGATGTGAGTCGAATGTGGAAGTGACCGGAGCGAGACTTGAGCAGAGGCCAGATCTCGTCGTCCATGGGAATGTGTTGGATCCATTGGACTCTTGGAAGGACTATTGCTTTCATTTATCTGGCACAAGGATTATCGGGAGGTGCCCCGGATCTGTTTCCTTTGTTTGGACTCATTGCGGTCTCTGCAGATTTACCTTCTTGTGTGTTGTTCCAGCTTTCTTGTGTAATAAACCTCCTTGGATTGATCATCAGCCGGTTGTCCCTTCCCGCTCTGTTGCACATCCCGTTACATATTAATGTCTCCATCCTGGTCCCCTTTAGTAGTAATGTCCTCCATGCTGGTCCTCTTTTGTAGTGATGTCCACATGCTGGCCCCCATAGTGTAGTAATGTCCCCCATGCTGGTCCCCTTTTGTAGTGATGTCCCTATCCTGCCCCCATACTGTAGTAATGTCTCCATTCTGGTCCCCTTTTGTAGTAATGTCCCCCATGCTGGTCCTCTTTTGTAGTGATGTCACCATCCTGGCCCCCATAGTGTAGTAATGTCCCCCATGCTGATCCCCTTTTGTAGTGATATCCCCATTCTGGACCCCATAGGGTAGTAATGGGTCCCATGCTGGTCTCCTTTTGCAGTGATGTCCCCCATGCTGATCCCTTTTTGTAGTGATGTCACTATCCTCACCCGCATGGTGCAGTAATGTCCCCCATGCTGGATACCTTTTGCAGTGATGTCCCCAACCTGGTCTACCTTCTTTTTACACACACTCACACACACTCACACACTCACACATTAACTCACACACATTAACTCACACTAACACACTCACTCAAACCCACACTCACACTCACAGACACTCACACTCACAGATGCTCACTCACACTCACAGACACTCATGCACAGACACTCACACTCACAGACACTCACACTCAGGCTCTCACACTCTCAAACACTCACAGACACTCACACTCTCAGACACATACTCACACTCATACATTAACTCACGCACACTCACACATTAACTTGCACACACTCACACACTCACACATTAACTCACCCACATTAACTAACACTAACACACTCACTCAGACCCACCACACTCACAGACACTCACACTCACTCACACTCAGAGGTGCTCACTCACACACACAGACACTCACACACACAGACACTCACACTCACTGACACTCACACTCTCAGGCTCTCACACTCTCAGACACACACAGACACTCACACTCTCAGACACACACAGACACTCACACTCTCAGACACTCACACTCTCAGACACTTACACTCTCAGACACATACTCACATTAACTCACACACAGTAACACACACACTGTCACACACACACTCACACACACTCAAGCACTCAATAACTCACACACACATTAACACCCACACACTCTTTTGTAACCCTAACCATGCCGGCGGCGTTCCAGTGCATGGGGCCGCTGCGGTCCCCGCTGTTTTATTATTTTCTGCCGATTCATTGACAAAACTCTGCCACTCGCTCTGCAAGTTCAATACAATGCCGTCAGCCATTGAGAGACCTGCAGGTGACATCACCTGCGGGCCTCTCATTGGCTAATGGCTTGCATCGAGCTTGCAGAACAGCAGAGCGAGCGGCAGAGTTTGTCATTGAAGCGACTGGAAGTTAAAATACAGCGGGGACTGCGTTGGCTCCGTGTACACGACTGCCGCCGGCATGGTTAATTGTCCACGGTGCCGCGGGCTGCACAGAGAAGCTCCTGCAGCCACATGCGGCCTGCGGGTCGCATGTTTGAGGCCCCTGGTGTAACGCATCCATAGGCTTCCATTCAAAAAATAGGCATGTGTCTGCAAATATGTGTTACCATGTCTTTGAAATGCACAGGCAAATATGGATTACCATGTTTTTCTAAGAGTGGTGGAACACGGGCGTGAGACTCGCGCGAGTGCAATGCGAGAAAAACTTAACCCACAGTGTGAATGAAATGGAGTTCAATCGCAGCATGCAGCATGATTTCCTTGCGCAGGTGCCCATTGTAAGTATATACGTGCGAGAAAATCTTGCACCCATGCAGCACACTGTACGATAGTCGCATATGTGTGCATCTAACAATGTCGGCAAAAAACGCTGCTGTCATAGCAGCGGTGTTTGAAATTGCCGGGTTGCCGGCACAGTAACCAATCAGCTTTTACCGCTGTGACCCATTTACAACCCATGAAGTACTGGGTATGTCCTTGTTCAATATAAAAATTGGAGTTTGGCTCAACAGAACTAAATATTTCTTTTCTTTTTATTTTTCAAAAGAAAATATAGTGCATACACAAGAAAAATTTACATGGTCCACATGACCCAGTCGACGCATTTCGACTGCACTAAGCAGTCTTACTCATGCCTACATCTTGGTCACCTCCTCTCTGTGATGCGAGCTAACATGATGAGCTCGCATTATTCCCTACACATATTGGCTGATCTCATCAGCTGATATGTGCATCTAACAGATACAGGCAGATCAGGGATCCACCTGCCACTGTTGACCTCTTAGATCACAAACATGGACAGAGTGTTCTAAAGTGCCTGAGCGGTAATCGCGCTATTCCCGCAGCTATTGGCGACCCGTGGACACAATCACATTGCGTGGAGGTCTTGACTTGACAGCCAGGTGTCACATGAGGACTCTTAACACTGTCATGACTCACTTCATGTGGATACCCGCTAAGTGCCAGCATTCACAGGAGACGGCAACTTCTGCTGTCTTATGCTGAAGCATCGCTCTGAACTGCAACAGTGATCAGACACTGCAGTGTTCAGGCGCCCTAAAGGGCCAAGTAAAGTAAAAAGGAAAATTTAAAAAATATGAATAAAATAAAAAAAATAAAGTTCAAACCACCTCCCTTTTGTCCCATTGGAAATAAAACTATTAAACAAAAAAGAAAGGAAACACATTTTTGGCATTTCCACGTTCAGAAATACCCAACCTATCAAATTATAAAATCAATTAATAAGATTGGTAAACTCTGTAACAAAAAAAATTAAAATGCCAAAATTAAGCTTTATTGGTCGCAAAAATAGCAAATATGACCTGGCAAAAATGTAAAATAGCCCTGTCATAAAGCGGTTAAAGCTTCTTCCAGGACTTCCTTAGTCGCCAAGACAGCTTGTCCCGGTCATTCGTCCATGACGTAAAGATGAATGCAATAATAATAAAACAAACATATAATATTCATGAAAAGTTCAACTTTTCTAAAAGAATATTGCTTCTCTGAGTCTAAATTATTAGAAATTGTATCAGCGTGTTAGTCAAAGTCGCCTCTGCCAAGATGTTACATTTGAATACTGTGTCATCTATTTTGCACCTTGGATTCCGGTCGCACCATAGTTCCAGAACTCGACCTTCTGTTCTGCAAAGAGAAGTGATCAATGGATTCATAAATTTGATGGAACATATGTCCAATATTTTGTTTTTTCCATTCTGTTAGAAATTTTCTATCATCAATTTTACACAAGGATCTTTTGATAATTCCGAAACACCATGATGTGACTTTATATTTGATAGAATCTTCAACTACGATTAACATATAAATTTGACATACCTAACATCTTAAGGCTGTTTCAAGCCTACAAATCAGCAAGCCTAGGTCATCATCTGCACACGTAGGATGGATGAAAGGATCTCATACATTAATACATGCAGGATGAAATAAATATTAACAGGGTCTGATTTCTCTTTTTTTTTAACATTACTTGAAAAAAGCACAAATGAGAAAAGTGAGCAGATGATAAACATTGATAAAATATGAAATGAAAAGTGGAATTTTAGTTCTAAAAACTAAAAAAGGTTTGCTGTGAAGTAATCTTAGTACTAAATTGTGATTTACAAAAAAAAATATAAAATCACTTAAGAGAGACTCCACCTTAGGGGGTTGTCCACTTTTTTATCATAAATGAATGTGCGGGGATGGGATTTTGTAGGACATATTAACATACCGGTATATAAGGATTTCCTCCCCTTTGAAGACGACGCTTGTTAGTGCAGTCACTAGGTGTTCAGTACGGACCTCAAACTTTACAGTTCAGATTCGCACATCACTAGCAGTGGGCGCAGACATATATGAAGAATACAGTATTTTTAAAACAGTCTTTTTTTACTGATGAGTCCTAGCAACCCTGGATGGTCCAGATGAATGGAGTAGTGGATGCTTGGTAGATGGCCACCATGTCACATGTCCCATGTAAAAGGTTCTCCTACCCTTTGAAGCCAACACTTGATAGTGCAGTCTTCCGAATGAACTGCACACCTGTCATGATCTCCACTCTATCCTTATCACCACTATTGTTGTGGAAGCTGTTAGTCTGTGCTGGCTCTGTGCTGCAATCACCAGTCTTCACTTCCCTTAAGTAGGCTTCTACTTAAGCATGCTAGCTCCTCCATTCATTCCTCCATTCAGTGTCAATTGTGCCTGTGTAGGTCTGATTCCTCTGTGCTCTGTGCCTGACCCAGCCTGACTTTATTCCTTTACCTTGACTTTGACCATTTGCCTGTGACTTGACTACCCTTTTGCCTGTTCCCTGTATTCTGTCTTGTCCCTCTTGTTTTCCTGAATTGAACTTCGTCTCTGACTACTCCTTGTGGTTAATACGCCATTTCTTGGACCTGACCTCAGATCGTTTGACCTCCCTTTACCTCCAGTAAGTAGTATTATTATATTGACTTTCCGTTATTGCACTCTGTTTCTTCACCTCTGAGACTAGTTATTACTGTAGTGACTTGCATCAGAACACCTCTATTAACCCCTTAGTGACGGAGCCAATTTCCACCTTAATGACCAGAGCATTTTTTGCAATTTTCACCAGCGTCCCTTTCTGAGGTTATATCTCTGGAACGCTTAATAATAATAATAATAATAATAATCTTTATTCATATAGCAGCAACATATTCCACAGCGCATCACAATTCAAACACTTCAACGGACCCCAGTGATTCCAAGAATGTTTTTTCGTGACATATTGGAGTTCATGTTAGTGGTAAAGTTACAGAGTTCATGACCTATCATTCCCCCAGGGTCACACAGGGGTTACCTGTGATCTTCATGGTGATCTGCTTTAGAGATCATCATGAAGATATGTTAACCCCTGTGTGACCTCAGGGGAATGATAGGTCATGAACTCTATAAGTTCATGACCCATCACCCATAACGATCCAGGGGTCACACAGGGATTAACTTATCTTTATGATGCAGATAACCATGAAGATCAGAACTAACTCCTGTATAACACCAGGATCGTGACCTATCATTCCCCTGAGAATGCGCACACACAGCGGCGCACACAGAAGAGGCGTACACACACCAGTGCACGCACAGAAGAGGCATGCGCACAGACGAGCAGCGCACACAGCAGCACACACAGAAGATAAGAGACCTCTGGTGCCTGGATCGCGGGACCCTAAGATTGAAGATCGCGGGACCGCAGGCAAGTAAGAGAGAGGGACAGGGTCGGGGGTTTCAATATGTCAGATCGGATGGCATTTCAGAGGAGGAGGCGGTGCGCGCAGGTGCTGGGGGCAGGAGGAGGCAGATGAAGGGGTCAGAGGCTGCAGAAAGTGTGGAGAGGAACCGGGGGGACTAAAGGTTGCACGGGGATGTGATTCCCATGCTATCTGACTTGTAACCTGTCAGATCGCATGGACATGCAAGGGAGGTGGGGGTGGGAGGGAGATATCCATTACCACGGGTCTTGGGGGTCTTAGGGGTTAACATTTCTCTTTCATCTGACATGTGATTTCAAGTCAGATGAAAGAGAAAGTACTTTTATTTTAATGTGATGACCTGTAAACAGTGTTTACCGGTCATCACATTACCGATACCGGGAAAAAAACGTCCTAATTCATGATCTCCAGGGTCTCAGCTACCCCCGGTAACTGAAACCCCGGAGAGTTTATGCCACTGGGAGCTGGGAGATGCTAGATGGCTTTTTCTGTACTTAAGTCTCTAGACGTAAGAACAGAATAAATACCCTTTTTTGGACATTTTAAGTCAGTGGGCCGTAATTATCGGGTTAATTATCCTATACACAAATTTGATTAATGGAAATATACATGTACATTCTTCCAACATCAAAAACCTAGACTGTACACATGTACATCACTGAATGAGACCTATAAGAATCAAATTGACTACATAGGTGTTCACCAAAGATGGAAGTTATCAATCACTACTGCAAAAATAAGGTCGGGAGCTGACTGAAACTGATCATGAACGTTTGACAGCAAGGATTAGAGTCAAGTTGCGCAAAAGAAAAAGACAACAGGTCATATTCAATTTTGATTTGACCAACATACCAGAGGTTTATTGGAATACTCTGCAAAACCAATTTAAATTACTGGACATAGATGAAAGGAAGCCTCAGAAATTAAGGACAAATACATAGACTATCATTACTAAAGAAGCCAGAAAGACAATAAACATGAGTCAAGGGAGACCCCACATCCATGATTAACAGAAGTACTGCTTTTACCTAAAACGCCAGTGGCGGACACAGTGCACATCGCAGTTCTACACTTACAAGTAGGGAATGTAAAGTCTTCAAAGCAGAAACGTTTGCATCAGCAGTGTATCTGTTACAAGAAATTTCTGGGAGTTGTTTGACTTTTTTTAGTCCCAACAGGTTTTTATTATTAATGTAACATAAAGTGTACAAGTTACAGTCAAAAGTAGTCAATAAGTTCCCCCACAGAGAGGGCTATAGTTAAGCAAGGAAGCTAAACTTTTGGCTTAGTGTTCAAGTGGATTTTTAACATAAACAAAAATATTAAAAATAGGGTTTATAAGAGGGTATATAAACATGGGAAGGTATTTTGAATAATGTTTTGTATTGATGTTCTTAATGTGAATTCCTTACCTGCACTCTTTGATTTGATTTATATTTACTCGTATACCATGTAATGTTTGTTTTCTTTTTCAAAATTAATAAAAAGAGATTAACCCCCCCCCAAAATTAGGGTTTATGAGAAGGATAGTAGGAAAGGAATAGAGGGGGGGAGAGATTAGGGAAGGGTACCAGAAGACCATCATTTGTCACCATCATCACCAAGTAGTGAAGACCATCATTTGTTACATTTCATATAATAAAATATACGGTACATGACATATTTTCTTACTATTTAGGATACTGTTACATTCAATAAATGAGTAATATCAATCTATCAAGATGAGATAGTATTCTGTTAAGATTATGGTTAGTGTTATTGTGGTTCCAAGGTTCCCATATAGACTGGAAAAAATCAAGCCTGTTGCTTCTACTAGCTTCTGTTTTTTTCATAGAGCATAATTAAGTTTATACGGTTTTTAACTTCTATGATTTATAGAGTGTTTGTTTTCCATTTTTTGGCTATATGATGTCTTGTTGCCATTGCGATGAAATTAATAAGGTGGTATGTTTTATTGTTGATTTTTGTTGGTTTGTCTCCTAGAAAGAGAACTGCAGGTGATGGCGAAATTTTCCTGCCTATTGTTGTGTTGATTACCTTTATGACATCTTTCCATAGGGTTTTTACGATTGGGCAGGTCCATCAATTATATAATATATCTCCTTGTGTATCGCAATCTCTAAAGCAGTGGCTAAAAATTGTATTATATACATTATGTAGAAAACGTGGCACATAGTGAGATCTAAAAGCTTGAGAGAGGTTTCTGTTAAGGTTACTTGATTGCTCCCTTTCGAAATAATTTTGTAACACCGGTACCATCTTTCTATTGAGAGTGAAATCCACAGACCTTCCTCCCATTGGTCCATGACCCTTAGTATTTGGTCATATCTAGTTTGGTTGAGAAGGGCATAGATGAGCGATATCATCCATTTACCCAGTGGGTCATGTAGGTATTGTAATTCAAAGGTTGTATTTTTTGGGTATGTTGTATCTGTGGTAAGGGTTTGTAAAAAGTGAAACATTTGTTCTATCTTAAAATTTTCTGATGGTGGCGCTTCATATTTTGTGTTGAATTCGTGTTAAGGGCTTTGAAGCTGTAGTAAGATGTTTAAGGGTGCATTCACATGCTGCATATTTGCTGCATTTTTTTTTACGTGCAAGCTCATCACAAACCAGGAGTCGGTGATTAAATCCAGAAGTGGAGCACTTGTTTCTATTATACTTTCCCTCTGATTGTTCAACTCCTGGTTTGTGATGAGCTTGCATGTAAAAAAAATGCAGCAAATATGCAGCGTGTGAAAGTACCCTAAGTCTATACATATTCTGTTTCCACCAGTTATGATTTGTAGAGGTAACCACGGGGGGGAAAACATTGGGTTATCGAATAAATCTAGTGAAAGGCGAGGGGTGTGATTATGACTTACTTTGGAATCTGGTGGTTCTCTAGATTTGTAAGGAGTGGTGGGAGTATACTGACTGTGTTCGCAAGTTTGCTGGTAGAGGTCCTGTAGCCTACATCAAACTATTCAGGGTATAAGGCTGGTTTCACACTGCAGTTTTTCACCTGATCAGGTTTCATCCGGTTTGTGTGCCAAAACCAGGAGAGGAATTGTCACGACGACTTAGTCAGGACCTGCAGCTCTCTGGTGCCCCCTTAGCCTGCTGGCCAAATCCGGTATTGCCAGAGGATAAGAAAGGAGCCCAGCTGCCCTAATTTATGTTGTCTACTGCGGCACGTGATGTAACAGGATGTACTGTATATATACCACCAGTTCCTGCTAGGAACGTATATATACCTTGATCCAGTCACCCTCAGGCCCACAATATCACATAAATACAAAAAAATTATGCTGCCACCACCGATGTCTTGCAGGTGGATCGGTAACCCATATGATAGCGTAAAACGAACAGTGAGGTCGTGAGAGCTTGCTCATAGAACAGGGAGATCAAGACTAGTAAATTATAATATTAGCTTGCCTGGGCCTGGGGCTTTCCCTGACTTTAGATGTTTGATGGTTTCTATAATTTCTTCCTTAGTAATGGTTAACTATAAAGAAAAAGACAAGCTCACATAGGGCCTTATCTGAAATACCAAGGTGGAAGCACTAACCTTATGTGGTTGCGTGTGGCACAATCACTCTCAGGCATATAGGAAGAAGGCTGCCGCGGATCACCCAAAGGAATGTATCCATGTATCAAGAAACAAAGCGGGTGGATTATCAGGATCACACTGCCTTCTATAGTCCCATCAAAATCAACTTTCCCTGGATTTGCTTCTTCCATGGTACTATAGAAGGCAGCGCGATCCTCATAACGCACCCACTTTGGTTGTTGACACGTTGCTACATTCCTTAGTAATGGGGGAGTGCAGTGATGCTGCATAGTTTGGGGTCAACGTCGGTAATTTTACAGAGGAAAAAAACTGCTCTGAGTGAAAAAAATTTGAGGTTGTCGTTATGTAGTTTTTCATAGAAGTTGTGGAATATCTTATAGAACTTATTAATATGGGAAGTTATCTGAGCCTGGTCGTCCCTTATTGAAAATACTGAATTAGGCGCTCTTTATCTGTACGTCTTTGCGCTAGCAATTTGTTGTTGTAGAAATAGTAAAACATTGCCTGTGTCCATTTAAATATTATTATTATTTATTTATAAAGCGCCATTATATTCCATGGCGCTTTACATGCTAAAAGGGGCAGACTAGGACAAGTAACATAGTAACAATATAAGTAATAATAAATGTGGACAATTCAGTCGTACAGATACAAGAGGGGAGAAATCCTGTCTGTGAGGGCTCACAGTCTACGAGGAGCGGGTGGGGATACAGTGGGAGGGGGAAGTTCCAGTCGTGAGGCGGTGTGGTGGACTGGGTCTTATTGCAGGTGGTAGGCTTGGCGGAACAGGTGGGTCTTCAGTCTGCTATTGAAGGTTCCCAGGGTAGGAGAATGTCTGATGTGCTGGGGCAGTGAGTTCCAGAGTATGGGTGAAGCACGGGAGAAATTCTGTATGCGGTTGTGCGAAGAGGAGATGAAGGGGGAGTAGAGGAGGAGCTCTTGGGAGGATCGCAGGTTGCGTGAGAGTAGGTATCGGGAGACCATGTCAAAGATGAATGGAGGAGACAGGTTGGGAATGGCTTTGTATGTCATGGTTAATGTTTTAAACCGGGATCTCTGGGAAGTAGGGAGCCAGTGAAGGGCTTGGCAGAGGGGGGAGACAGGGGAGTAGAGGGGGGACAGATGGATTAGACGGGCAGCAGAGTTCAGGATAGATTGGAGAGGTGCAAGGGAGGTATTGGGGAGGCCGGTGAGCAGGAGGTTGCAGTAGTTGAGGCGGGAGATGATGAGAGCGTGAATAAGGGTTTTAGCAGTGTCATGGTCAAGGAAAGTGTGAATCCTATAGATGTTTTTGAGCTGGAGTCGGCAGGAGGTGGCGAGGGCCTGGATGTGGGGGCTTGAAGGAGAGGGAAGAGTCAAGGATAACCCCGAGGCACTTGGCGTGGGGGACTGGGGAAAGAGAGCAGTCGTTGGCGACAATGGATAGGTCAGGTAGTGATCGGGAGTGTCTTGGGGGGAAGACTATGAAATCGGTTTTGTCCATGTTCAACTTAAGGAAGCGAGCAGAGAAGAAGGATGAGATGGCTGACAGGCAGTGTGGAATTTTGGATAAAAGGGAGGTCTTGCAGTCTTGAAGGCAATGAGGGACTGTTTGAACAGCGCAAAGTGCTCAGTGGAACGTGATTTTTTCCATCGCCTCTCGGCGACCCTGGATGCCCGTCTCACGTCTTTAGTGAGGGTGGTGTGCTAGGGTTGCCTGTTAGTGCGTGGAGTGTGGTATGTGAGGGGGGCACCTAGGTCGAGGGCCTTGGTTAATGTGGTGTTGTAGAGGGTGGTGGCAGTGTCTGTGTCATGTATAGATGTTATGTTGGCGAGAGGGAGAAGGGATTCTGAGAGTGAGTGTGGATCAATATGTTTTAGGTTTCTGCGGGGAAGATCAAGTTTGCTGAGAGGAGGTAGTGAGGGAGGAGAAAGTCAGCAGATTGTGGTCAGACAGGGGGAGGGTTGAGTTTGTGAGGTTAGTAAGGGAGCAAAGATGGGTAAAGATGAGATCCAGTGTGTGGCCATCTTTGTGGGTGGCAGAGGAGAACCATTGAGAGAGCCCGAAGGAGGAAGTCAGGGAAAGAAGTTGAGAGGCGGTTGGGTGGGCAGTGTCAATAGGGATATTGAAATCGCCCATAATGATGATGGGGATGTCAGTAGAGAGGAAATGAAGTAGCCAGGTGGTGAAATAGTCGAGGAAGGTGGGGATGGATCCAGGGGGGCAGTAGATGAAGGCTAGCTGGAGGTTACAGGGGGAGAAGATGCGGATAGAGTGGGCTTCGAAAGATGGGAGAGTAGCAGAGGGGGGTAATGGAATAGGGGCGAAGGAACAGGTGTCGGACAGGAGTATGCCGACACCTCTGCCGTGTTTGTCAGAGGGGCGGGGGGTGTAGGAAAGATTGCATCCACTGTAGGATAGTGCAACAGGGGAGGTCGTGTCGGAGGGGGTGAGCCAGGTCTCTGTGATGCCAAGGAATGAGTGTTTATTAGAAATAAAGAGTTCATGGATGTCTGGGAGTTTATTACAGACTAAGCGGGCGTTCCAGAGTGCGCCTGGCAGGGAGATTAGAGGAGCAGGGGCTGGGGGATGGGTCTAAGGTTGGACAGGTTGCGAGGGTGGGTGATGGTGAGGTTATGAGAGTTGGAGATGGAGGATTGAACGTGAAGGTTATGAGAGGAGTGGGTGAGGTGGTTAGGTAGGATGGAGGGTGAGAGAAGTACTTTGTTGCTGGTTGGAGGGATGAGCGGGGGTAGCAGGAAGTGGAGAAGGATGGGAGTGAGAGTGCAAAGGAGGGGATATATTGAGGATGATGAGCGGGGGATGGGAGTAGCGTGGGTCAGATGCAGCAGGAAGGAGAGCAGTAGTGGTGGCTGAGTGGTCAGTAGTGAAGAGTAGTCTGGGGTTTACATAGTGAATACATAATTGCAACACTAGTAAACAAATTACATATCTGTTTGTCTTGCATGACTTACCCGTTTCCTGCCCCGTTTAACTGCCCCGTGTAAGTTGGCATGATTGCAAGACCCAGCATGATTTCACCCCTTAGCTGACTCTACACATATAGTGTGTTTCTACTTAGATCTGGGTCTATTAAACTTGTTAATCAATCAACGAAACTCAGGACAGCAGGAGGCAATAAATGCAAGACAAATAAACACAGTTCCTGGCCATCATGGGTCATAAACACTTCTGAACCAAAGATGACCTCTGAACATCCCACATCACACACAGTCAGATGATTTCAGTATGTTACATTAATAAAAGACAAGTATGCTGTTAATAGAAGTGACAATTTTATATACCCCTCTTGTGAGGAGAGACAGGCAGGAAAGCTGAGTGAATGGAAGTCACAAAGTCATATACCTCTCTTGTGAGGAGAGACAGGCAGGAAAGCTGAGTGAATGGAAGTCAAAGAGTCATATACCTTTAGTGGATACTTTTAGGAACCTGGTGGCGTGGGACTAAACAGAAGACTGAGACAAGGTCTGTATTCACACATGTGCAGTAAATAACGAATCCAGACAAGGGTGCAGCAAACGGTGATGCAGGGCAAACTATATAGTAGAGCCAAACTTAACTTAGTCCAAATAATGAATATACAGCACAACCAGCACAGTAAACATATCTGCAGGGACCAATTCAGATGAATATCGTAGTATATTGCAAACTGTCCCGAAAATAGTCTTTAAGCAGAGCAGTCGCACTGTAACTAAGCTATACACCAGTGTACACTTGGGCTGAAAATAAGTCCTTAAGGGTATGTGCCTACGGGACGTTTTTGCTGCGTTTTTGCTGCGGTTTCTGCATGACGTTTACCATTGGTTTTATGGTAATGTATACTAATTTGTTCCTGCGGTTTTGATTCCCACCAAAACCAATTTGTTTCACAGAAACGCTGTGCCCAAACATTGGTTTTGCAAGTGCAAGAACTGTCAAACCTCTGCTGTGTTGGTGCGGATGGGAGAGAATTGACATGTTCTATTTTTCCTACGTTTTTGCTGAAGTCAATGGAAAAAACGCAGGAAAAACGCAGCATAAAAACGCAATAAAAGCGCAGTAAAAATGCACAAAAAACGTGCAAAAAACGCACAAAAAATGTGATAAAAACGCAGAACCTGAACACAGCAGATCTCCTAGCAAGGACTCTAGAATCCTTGAAAGCAGTTCAGGTTTTGCTGCTTTCAGGACTGCTTAAAAAACGTCCTGTGAGTACATACGCTTAGGCTGGGGTTACACATAAGCCCTCAGTCAGTTTTTGGCTTCAGTTTTGTCATTTTTTTTTTCTAAGTCCAAAAACTGACAGAAAAACGCATTGGGTGTAATAAACACCCTGTGCGTTTTTCTCTGGAGCTCAAAACATTGCCCTGTCCGTTTTTGAGCCAAAAACGCAGTAAACAGCGTTTTTGGCATCAGTTAAAAAACGCATGCGTTTTCATGCGTTTTTTTTTAACATGGGGCCCTATGGGAAACGCATGCGCAAACGCATGCAAACGCATGCACTTGCGTTTGCGCATGCGTTCGCGCATGCGTTTTTTTAATGAAAATTCCAAAAACGTTCAGGAGTGCAGGAGACACAAAAAGCACCCTATAAAAAACGGATTGGTGATGAAAATGACTTCCAAAAACGGATTTCTATGTGTAACCCCAGCCTTACAGTGTCTTGCAGTGCAGCCCATACCGAAACTTACAGTTACGCAGTGTGCATTGGCAACTTAATACAAGTCTATAAAGAATTAGGTAGACCATGGAAGACCAGCAGTTTAGTTGAGCAGTCAAACCTTGGAGTTAGGCTAAGTTCACATCATGTTTTAACTGCATTTGTCCGCAATGCGTTTTATCAGCTGCATTAATGCATAGAAATGCAATTAAATGCATGCGTTAAGGCACCCATAGATTTGTACGGGTAAACCCACTGCAAACGCAATGCAAAACGTGGTTGTGCTTGAATGCATGTGTTTTTACCCAGCACACAGGAAATGTCACTGGGTAAAAACGCATACATTCAAACACAACCACGTTTTGCATTGCGCTTGAAATGCATTTGCAAAGCGTTTACCCATACAAGTCTATGGGTGCATTAACGCATGCATTTGACTGTGTTCCTATGCATTAATGCAGCTGAAAAAATGCATTGCAGTCAAACGCATTAAAAACGTGATGTAAAAACACCCTTAGGCTGGGGTCACACATAAGCCCTCAGTCAGTTTTTGGCTTCAGTTTTCTCAATTTTTGTTTCTAAGTCCAAAAACTGACAGAAAAACGCATTGGGTGTAATAAACACCCTGTGCGTTTTTCTCTGGAGCTCAAAACATTGCCCTGTCCGTTTTTGAGCCAAAAACGCAGTAAACAGCGTTTTTGGCATCAGTTAAAAAACGCATGCGTTTTCATGCGTTTTTTTAACATGGGGCCCTATGGGAAACGCATGCGCGAACGCATGCAAACGCATGCACTTGCGTTTGCGCATGCGTTCGCGCATGCGTTTTTTTAATGAAAATTCCAAAAACGTTCAGGAGTGCAGGAGGCTCAAAAAGCACCCAGAAAAAAACGGATTGGTGATGAAAATGACTTCCAAAAACGGATTTCTATGTGTGACCCCAGCCTTAGGCTGTGGTTCCACATAGAAATCCGTTTTTGGAAGTGATTTTCATCACCAATCCGTTTTTTTCTGGGTGCTTTTTGAGCCTCCTGCACTCCTGAACGTTTTTGGACTTTTCATTAAAAAAACGCATGCGCGAACGCATGCGCAAACGCAAGTGCGCATATGCATGCGTTCGCCCATGCGTTTCCCATAGGGCCCCATGTTAAAAAAAACGCATGAAAACGCATGCGTTTTTTAACTGATGCCAAAAACGTTGCTAGCAACGTTTTTGACTCAAAAACGGACAGGGCAATGTTTGGAGCTCCAGAGAAAAACGGACAGGGTGTTTATTACATCCAATCCGTTTTCTGTCAGTTTTTGGACTTAGAAAAAAAAAATGAGAAAACTGAAGCCAAAAACGGACTGAGGGCTTATGTGGAACCCCAGCCTTAGTCAAATAGATGCAGACAAGTGAGGACACAAATAAGAACAAGCAGAGAAGGTTACTATGAGCAGGTGCAGCAAGGAACGAAACTGGACACTATGAAGAGTTGTAACAACCAGAGGATAAGAACAGCAGCCTGGGGTGTGCAGCAGAAAAGATCAGAGGAGCTAAGTCTGGAATGAACATAGGAAGGCCAGATAGCACACAAAATACTAAGGCAAGGCATGGACCCAGGACCGGAACTTGAATAGGCAGAACAGACAGGAAGCTCAAGGTCATGACGAAGCAGCAGAAACCATCCTGGATAAGGCAAAGAGACACAGAATGTCCAATGGAAAACCCCAAATCCTGACAGGTGCTCACTTCTTCTTGATGTTTGATATGGCATGGAAAGTGATGTCATTACTGATATCGAGCGCAGGTATTGCTTCACATAACAATGTCACGTGAGCCCCAAGAGAGCGAGTAGTAACACAGCTGGTACAACATCAAAAGTATTAATAGTTTATTTTAAAGCGAACCTGTCACCCCCCCTGGACATCAAAAGCTAAAATAGCCACCTTCTGCAGCACTAAGGCTGAAGGTGGCTGAAGCCAGAGACATAAAAAATGTATGCACGAAGATGTCCAGTGCCTAGACGCAGCCAGAAGTTCCAGCCCAGAGTGTGCAATGTAACCTTGCCGTGACCTTCGATTGCGCACTTTAATCCTTCACTTCTGTCCAAAGCTAGATCCTGGATGTCTGAACATGGTATTGTAAGGAAACATTGTGACATCAAATAGTGTGTTGTGAGATTATTGTGCGCACTCTTGACTGGGATTTCCAGCCACAACTAGGCCCAGGACATCTCTCAGTATGCTCGGGGATGTACCAGGCCTATTCGAGGCCAGAAGTCCTGGCTTAGGTGACAGATGCCGGGAATATCAGGCTGTGGTAAGCCCATACCAAGGGACACTGAACAGTGAAAGTGAAGGGTGAGCTGAGTATTAGTTGATCCTTTTTACTACATCTAATGTTTATTATTCCCTGGCAATACAATTCATATACAATTCATATGGTGCCTAGGCATAGTACTATCTTGGTAGGAATACTTTCATAGAATGCATTTAAATGAACCTGCCACAAAACTGGTACTATATGGTGGTACATCAGCACCCTCCAGTCGTCTGTGGGTAAAATATAATGTCTTTGAAAAAATGAAATATCCTACACCTACGATAAATAAAATGCAATATGAATGAATAAAATTAGAGAGTTATACTATAGGATTAAAACGTTTCCATCTAAGGTGATACCAAAGATTTCCATTAAAATTCATTTTCAGCAAGATAAATGCTGGCACAGCTGTGCCTACTGATAAATGCATATATCAAAAGATTCTGCACTGGTAGAAAGTTTGAAGTCATATTACATTCCTATATTCTACTTTAAAGGAAAATGCCATCCTTTAATATTCATAGATATTTCAGGAGATTTGTTTGATTGTTATTTTCAGATAAACGAAATGGTAAATAAGAAGAAAGCCTACGGTATGTGCAGTATCTGATCTGACATAATCGCATCTCATCATGATACAAAGTGTTCCAAGTATCCGAACTTGCTAACAATTTCACAGTAGACAATATAAATAGAGTCATAGACTGGTAGAGGTAGAAGGGACCTCCTGGGTCATCTGGTCCAACCCTTGTGCTTTAAAAATAAATGCACCCTATTGTTGTTTATTTTACCTATTTGGTGACTTTTTAACCTAAAAATTTTTGCCATAATGAATAAACAGAAATGGACAGAAATTTGGGTTTTTTGTAAATGTTCATTTTCTGGACTTACTGAATAGACTGGCTGTGGTTCAATGTGAAATCTGAGCACTGTGCTATGAAGCAATCAAAGTAATGGCCACTTTTCACGTCCCAACGTCGGTCCAATGTTGGATCCAACGACGCTGGAGCGCGCTTTTTCTAGGCAGAATTCCAAGATCGCATAGGAGATGTTACACAGCGCGATATCGGCAGGCAACGTCTCTACGATGTGTACGCCCCTTTGTACGGGCGACCCAGGAACGACCATTTAACATGGGAGAGAATAGGGGACGTTGTACTTCACATCGTTGTTGGGCTTTTACACAGCCCGATCCGGCCACAACGTCCATCCAATATCGGCCCGTTGGAGAGCATGCTCATTTGATCCCCGATATCAGTTTGGCATCATTCGTGCATCGTATTGGGCGTTTAAACCATACAATGCATGAACGATATCGGGGCCAACGCACGAACCACGTGACTTTTGGTCGGAGTTGGACGCCGGGACGTGTAAAGTGGCCATTATACTGCTCCCTCTCTTCTCTCAGGCTAGGGTCACGCATGCCATCCATTTTGCCCTGGATCCGTTATTGGCATCAGTTTTTGGACTTTTTTTTTTCTAAGTTCAAAAACGGATTCTGGTAACGGATGGTGCACTTAAGTGTCACTCCGCTTTTCAGAAACGCTAGGCTGTTGTTTTTTGCCTCCAAAAAATGCTGCATGCAACATTTTTGGGTGCAGGAAAAAACTCATAGCGTTTTTTTAACATGGGGCCCTATGGGAAACGCATCCGTTAACCCATGGTACATATAGGTACCATGCGTTAACACATAGCGTTTTTTAGGTGCAAAAATGTCATTTTCCAAAATCGGAATCCGGTTTTGGAAATGGGGAAAAACCAATTGGCATTGTGACCCAAGCCTCACAGTATGCTCTCATAGAAAGGCATAGGGAGAAAAGAGTACAAAAACTGAAAATATATCGCCTCTCTCTATAGTCTCCTAGTTTAGCAGACTGATATATAGTATATATATATATTCTTTTACATGGGAGCTCTCTGAACATTTATAGAAAACATGCAAACAAGATGAGACACATTACCACAATAGGAGATATGGATGAAATAACAGAGAGTATTTAAAGTGTAACCAGTGTTTACATTTTTATTTAATAATAATGTAGAGCAAGTCATTATAATAAACTTTCAAATATACTTCATAAGTAAAATCAGGAAGAAAACCTTTCAAAAGCCTTCTAGAAGATGTTCCCACTAGGCTGGTTCTAAATCTGACATATGCTGGTTGACAGGGAAATCAGTGTTCAACTCCACATACTGAATAAGGCCATATAAGAGGGTGCATGTCCTACCCAGCATTCATAATAGAACTGATCAGAATTTCAGGTTACCTCAGGGAGGGGCAGTGCTGAACTCAGGCTGTCAGCACACAACTCCTGTGATCTTATCTGACTACTCTCCATTCACATCGGCTATGCTCCATGTTATCAGCTGATTGCACTGCAGGGTGATATGAATGAAGAGTAGTCAGATAAGATTACAGGAGTTGTGTGCTGACAGCTAGAGCTCAGTACTATCCCTCCCTGACCCTGAGGTAACCCGGGTAACCTGAGTCTGATCAGCTGTAGTGTGAATGCCGTGTAGGGTTCCCCCTTATATGGCTGTACTTAATGTATGGAGCTGAAGACAGATCTCCTTGACCACCAGCATATGTCAGGTTTAGAACCAGCCTAGTGGGGACATCTTCTACAAGGTATTTGAAAGGTTTTCTTCCAGATTTCTCTTATGAACTATATTTGAAAGTTTATTATAATCACTTGCTCTACATTATTATTAAATAAAATTTAAACAGTGGTTACATTAAATCAAAATTATGTCACACAGCCATTTAGTTTCAACATATGCCAAGACCGAAGGATTTCTTACTTCTGTGAATACATCTTATCTTTGAAACAACAACTATGAAAATTGTAGATTCACACTGAAGGCATCAAAACTATGAATTAACACATGTGGAATTATATACTTAACAACAAAGTGTGAAACAACTGAAAATATGTCTTATATTCTAGGTTCTTCAAAGTAGCCACCTTTTGCTTTGATTGCTGCTTTGTACACTCTTGGCATTCTCTTAATGAGCTTCAAGAGGTAGTCACCGGAAATGGTCTTCCAACAGTCTTGAAGGAGTTTCCAGAGATGCTTAGCACTTGTTGGCCCTTTTGCCTTCACTCTGAGGTCCAGCTCACCCCAAACCATCTCGATTGGGTTCAGGTCTGGTGATTGTGGAGGCCAGGTCATCTGGCGTAGCACCCCATCACTCTCCTTTTTGGTCAAATAGCCCTTACACAGCCTGGAGGTGTGTTTGGGGTCACTGTCCTGTTAAAAAATAAATGATGGTCCAACTAAATGCAATCCGGATGGAATTGCATGCCGCTGCAAGATGCTGTGGTAGCCATGCTGGTTCAGTATGCCTTCAGCTTTGAATAAATCCCCAACAGTGTCACCAGAAAAGCACCCCACACCATTTCACCTCCTCCTCCATGCTTTACAGTGGGAACCAGGCATGTAGAGGCCATTCACCTTTTCTGCGTTGCACAAAGACACGGTGGCTGGAACCAAAGATCTCAAATTTGGACTCATCAGACCAAAGCACAGATCTCCACTGTCTAATGTCCATTCCTTGTGTTCTTAAGCCCAAACAAGTCTCTTCTGTTTGTTGCCTGTCCTTAGCAGAGGTTTCCTAGCAGCTATTTTTCATGAAGGCCTGCTGCACTAAGTCTCCTCTTAACAGTTGTTGTAGAGATGTGGGCTAGACGTGCGACTCCACATTGGTCACCTTGCCAAGAGTTCCACACCATGGCACAAGGTAAATCATGTGCAATTTATATTTAAATGCAGATATTTATCCATTTATATGGTAGGCTAGGGGAATCACCTTAGGCTACATATAGTGGCTGCAGCCTGATTTTCCAAGATATTCAAGGTGTGTGTCTTTTGTGGTATTTAGCATTAGAATAGTGTATGCAGCATAGATATATCTGAATATCATCGTTTAGGCCAGTGATTGTTGGTCTAGAGCTCTGCATAACAATATTTCAGAAATCTTTTTATGATTATGGTTTCCGATTTTTGGATTACCGCACGACATGTCCTCTCTCCTATTTAGGGTTATAACAACTGTACCAAAAAGTAATATTTTTGTGTAAGCTCTCCAAATTGATCTGTGTATTTTACTATCCATTGCTTTCTTGTCTATTATCTAAAATAAAGTTTGTAATATTTTGTATGATATTACGTAGTTGGCGTGGTTTGTGATGTTCAGACTATTGATCATCACTGTTCTTTGGGTAAAATAATTTGAGTTTTCCAGCTACCTGTGTAAATTGAGAGACTCTTAGTATAGATCATATGTAGTAGAGATGTGTCTGCTGCTAGAACTGTGTGTGGCATTGACCTGGTCTCTAATCTGAGCTGCTGTTAACCTGCGATTTCTGAGGCTAGTGACTTGGATGAACTTATCCTCCGCAGCAGAGGTGACTCTTGGTCTTCCTTTCCTGGGGTGGTCCTCATGTGAGCCAGTTTTTTTGTAGCGCTTGATGGTTTTTGAAACTGCACTTGGGGACACTTTCAAAGTTTTCCCAATTCTTTGGACTGACTGACCTTCATTTCTTAAAGTAATGATGGCCACTCGTTTTTTTTTACTTAGCTGCTTTTTTCTCGCCATAATACAAATTCTAATAGTCTTTTCAGTAGGACTATCAGCTGTGTATCCACCAGACTTCTGCACAACACAACTAATGGTCCCAACCCCATTTAGAAGGCAAGAAATCCCACTTATTAAACCTGACAGGGCACACCTGTGAAGTGAAAACCATTTCCGGTGACTACCTCTTGAAGCTCATCAAGAGAATGCCAAGATTGTGCAAAGCAGTAATCAAAGCAACTACTTTGAAGAACCTAGAATATAAGACATATTTTCAGTTGATTCACACTTTTTTGTTAAGTATATAATTCCACATGTGTTAATTCATAGTTTTGATGTCTTCAGTGTGAATCTACAATTTTCATAGTCATGAAAATAAAGAAATCTCTTTGAATGAGAAGGTGTGTCCAAACCTTTGGTCTGTACTGTATGTCAGGTTTAGAACCAGCCTAGTTGGGACATCTTCTGGAAGGTTTTTGAAAGGTTTTCTTCCAGATTTCACTTATAAAGTATATTTGAAAGTTTATCATAATCACTTGCTCTATATTATTATTACATAAAAATGTAAACGTTGGCTACACTTTAACTGTACTGAAGTCATATCTTAAAGGGGTCATCAGGCACCTTTAGCTTCCTCATTGGTAATTTATACTCACTGAATGATTTCATTCACAGCTGCCTACAAGAATGTTTGCCCAGTTGGTAGACATATTACCGGTATCTCTTCCTACCAATGGAGAGCTATGGGTACCACACCAAAATGTTAATCGTTTTTATGTCCAAAGTTCTGTGTTAATCTACAGTATATTAAAGGTATTGGGCCTCCATACCAAATCTGTACCACCCAATTAACATGAGTCATTTAAAATGTCATCTTTATATTTGGCAAAAAATAAAACTTTTGGGTCCCACAGAAACCAGGGCTTAAGTGTGGCTGGACCACAGTGTCCCCTATAACTATACTGTCCTACTGTCCTTTTAACATATAGGAAACATAGAACTTTGTAGTTAAAAAAATGGTGAACATTCATTAAAACATATAGGGAAAAGAAGACCGGAAGTCACAAGCACAGAAAATGGTCAATTGGGAGTTATGGTACATTGGTCTACAAGTCTATATTCAGTCTGAATGCACAGAGGTGTTTACCTCATTTACTCTTACAGTGTTGAATCCATCATATATAGGCACTTGTTACTAAACTCTTTTATTCCTTTTACCGTGCTCTGTTTTGTGACCTAGATATCACAAACAGATAAATGTTTCTTTATGCATTACTTTTTACACTTTCATAAACTCTTTGAATGGCTCAGTAAGTATGCAGCGAGAGATCTGCAGTGATAAAGGATAAGCCAGTACTTCTCTTCTGCTGATCTGATGACTGAATTGTATTTCTGTTTATTTTTAATTTATGCTTATGTGTAAAAATCCATGAATTTCAATATCTAAAATGTTTATTTGAAAACAGCTTATGTTTGGGCAGAGGATATAGAAAATTTCAATTCTTTGTCATTTCTATTTTTTTAATTCTCTAGAAATATAGTATAATATTTGAGCTATAATATGGGCAGAGTTTGCATTCGCATCTGGGGCCTGGTTACTAAGGCAATCCAAATACATCGTTTGCAATGGAAACCAGAACTTCAAGTTATTTTTCTGTGGATAATATATTGAGCACAAACAGACAAACATACATGTTTTGCAATGGACTAGTGATGAGCAAGTAGTAACATAAGGATAACTCTAACCAAATATAAGGATAGCTCTAACCAAATTTGAACTGTTTCAATATTCGCATCCGAGTGAGTTCCTCATTTTTACTCATTCAAAGTATTCGGTTAGAGCTGGGGATGAGCAAGTAGTGAAATATTCCAACTCGCTATACTCATAACGAGTAGGTCCTAATACTCAGGTATTCGTTACGAGTAGCGAGTCCAATGTAAGTTAATGGGAAATACGAGTAATATAAGTAATTTTCTGCTGGACCCTACAAAGCGGTCTGGGGGCTGAGGAAAAGGCTGAAATGGGTGGATGATTGTTTAAAAACCGGAGGTAAAAAGCCGCCAGCTTTTTTAAACAATCAGATGATGCATGCTCCTTGCCCAGTGCTTCGCTCCCGACCGCCCGGGTCCTTTGCTCCCTGCTCCCTGGTGCTGCGCTCCCCACCTGGTCCTAACTTAGGATCAGATGGTGAGGCGGTGGGGGAGCAAAGCACCGGGCTGTGGGGAGGGAAGCACCAGTCGGAGAGCGAGGCAGCGGTAAGGGAAGCACCTGGCGGGAAAGCCAGCTGTGAAGTCGTTTCACCACCTGCTTTCCCGCCGGCTTTTTAAAATGAACAGCTGATGTATTCGCTGGGCTGCAAATTGGCGCGAAATTTGAACTTTGAATTTGCGCGCCTATTTGCATAGTCTGCGCTCTTTGGCGCCATGGCGCATGCCGCTTCTCTGATTGGTCGGCGCTGAATGCGGCGACCAATCAGAGGAGTGGCATTCAAACCGCGCGCCAAGCCGCGCTACTTCTCTGATTGGTCGCCGCGGCCACGGCGACCAATCAGAAGAGTACTGCGGCTTGGCGCGCGGTTTGAATCCCGCAAAGGGCACCACCGCTGCGAACAGCCTGGAGATGACCGGCTGATGCCGGTCATCTCCCGGCTAGCTCACCGCTGACCGGAGTTTAGACCGGAGCTCAGCCGCGGCTAATGCGGCACAGAGGTCAGTGGTTTGCCAGCCGGGAAATGACCGGCTGACGCCAGTCATCTCACGGCTAGCTCGCCGCGGACCTCTGTGCCACAGGTAGCCGCGGCTGAGCTCCGGTCAGCGGCACACCAGCCGCTGAGCGGCCTCTGTCTGGCGCGCAATTTCTGTGACCGACAGACGCCTTAGACAATTATATAGTAGATAACGGTTCATTCACTAAAAACGTAACTGACTTTTCACAGTAATACTGTTAATGAATGTTAATATCCAGTTTCAGTGTACAGTGTGCTGGGGGGGGGGTTTAGATCAGTACTGCTGAAATAATGCCGATCTCCATGTTTTTTCTCCTAACCGCATATACAGTGGGGTGGTGCAGGCTGTCAGCAAATCACACACACACACACAGCAAAGTGCATTTTTTGCACACAAGCAGGGGCATGTGTCATTGGCTGTGTATGTCACATGTCCTTGCCCTATAAGACCCAGCCATTTTTCCCATTTACCTCAGTGCTGCAGTTGTGTGTCAGTCAGGCACCACTACAAGGGGGAGAGTGGCGCCACGCAACAAGTGCGTCACAGGAGTGTATTGCAGCCCAGACTGCAGCTGCAATATTCTCTGACCGAAGCAATGACATGGTTAAAACTCAGAGCTCCATACCCTACATGCACATCAGCATAGAGGGCCAATAAGGTCCTGGTGGGCGGAGTGTAGGTGTAGTGTGTAGTGGAGAAGTTAGTGCAGAGAAGAGTCGAGTCTGCAAGAATGTAGGAGAAGGAGGAAGAAGCAAGTGGCCAGGAGGAACGTAGGAGAGGGGGCCTTGCACAGTTCCGTGCAGCCCCCAGGCCACCACCACCGGTTGGGTGCCATTATCCGGTGCCTCAACAACTGGACTCTGGGCAACCATATGCAGGTCCAAAACACACCCGTGCCCATCTACAACCGGATTACTGGTTCCGAAGCTGGGAGTCGTTTATCATTGCCATGCAAACAAGGAGTGGAGGGACCGCTCTATAGGAGTACCCCACCGCCACCGCAAACAGAGCCGTCTTGCCAGCGGGGTACCCACCAAAAGGACCCAGACTACCCCTCACACTGGAACGTACATACCGGCAGGGCAATATAAGTAGTCCCTTGTACCCGACCTTGGCACTCAAAGGCGACATCGGCAACCCACACAGAATAAGTTAGAATGGAGGAACACCGCGAGCTCTGAGAAACACCGGTCATTGCTAAAGTCCACCCGGTCCGTTACCCGTTAACTGTATACCATGTATCACCTGCTGGTTACAGTAAAATACCCGTTGCAGAGACTACCAGTGTCCGTGCCTTTTTCAGAACTGTCCATCTCCGCGTGCTGAAGTACTGCAGCTGCCTCACAACATCTTGTTGCTCTTGTTGCTCCGGGGACCCCCGCTCGTCCTGTGGGGAGCGTTCCATCTTACTGCATTCCATCCCCCGGAGAAACAAGCAGCGCCGGTGAACTCACCGGTACCCCCACAGGTGGCATCATAACAGTAAATTACCCACCATTTCTGTTCAGCCATACTTTTAATCTGGACCACCGGACCAACACAGCCTCGGTCGTGGTACCGTGACAGGGAGCAGCGACAGCCCGAGACGTGCACAACCCGGCCACGGTGAGTCACCTATAAAGTGTAAGTTTCTAGGGTCAGCAGGATTTCCTCTCTCTTACCTGTAAAGTGTAAGCTCTTATAATAATACTAGATGGTGGCCCGATTCTAAAGAATCGGGTAGTCTAGAATCTATATATAGTTTATTTAGTAATAGGGGAGTGCTGTGAAATTAATTGTGTGAATACAGGCGGCTCAGTGGTCAGCAGTGAGTGCGGTGGCTCAGTGGTCAGCAGTGAGTGCGGTGGCTCAGTGTCAGCAGTGAGTGCGGTGGCTCAGTGGTCAGCAGTGAGTGCAGCAGAGGCTGGAGGGGGCAGAGGCTGGAGGGGGCAGAGGAGGGAGGAGGCAGAGGAGGGAGGAGGCAGAAACTGGAGGGGTTAGAGGAGGAAGGGGTCAGGGGAGAGCGGAGGCAGGGGAGAGCGGAGGCAGGGGAGAGCGGAGGCAGGGGAGAGCGGAGAGCGGAGGCTGGAGAAGAGCGGAGGCTGGAGAAGAGCGGAGGCTGGAGAAGAGCGGAGGCTGGAGAAGAGCGGAGGCTGGAGGGCAGGGGAGAGCGGAGGCAGAGGAGAGCGGAGGCTGGAGGGCAGGGGAGAGTGGAGGCAGGAGGAGAGCGGAGGCTGGAGAAGAGCGGAGGCTGGAGAAGAGCGGAGGCTGGAGGAGAGCGGAGGCTGGAGGAGAGCGGAGGCTGGAGAAGAGCGGAGGCTGGAGGGCAGAGGAGAGCGGAGGCTGGAGAAGAGGGGAGGCTGGAGAAGAGGGGAGGCTGGAGAAGAGGGGAGGCTGGAGAAGAGGGGAGGCTGGAGAAGAGGGGAGGCAGGGGAGAGCGGAGGCAAGGGAGAGCGGAGGCAGGGGAGAGCGGAGGCAGAGGAGAGCGGAGGCTGGAGGGCAGAGGAGAGCGGAGGCTGGAGAAGAGCGGAGGCTGGAGAAGAGGGGAGGCTGGAGAAGAGGGGAGGCTGGAGAAGAGCGGAGGCTGGAGAAGAGCGGAGGCTGGAGAAGAGCGGAGGCTGGGGAGAGCGGAGGCAGGGGAGAGCGGAGGCAGGGGAGAGCGGAGGCAGGGGAGAGCGGAGGCGGGAGGCTGGAGGAGAGCGGAGGCTGGGGGAGAGCGGAGGCTGGGGGAGAGCGGAGGCAGGGGGAGAGCGGAGGCAGGGGAGAGGCGGAGGCAGGGGAGAGCGGAGGCAGGGGAGAGCGAAGGCTGGAGAAGAGCGGAGGCAGGGGAGAGCGGAGGCAGGGGAGAGCGGAGGCAGAGGAGAGCGGAGGCAGGGGAGAGCGGAGGCTGGAGAAGAGCGGAGGCTGGAGAAGAGCGGAGGCAGGGGAGAGCGGAGGCAGGGGAGAGCGGAGGCTGGAGAAGAGCGGAGGCTGGAGAAGAGCGGAGGCAGGGGAGAGCGGAGGCAGGGGAGAGCGGAGGCAGGGGAGAGGGGAGCGGAGAGCAGGAGAAGAGCGGAGGCTGGAGGAGAGCGGAGGCTGGAGGAGAGCGGAGGCTGGAGGAGAGCGGAGGCTGGAGGAGAGCGGAGGCAGGGGAGAGCGGAGGCAGGGGAGAGCGGAGGCAGGGGAGAGCGGAGGCTGGGAGGGCAGGCGGAGAGAGCGGAGGCTGGAGAGGCAGGCGGAGAGGAGAGCGGAGGCAGGGGAGGAGCGGAGGCAGGGGAAGAGCGGAGGCAGGGGAAGAGCGGAGGCAGGGGAAGAGCGGAGGCAGGGGAAGAGCGGAGGCTGGAGGGGGCAGAGGAGAGCGAAGGCAGGGGAGAGCGGAGGCAGGGGAGAGCGGAGGCAGGGGAGAGCGGAGGCTGGAGGGCAGGGGAGAGGGGAGGCAGAGGAGAGCGGAGGCTGGAGAAGAGCGGAGGCTGGAGAAGAGCGGAGGCTGGAGAAGAGCGGAGGCTGGGGAGAGCGGAGGCTGGAGGGCAGGGGAGAGCGGAGGCAGAGGAGAGCGGAGGCTGGAGGGCAGAGGAGAGCGGAGGCTGGAGAAGAGCGGAGGCTAGAGAAGAGCGGAGGCTGGAGAAGAGCGGAGGCTGGAGAAGAGCGGAGGCTGGAGGAGAGCGGAGGCTGGAGGAGAGCGGAGGCTGGAGGGCAGAGGAGAGCGGAGGCAGAGGAGAGTGGAGGCAGAGGAGAGGGGAGGCTGGAGGGCAAAGGAGAGCGGAGGCGAGCGGAGGCTGGAGGGCAGAGGAGAGCGGAGGCTGGAGAGCAGAGGAGAGCGGAGGCAGGGGAGAGCGGAGGCAGGGGAGAGTGGAGGCTGGAGAAGAGCGGAGGCTGGAGAAGAGCGGAGGCAGAGGAGAGCGGAGGCTGGAGAAGAGCGGAGGCAGAGGAGAGGCTGGGGGGCACAGAAGAGGGGAGGCTGGGGGGGGCACAGGAGAGGGGAGGCTGGGGGGGCACAGGAGAGGGGAGGCTGGGGGGCACAGGAAAGTGGAGGCTGGGGGGCACAGGAAAGTGGAGGCTGGGGGGCACAGGAAAGGGGAGGCTGGGGGGCACAGGAAAGGGGAGGCTGGGGGGCACAGGAAAGTGGAGGCTGGGGGGGCACAGGAGAGCAGAGGCTGGGGGCACAGGAGAGGGGAGGCTGGGGGGCACAGGAAAGGGGAGGCTGGGGGGGCACAGGAAAGGGGAGGATGGGGGGGCACAGGAAAGGGGAGGATGGGGGGGCACAGGAAAGGGGAGGATGGGGGGGCACAGGAAAGGGGAGGATGGGGGGGCACAGGAGAGGGGAGGCTGAGGGGGCACAGGAGAGGGGAGGCTGGGGGGGCACAGGAGAGGGGAGGCTGGGGGGGCACAGGAGAGGGGAGGCTGGGGGGGCACAGGAGAGGGGAGGATGGGGGGCACAGGAGAGGGGAGGCAGAACACGCACCGGGTTGTCGGCGGGGCTGTGTGGTCCCTGATGGAGGAGGAGAGTGGGCGGTGCCGGCGGAGGCCGCACACCGGAGTGTGGGGCGGGCCGGTTCCCGGATGTTGGTGGGAGGGTGCATGTAGCCACCCTGCCGCCTGAGCCGATCGGAGGCCGGTGTCAGCCCCGCCGGCCCTGCAGCGTCCACTCGGCGCCGCCGCCCTGCAACCTACAGTGCCACAGGGCGCTCGCCCTCTTACAGCGTCCGTCTGTGCTGAGGCCGCCGCTGATGTTGGTGGCGCCGCCCCCTTATGTGATGCCGCTCCCCCTGGCTGCCGGCGCTCTGGACTCAGGGCTCACACTGTCCAGTGGACGGTGCGGCCCTGGGTGGGAGCATACGGCTCTGTGTGGGGGTGGCGGTGGCGCTTTAGCGCCCACTGCGAGCCGCTATGCAGGTTTGACAGCGGCTCGCGGTGAGCGCTCGTGGGTCTGGAACTTCCGGTTCCGGTCTGTGACACAGGGCGCAGGCCGTCACGGAAGTTGGCCAGATTCCACAGGAAGTGGCCTTCGGGTTTTATATATATGATGCCATGTACTCTTTTTCTCTCCTCTCCCACATGTGTGGGACAGGTGTTTAAACACTCAGGCCTGGGTCTTGCTCTTCCCACATCTATTGAGGCCTACTGGCACTTATATGAGTTTAACGCTAGAGATGGAACCATCTTGATTGGGTACACCTTGTCGTGTGTGTGATGGCTTTTTCACTTTTTTGGATCAAAAGTGTCAATAAGTAGCCTATGTTATTTACATGCACTACTATTATTTACTTATTTACTTGCTGCAGGGTATTTTCTTATTTGTTTTTATCCTTGGTTATCTTTATCAACCCTTGCCTAAAAAGTATAAGAGTACCGTTACACTTGGCGACGTACCAGCGATCCCGACAGCGAACCGACCTGCCTGGATCGCTGGTGAGATGTCAAACAGTCAGATTTCACCAGCGACACAGAAACGATCCGGAATGACACGGCAATCGTTGGGACCCTCTTTCTCAGACCTGTAGTATTGAGATCGTTGGTCATTGTCCCTGTCAAATATAGTGATGCACGCTGCCCAGCAGGAGCCCCACAACGAAAAAATGGTCCAGAACAATTTGTAATGAGCAGCGATCTCACAGCAGGGGCCTGATCGCTGCTAAGTGTCACACAAAGCGAGATCGCTGTTGAGGTCGCTGTTGCGTCACAAAATTTGTGACTCAGCAGCGATCTCACTAGCGATCTTGTTTAGTGTGACGGGGGCTTAAGCTTCTAGGGTCAGCAGGATTTCCTCTCTCTTATCTGTAAAGTGTAAGCTCTTATAATAAGCCATGTACTCTTTTTCTCTCCTCTCCCACATGTGTATTTTAGAAGAAATTACAAACTTTCCAGAATTTAGATTTTTTTGTGAAAATTCCTCAAATTCGAATCTTAAAAGGTCCGTTCATCTCTAATTACAATTACAAGCAATGAGCAAATTTCTAAGCAGTTCAAAATTACATGGGATATTTATTAAATGTATTTGTTCTCCATCCACAAAATAATATTATACAGGTGCATCTCAAATGAATTAGAATATCATCAAAAAGTTCATTTATTTAATTAAATTAAAGTGAAATTTATATATTATATAGAGTCACTAGCTGTAGTACCGGCTACGCCCGGGTTAATAAATAACTGCTGTTAGCTATAACAACATAGAATTTGAATATGTCATATTAATGACCTGTAGGAAAATAGAAGCTGAGCTGTGATTGATTGCTATAGGCAGGCTAATAAATCTCCAGCCAACAGTAAACCCACCCCCTGGCCAGGCAGTATATGTTACCTCACACATACACATAATAGACAGCTCATGTGACTGACATCTGCCTTATTTCCCTATATGGCACATGTGTTGCACATTGGCTGTTTTTAATCAGATGTTTATGTTTGGAAAATAAAGATAGCACACGTATGAGGCGAGTTGTGTGAGGTGATTTGTGCACATCTGTGGCTGTCTGTGTGGTGTGTGTGTCCCTGGGGTGTGTATGTGTGTGTCCCTGTGGGGGGGGGTATGTGTGGTGTGTGTCTCTGTTGTGTGTGTCTCTTTGTGGTGTGTGTGTGTGTGTCCCTGTGGGATGAGTGCATGTGTCCCTATAGGGTGTGTATGTGTGTGTGTCCCTGTGGGGGGGTCTGTGTGGTGTGTGTGTGTGTGTCTCTGTGTTGTGTGTGTCTCTTTGTGGTGTGTGTCCCTGTGGGGTGAGTGCATGTGTCCCTATAGGGTGCGCATGTGTATGTGACTCACCGTGGCCGGCGGACTCCGGTTGATACAGGCGATTCTTCTCCTTCCTTGTCACGGGTGGACCGCGCCTGCCGGTAGTGGGGCCCGGTGTAGTGCAGATCAAAATTAAGGACGTCTTACGGGAACAGATTAAAGGGGGTTTAATTTGTTTTCTTCGTGACGCCACCTATGAGTAGTTCGGTAAGGGCTACCGACGCTGCGGAACCTCCGGGGTGATGGACAGCAGCAAGATGTTACGCTCCCCACAGGCTGAGCGGTGATCCCCGGAGGCTGGAGCTGCTCAAGATGTTGTGCGGCAGCTGCGGTTACCTTTAGTTAATGACGGACAGTTCATAAGGAGACACGGACACAGATAGTCTCTGCAACGGGTCTTTACTGTAACCAGCAGGCAGTACATGGCTTACAGTGGTTGAGTAGAAGACCGGGTGGACTCAGCAGTGATAGTGCTCCTCAGAGATCCGCAGTGTACCTCCATTCTACCTCCTTAGTTTGTTTTGCCAGCGTCGCCCAGGAATACCAGGTCGGGTACGGGGAGGCTGCTTCAATGCCCTATCCATGATGTACGTTCTGGATGCTTTGGGGAGCCTTGGATCCCTCAGTGGGTACACCGCTGGTTAGACGACTGGAAACTGGCTGGTGGTGGGGTGCTCCTGTAAAGCTGATCCTCCACGGGGCTGGTTCGCGTGACAGAGGTGAACTGCTGCCAGCTTCGGTACCAGTGAACCGGCTGTGAGTGTGGGCACGGGAGTCTTTTGGGAACCCGTGTAGAAATGCCCAATCCCGGTAGTTAAGGCCTCAGGTGCGGACACCCGACCGGTGACGGCCCAGGGGCCCGCACGGGGTGCGGAGCCCCCGCTCCTCTCCAAGTTCTAGTCTGCTCTCTTCAGGTTCTAGATTCTGACTATACTCACTCTAGACTACTGTGTGTTCTCCTACACTACCCTAACACTCCACCCACCAGGACCTAGGATTGGTCCTCTGTTTTAGGTGTTGTATGTTGGGTTGGATCTCAGAGTTAACTATTGCACTGCTTTGTCAGAGAATATTGCGGCTGCAATACTCCCTTGTGACGCACTCGTTGCGGGGCACCACACTCCCCCTTGGTTAAATCAGCTTGTCCCCAAGCGTCAAACTACTCACATTACAGAGATTTTTTGCATTTTTATACATATATATGACACACTTTTATTAAAATAGAAAAACAGGTAAAGGTATGCTTTGGTGATATAAGCAAAGAGACAGGTAATCACTTTGTGCGGACCCGGCGGGCGGTCGGCTGTACTTTAACTAGAGTCCAGGCTGTAGCCGCAAGATCACACAGTCAATGATTAACGGGAACAGAGTCATTGATGAAAGTTCAAGTTTTAAAGTCACTGGCTCTGAGAGTGATGGCGCACCCGGATAGCAAACCACCCATCTGCACAAGCATAGCGCTCGTAGGTGATAATATCGCCCCGGTATAGGTCGCGATCGGGATGTCCTCTTGGCAAGTTTGACTCAACGTCCCGGCGCCCCACAAACACCTCCTCATTCAAACCCACCTCCCAAGAGAACCCCCACCCGGTATGTAAATTAAAGGTGGAAATTCTACCTTCACGGCGGAGTTCATCAGGCAGCGGCGGCTGGCGGCGAGCCTCGGCACGGGCCTCCATGTTGGCGCGTTCACGGGCTTGCCACTCCTCTCGTCGTCTCTGGCGTACATCTCCGTCGTTACGGCTCGGGGTGTAAAGATGAGTAACGGAGCTGGTGGTTTGGCGGGAAGCTTGAACTTGGCGGGCTGTCTGTATCGGAACCCGGTGGAACGGCACAGGGGAAGGTGTCGGCAGTGCACCCGACCAGGTACCCGAGCTGTGTGCCCGGAAGGAAGTTCCTTGTTGTCTCCCCAAGCGAACCCGGTGTCGAAATCCTCAGCGGTGCTGTGGGTCTCGTCGTCATCCTCTCCGACCTCTTCCTCGATGATCACATCAGGCTGCTCGATGATGAGAGATGTTGAAGCTTGTTCCGTTGTACAACAGGGCGGTGGTGCTGCGGATCCTTCCGTAGGTACGTCCTGCAGGGCTTCCAGGCTGCCTGCCTCTTCATCTGTTTCCGCAGGTAGAGGTGTTTCAATCCCGGTTACCAGGTAGGCCTCGGCAATGGCAAGGGAAGCCTCCGGTACGGGGATAAAACAGGCGACTGTCTCTGTAGTGGTGAAACATGTCGCGGGTTCCTCAGTGGGAACCTGGTAGAGATCGAGTTCTTCAATGGAGCGTGTTATGAGCTCCGGCTCAAGAACGAGATCGGTTGCGATATCGGTCGCTGGAACGGGTCGAGTTGCGGCCTCCACCGGAATGACACAGTCTATTGGCTCTGGTGACGGAGCAGGACAGGTGGTAGGCGACGGTGAGGCGGTCGAGAAGCTGGTGACGTCGTCTGGGCTTGGAGAAGCTGTACCCGGTCGGCTCTGCTGCATCGCATGGTGTAGTCGTCTGCCTAGGGTCGCGCTCCAGCTACGGATCGTCCATTCCACTGTCTCTAGTAACCGCACCCGGAGGTCTTGTAGAGCCTCTAGCCAGAAGTCGGGGCTGCCATCTATGGTAAGGGCAGGATCCGGACCCGGTTGGCTGATGGCTGCTCTGGCCTCCGCCTCGACCTCCCGCATCAGGTCTTGGAGTCTCATGCTGGCCATTCTTCTTGGAGGGAAACCACACCCGTTCAACCGGTAAGACGTTCTGGTTGAGCTGGTGAAGAAGTCTTCTCTTTCTGTCGGTGTGTCTATGACACTCCCATTTCCTCTGGGCTTTTGTAGTCCAATCGTGGGAAAAGTCTTTGGGGTCCGCCCCCATGGTTGATTCGAGCAATCAGGGCGGACAAAGAGTTTGGCGCCTTTTGTCTTTAGCCCTCCCACAATAAGGGGGGGGTTGACTCACTCCTGGGCTTCACGTGGCGGCTTCTTGTGGCGGGAACGCCATCTTGGGCGCCATCTTGACCCAATGGTGTAAAGGCGGGAAAGTTCTTTTTAGGACGAACAAAGTCCAATTGTAGACAATAAAGTCCAGATTAAGCACAATATACCCGTTGGGTAACGGGCCTGCTCGTATCCTGTTCGTGACGCCATTTTCTGACTCACCGTGGCCGGCGGACTCCGGTTGATACAGGCGATTCTTCTCCTTCCTTGTCACGGGTGGACCGCGCCTGCCGGTAGTGGGGCCCGGTGTAGTGCAGATCAAAATTAAGGACGTCTTACGGGAACAGATTAAAGGGGGTTTAATTTGTTTTCTTCGTGACGCCACCTATGAGTAGTTCGGTAAGGGCTACCGACGCTGCGGAACCTCCGGGGTGATGGACAGCAGCAAGATGTTACGCTCCCCACAGGCTGAGCGGTGATCCCCGGAGGCTGGAGCTGCTCAAGATGTTGTGCGGCAGCTGCGGTTACCTTTAGTTAATGACGGACAGTTCATAAGGAGACACGGACACAGATAGTCTCTGCAACGGGTCTTTACTGTAACCAGCAGGCAGTACATGGCTTACAGTGGTTGAGTAGAAGACCGGGTGGACTCAGCAGTGATAGTGCTCCTCAGAGATCCGCAGTGTACCTCCATTCTACCTCCTTAGTTTGTTTTGCCAGCGTCGCCCAGGAATACCAGGTCGGGTACGGGGAGGCTGCTTCAATGCCCTATCCATGATGTACGTTCTGGATGCTTTGGGGAGCCTTGGATCCCTCAGTGGGTACACCGCTGGTTAGACGACTGGAAACTGGCTGGTGGTGGGGTGCTCCTGTAAAGTTGATCCTCCACGGGGCTGGTTCGCGTGACAGAGGTGAACTGCTGCCAGCTTCGGTACCAGTGAACCGGCTGTGAGTGTGGGCACGGGAGTCTTTTGGGAACCCGTGTAGAAATGCCCAATCCCGGTAGTTAAGGCCTCAGGTGCGGACACCCGACCGGTGACGGCCCAGGGGCCCGCACGGGGTGCGGAGCCCCCGCTCCTCTCCAAGTTCTAGTCTGCTCTCTTCAGGTTCTAGATTCTGACTATACTCACTCTAGACTACTGTGTGTTCTCCTACACTACCCTAACACTCCACCCACCAGGACCTAGGATTGGTCCTCTGTTTTAGGTGTTGTATGTTGGGTTGGATCTCAGAGTTAACTATTGCACTGCTTTGTCAGAGAATATTGCGGCTGCAATACTCCCTTGTGACGCACTCGTTGCGGGGCGCCACATATGTGTCCCTGTGGGGGGGGGTGTCTGTGTGGGGTGTGTGTATCTGTGTGATGTGTGTGTCTCTGTGTGGTCTGTGTCTCTTTGTGGTGTGTGTGCGTCCCTGAGGGGTGAGTGCATGTGTCCCTATAGGGTATGTATGTGTGTGTGTCCCTGTGGGGGGGTCTGTGTGGTGTGTGTGTGTCTCTTTGTGGTGTGTGTGTCCCTGTGGGGTGAGTGCATGTGTCCCTATAGGGTGGCTATGTGTGTGTGTCCCTGTGGGGGGGGTCTGTGTGGTGTGTGTGTCTGTGTCATGTGTGTCTCATTGTGGTGTGTGTGTGTGTCCCTGTGGGGTGAGTGCATGTGTCGCTATAGAGTGTGTGTGTGTCCCCTTGGGGGGTGTGTGTGTCTCTATGTTGTGTGTGTCTCTTTGTGGTGTGTGTGTGTGTTTGTTCGGGTGCGTGGTGAGTATCCAATTTTGGGGCTGCACCTTAGCGACTCTACACTTGCTGTTACTCTTTGTGTGCGTGTGTTGTGTATACATGTCCCCGTGCGTGGTGAATATCTCATGTTGGGGCCCCACCTTAGTGACTATATGCTGGTATGTGCTGTTAGTCTTTGGCGCTATCATTAAGCCCCTCTCATTCACAACTGTCAACTGGTAACTGTCACTTTTTCCCCATTATGTAGATAGGGGCAAAATTGTTTGGTGAATTGGAATGCGCGGGGTTAAAATGTCGCCTCACAACATAGCCTGTGACGCTCCCGGGGTCCAGACGTAGGACTGTGCAAAATTTTGTCTCTATAGCTGACATCTGTCGATTTTCCTCCAACTCTTTTCCATTCACTTTTTCCCCATTATGTAGATAGGGCCAAAATTGTTTGGTGAACAGGAACGTGCAGGGTTAAAATTTCACCTCACAACATAGCCTATGACGCTCTCAGGGTCCAGACGTGTGACTGTGCAAAATTTTGTCTCTATAGCTGACAGCTGTCGATTTTCCTCCAATATTTTTCCATTCACTTTTTCTCCATTATGTAGATAGGGCCAAAATTGTTTGGTGAACTGGAACGCGCAGGGTTAAAATTTCGCCTCACAACATAGCTTATGACTCTCCCGGGGTCGAGACGTGTGACTGTGCAAAATTTTGTGGCTGTAGTTGCGATGGTGTAGATGCCAATCCCGGATATACACACATACACACACACATACACACATTCAGCTTTATATATTAGATTACAGACAAAGTGATCTATTTCATGTGTTTATTTCTGTTAATATTGATGATCATGGCTTACAGCCAATGAAAATGTTAACGTCATTGTCTCAGAAAATTAAAGTAGGGAGGGTGAAGGGTCTGAGAGATAAAATATTACCTAAATGGGTATCAGAGGCTTCACCTTGTGTGGTTGTGAGAGTCACAACCACTATAAAAGCAGATCACGGCTGCTGCAGTCCCCAGCGTTGGTGCATATAGAGAAAGGAGAATGAAGGATAAAAACTGCACTGCCGTGTTCCACAAGACATCAAAGGGTAAATATAATTTAGATTTTTTAGTCAACGTGTTTCAGGGCTCCTTGGCTCCTTCCTCAGGACAAATCAATATCATATTGCCATGTTTTAGGGCATTTCTGGGAGCCCTGAAACGCGTTGACTAATAAATCAATACTATATTCACCCTTTGATGTCTCGTGGGATACAGCAGTGTGGTTTTTAACCCTTCATCCTCCCTAGTTTAATTTTCTGAGATGACCTTTGGGTTTTCGTTGGCTGTAAGCCTTAATCATCAACATTTACAGAAATAAACACTTGAAATAGATCACTGTGTGTGTAATGACTCTATATAACATATGCCTTTCACTTTTTGTATTGAATTACTGAAAGAAATTACCTTTATGAGGATATTCTAATGCATTGAGATTCTCCTGTATTTACTTAGTTCGAAATATTATGTTATTTCTAGGTGGAATTATTTCCCTATACATGAGCTCATATATATCTAATCATATTATCATAAGTTAAGTCTGAAGAAGAGAAACACAGATTTCTATTTCATGTGTTAAGTTTCCAAGTTAATATTCAAGTCACATTAGTTTCCCATATGAACACCTCTACGCAGTAAGCCTTCAAGTCTAGGTGTGTGAAGCATCTCATGAAAATCAAAGTTTACATGTCTGCCAAGAAGATGTAAAAATTATTTTTCTTCATGCTTCAGAAACAAGTTTCATCACCTTCACATCTGGAAAGGAAATATTGCCAGATGGCTTTAGGCTTTATAGGGCAGATGTTGTAACAAGATATTCTAATATGTGTACTGCCTGACCCTACAATGTCTCTAAACATCCCCCCCATCTTTTTAATATTTTTTATAATTCCCCCAAATCATCTGCTTTGACCTGCAGATCATACATCCATTCACATGTACCCATGTCTGTCATAGTCAGAGCAGAATGGAATCCAATCAGGGGCTGGCTGGCCCAGGGGGCAGGGGGGCAGGGGGGCACATGCCCCCAGGCCAGAGGTCAAGCAGCAGTTTTGGGGCCACCTGACCATCTGTCATGTTGGTCTGGGAGGCCGCTCTGTTACTGAAGCTCACTGCTCATGGGCTAGTGCTGTGTGTTTCCCCCCAGCCATAATTTGGCAGTCAGCCCCTGAATCCAATGTTATAGGGAACCTGTATGTTTTTCATTGAAATGCTTCAGTGTTCCGGCAAGATGAATTGAGTGACAGGTTCCTTTTTAAAGTGCTGGACACTTTATGGGTATCCGTCACAACATAATCCTGTACAACCTACTAATATAACCTTTTATGCAGATCTGTGTTGTTTTCTTGATTACTAAAGCTATGTATATCCCTTAAATAAACCTTTTGTGACACCCAGACTGTGGTCCTGTTCATGAAATGGTTGCATACTGAGGATTATGTGAACATGTAAATCATCTATATATTTCCACTGCAGTTGTGCTAGTTCCTTTGGTGCATTGTGTCACCATGGAGGAGGTTGAATGACGTGTAATGTCAGGTTCACCAATATCACTAACTGCCTTATGGAAGAGACTATTGTGCAAATGACAAAGAAAGCTTCCTGATAAAGATAATGGGGTGTTTAAAGAGGATCTGTCACCCTCCTGGTGCTTTCCAAACTGAAAGCACCCCTGAATGCAGCGTGTCTGCTGCATTCAGAAAAGGGGGCCCCCATGTCTCTAGCCCCCCTGTAAGATGTACAAAACACTTTATAAAGTGTACAGATAAGGAGTCCGGAGGCACTTACTCAGTATGGAGTCCTCACTGCTCCTTGGTGTCCTCCCTGCCTCCTGCCTCTCTGTGCCACCTTCAGCCCCCTCAGTAACGCCTCCTTTATGTGTCTCCCCTTCTCGGCCACTCATGCTGCTCTGCGTCTGAAGTTGCCCTGCTCCAGATTATGTATGTACAGCAGTGCGGGTTCTGGCACTTGTGGCGCCCCACCATGTAGGTGCCACAAAAGGGGTACTGCAACCAGAAAAGCGGTGTAGTCACCCCACTGCAATTGGAACAATTGTCACTAGATGGAACCCTAGAGTTAACACCCACACACTAGAATACTAGGTGGGAGGGACCCCGGGAGGATATATAGTGGCCTCTAGGGGGAACTAGAGAGCTCAGTTAGTGAGTTGGAGCAAGAGCTGGAGCAAGGAGGGTCTCCTCGGCTGAGGGGCCCAGAACAGGACAGATCTCAGAAAGTAGAAGGAAGGAACGGAGGCTCCGCAGTGAGCTAGTTCAAGAAGGAAAACGGGTACTGAAGCCCATATCTGTGAGTTCCTACACGGCTCACAGAGAATCCGGATATTTTAGATACAGCCCCAGTCTCCTGAGTGAGTCACAGAAAAGGGAGCCAAAAGCTAGGAGCAGAGGCCACTGCTTAGCTTAAGAGAAGGTTGTCCCAGAGACCATAAAGGAGGGAGAGAGAAATGAAGGGAAAAGCAGCTGGAGGTCTGATCATCTTTAGGAGTCAGACTTCACCACCACTGAGAGGCACGGAAAGAAGGAAAAAGAAAGGTACATAAGGAGGAATCTATCTACAGCCAGAAGTTCCAATTGCAGCATCCGAAGCATTTGCCAGTATACCATCTATTGCATTGCTGAACTGTATGACTTTGGCGAAGTTTCCATTAAAGCTACACGGCGAAGTGAAGTTTTGACTCTGCTGCATCCTTTCAATATAAACTGCTTTCTTACAGCATTACTGCCACGGCAGTTCAGTCCCTCCTGAGGGGACTAATCCATCTGAGCCACAATACCATCGACCACTGGAGGACTGTGGCGGCGCTGGTGAGCATCACCAGACTCAGCAGGTAGCGTCACGAACTTATATACTTTAATTAATTTCACTTATTCATTTGACCACCAGGGCCACAGTCTCAGGCAGCCACCCGTAACCTCCCAGACAGCGAGCCTGAGAGCTGAGTACCCCTGCCCAGGGGTGAGTCACACTGAAATCACTGACAGGAGACGTCTTAGCTGCCGGGACAGCTCCCGCCCATTGCTCGCTCTAAGCCTGCATGACTTCAGACGCAGAGCAGCATGAGCGGCTGAGGAGGGGTGACACATAAAGGAAGCATTACTGAGGGGCTGGAGGTGGCACAGAGAGGGCTGGAGGTGGGGAGGACACCAGGGAGCAGCAAGGACTCATTACTGAGTAAGTCCCTCTGGACTCATTAATTGCACTCTTTATAAAGTGTTCTGTACAACTTACAGGGGGGCTAGAGACATGCGGGACCCCTTCCCTTAATGCAGCAGACACGCTGCATTCAGGGGTGCTTTTAGTTTGGAAAGCACTAGGGGGTGACAAGTCCTCTTTAATCAAGAAAACTGTGCAGAAATGAGGAAAGCAGAAGTTGCTCATATTCATATATTACTTAACTTGAACATTCCCATAAAGAGGCAAATCCATTTATTGAAATATTAAGGTCTTGTGAATCACCCGTCCCAGCTCCAGCGCCAGGCTTTGTTTTTACTATCCCTGGCAGTGGTCTCTCTCTGTGATAGTGCACAGTGGGATATTATGGTTAATCAGCATGCACCTCTGATGACATCATGCTAGGCCTTTAAGGGCCAGATCAGGGGTTTGCACACCTAACATTGAGGTAGAAAGTTACTGCGGACTCCAGGTTTTCACAGGAGTCAGCTATACTTACAACTTGGCTCAACTAGGTCTAGGTACCTGATTATCTATTCAGCTGCTTCTCAGTATTAATTGCACATCCAGGTGTCCTATAACCAGGTGTCTAATTCAGTTGTCTATTCAGTTCTGCTGTTCTTAAGTGCTATCTATACATCCAGCTCTACTAATACAAGGTGATTGATTGCCTATTCAGTGCTGTAGTTCCCAAGCTCTGCTACTAGTTTCAAGCCTGCCTACTTGTATCTGCTGATTCAAAGCGATGCCCACACACTCATATCTGCTGCATCAAGGTACCTGTCTGCCTACATCATGTATCTGCTGATTCAAAGGTCTGTGGCATCTATGGCTTCAAGCTTTATTGAATTATCTACTGTGGTGCTTATACAGCTCTACTAGTGAAAGCCGTTTTCATGCCGTTCAGGTAATCCAGCTAAACTGTATTAACACCTTTGGTCATTCTGCTCACCTTGGCCTATGGTTTAGCAAATAATTCAATACAAATTCAAATATGATTTATTGGCAGAACCAACATAGATTTAGTGCCAAAGCAAGAAAAATAAGTGTGACAGGGGAGGGGATCAGGGGTTATGGGGAAGGTGTGTTGAGGGCACAATTTGGGCATTAATGGTCCATTTAATGGTCTTACATTACCATCACCAAAAAAGCCCATATTAGGTTTTATGGGTATGTGTCCAATAATTTGCTGGACAAGTAATTTGATTAAACTATGTAATAATAAACCGTCAATATAATCATCAACAGAGGAATAGGAAATTTTTACTTTGTTCTTTTGGAAAAATGTTCTTAAAGCACTCAGAGGTCCTCATATTTTACATATAAGAGAGTGCTAGAATGGGCTAACAATTAGAACACACCAATTCCATACATATTAAAAATGTAATTTGAAAAAACTCCATATGCACTTTCTGATGCTTGGAAATCAATTTCCAAAGCATGTGCACCAAGTCAAAAAATGTAAATTTGTAAAAGAGCAAAAGAGTAAACAGAACTAGAAGGAAACTACCGTAAAAGGCAAGCATGGTAGCCTGGACTAATAGGCCACGGTGATCAATACTAATGTGAATATATGATTTATACATTTTATTTTAAAAGAAGCTTATGATGTGACTAAGGTGTGTAGAATATTTTTCCTGTTTATTTTCTATTTTATACAACAATTTTTTGAACTTTTATTTATTTATTCTCTTTTGTGCTTTTTTTTGGCTTTTTTCATTACATAGTAGAACCTTGGATTAAGAGTATAATTCGTTCCGGCATTGTGCTTATGTTCCAAATCACTTCTATATCAAAGCAAATTTTCCCATAAGAAATAATTGAAAGGCAGATGATTAGTTTCACAACTCAAAATATCTACTGTATGCATATAAAATTACTACAGTTTTGCAATAATTGCAGTTATATGATATATACAGTATTCAGATATCTACAGGGAGTTAATAAGTTACAAGACCTAAAGTTGGTTTAGTAGCAACGTCACACATGTACAGTATCAAGTATGGAGTATTCATGTTGCGGTGAACATGGAAAGGCCAGAACCCAGAAGTGAGGAAAAGACTGTGATAGATGGCTTATGTGCATGTGCTAGAAGCGGAGAGTATTACTAGTAATGTCCTGTATCTCTGCAGGGAAGGAGGTACAGTACTGTAGAGGGGTGGGGAGGAGGTACAGTACTGTACAGGGGTGAGGAGGGAGTTACTGTACTGTATCTGTGCAGGGAGGGAGGTACAGTACTGTAGAGGGGGGGGAGGGAGGTACAGTATTGTAGAGGGGTGGGGAGGGAGGTTAGCCTATACTATGTTTTTATCCAAAAAGAAAGAAGAAGGCGGCACTCATTGGACCGCACACTCCACCTGATGTAATACCGCGACTGGAATAAAGAAACCTGTCTTCCACGGTCCAATGAGTGCCGCCTTCTTCTTTCTTTTTGGATAAAAATGACTATGTCCTACGGCTGAGCAACACTGGACCTGGTTCTGTGCCACAATTTCAACTGCAGCAACATAAGGTCAGTGCCCGGTTTTCCTTCTACATTCAAAATTAGCCTATACTATGGTATTGCTAAGTAGGATTCAAGCGATCAGAGCCCGAGGCTAGAAGAGCAGGAATGGGTCTACCAGAGGAGGCACAAGAAGGGCCTGACTAACAGCCAGAGAAGCAGAAGCTTATTAACTCAATAATCAGGCACCTCCTATCAGTGGAGGTGGCCTGATATACTGGCGAACGAACAGCTATTGGTCAAGGGGAGTGTCAAGTTGAGCCGTGCCAGCCCCTGGATTCACAGGGGAGGAGCGAGGCCGTGCCTAGTGCACCGGTCATTATATTCATAACTCTGACCATTGTAGTGTGCTGGCGTGTGAGCCCGGTGGTCAGCAGACAGGAAAGGGACCCGGCGATGGTTCCAAGACACAGCATGCCTGGATGCCGGATGCCCGATCGGCAGAGGAGCAGAGGATGCACACCCCGGAGAGGTGAGCTGGGGAGTGGTGCCAGGGGACCTAACAGGCAAATAATAACTTTTGTATATCCATATCTCCACTCGAGTGGGTGGGAGTTATGAGACGCCCCAGAGGTGTGAGATGGGTGCGGACAGGGGAAAGCCTCATATTGTGTAAAAATAAGCTGTCCTTTCTTTATTTTGTATTTTTTCTGAAAAGGCATTATTATTCCACCAAAGCCATAGAATACCCAGGAACAGATTGGCATCATGCTGCCCTTGTGGTGTCATCAGCACTAAGGTAACTGACTACATTTGTCTGTAATTCTGTGTATATTCCCCTTATCCTGTATTTGCATAACTGACTGTAATATTTGTAATATCTTAATAATACCTGTAAATATTAATTTAGTGTACCATTAGGGTGATTAAATAAATACATTTAATCTTGAGTTGTTCTTTTCATCTTGATCACGACCCCAAGTATGTGTGCTCATTTAACGCTACCTGGGTGGGTTTCTGACCCAATATAAGCCCGATCACAGACCATACTTATATTAAATGAGGAACTGGTGGCATCAATTAGTGCTTGTGTTATTCACGGCCTCTATCGGTGACGGGGTAGTGGTTATTATATGTGCTTTCTGGTCGCTGACCAGAAGGCGTATATCACTCTCACTGAGAGGTGCCTTATTAAACCATCATTGACAGGGCGGCTGCGGCTCTTCTTTTAGCATTAGGAAGTTCCATTACTAGCCTGAGCTTAACAAGAGGTGCTGTTTAGCTGCCAGGTTCAGTGGCCGATTCACCACAAGTAGTGGCAGCGGTGGGATCAAGATAATAGTGTGTGGGACCCCAACTCCCTAACACGAAGGACTGCTGGCAGTAGCTTTTGCTGTTGGGGAAGATCAACTCAACACTAGACGGTCAGAGTGTAAAACAAAGGTGTGTGGGTACATCAGGTTGAAGCTGTGTGTCAGTGACCAGGTGGTGCTAAGCTGGCCCAGGGTACCAGAAGCCAAACGCTGCCGAGGGCACTTGCTGCGGCTGATATGGGAGAGGTGGTGGAGGAATATGTTGATCTAGACGGGGAGGATCCCATGCACGGGTCCTCAAGGAGCCAATCCCTAGTGGTCAACTCTGCAAAGGGGCGAGCACTCCCTGTCCTCAGCCCCGCAGTAGGCAGATCACCACCTGCTTTTTCCCCCAGTCTGTCGGGCTGGGATACCCTCCTCCAAGCTGCCCTTGCTCATTTTGAGGCTGGAGACCAGATCACCTACAGGATCCTGTTGGCAGGGAGTCAGGCAGAGCACCAGGTAGAGCATGAGGCAGCAGCAGAGCGGTGTGAGGACACAGAACAGGAGCGTGCGTACCAGCTGGAGCTAGCCCACCTCAGGATCTCGCAGCCCGTTCCAGCCAACCAGGTGCCAAGGCACCAAAGGTGCAAGTCAAAAACTTTCCACTTCTTGAGGCAGACGGAGACCTGGATTCCTTTCTGCTGGCCTATGAGCATACCTGCAAGCAGTACCACCTGGCCCCTAACCAGTGGGCACAGTACCTGACCCCCTGTTTGAGGAGTAAGTCCATAAGAGCCTTGGGAGACTTACCTGCCGGGGAGTTGCAGGATTATGAGAGGATCAAGCGGGCCCTGATCCGGCAGTTAAACTCACCCCGGAGACTTACTGCAAGAAGTTCCAAAGCCTGCAGAGGGGTCCAAAGGATACCTGGACCGACCACATGCTGACCCTCCTGAGAGCAGCTGACCGCTGGATAAAGGGTTTGGAGCGCAGCACCGCCCAGGAGATCCAGGAGTTGTTTGTGATAGAGCAATTCCTGTGGAACTGCCCCGAGGACATCCAGCAGTTCATACGTGACTGGAAACCCAAGGGGGCCTGTGTGTCAGTGGTCCTGGTGGATGATTACACCGACAACTGAGTACCTGAGACCAGGAAGACTTTCAGCAGCACTTGTAAAGGGGACAAAACCAACCCTGCACCTGTGACCCCGGCCCCCAGGATGCAAGGGGCAGCCCCTCTATCCCCCCTGTTCCCCAATCCAGGTTGGCAGCAGAACCATGACTGTGTCATCTCTGTAATCAACCGAAACACTTCAAGGCTATGTGTCCCCAGTGGTCAATAGGCCCCATCCCCGACCTAGCAACCGGCAACTGTTTTGTGTGTGGGTGTGGTGGTAGGTCCCTGGACAATTTTCAACCCGTCACCATAGGCTGCTCAGTGGCCATGGGACTGCGGGACACTGGTGCTGAAAGGACTTTGGTGCGACCTGAAAGGGTCTTCCCCCAGAACTTGATCCCCGGAAAGTTCCTCGCTGTCTCCGGAATTGGATGCATGGAACCCGCACTGCCTGTTGCCAGGATTTATCTGGACTGGGGTGAGGGAGATGGGGCTGTTGGCTAATATTCCGGCGAATATATTGCTTAGGTCAGACTTGGGGTGGCTAGTGTTCAAGTATCTGGCAACTGATCCCCCAAGTTCTGATCCACCAGAACATTGTTTACAAATGTACAATGTTGGTAATGTTGTTGCTGATGTTATTAATGATGATGTTCATGATGCTGAAGTTTTTGATGAGGATGAAGGTGATGATTGCTCTAACAAAAGGCATGCAGAGCCAGATAATGCAAGCTATCATGTGCAGGCTGACACTCCACACAACACAAAGCACACAAGGCTGACAGGGAAGGGAGGGTGGAGGAAGACAAAGGGAGCTTTAAAATGGCCATAGGCCATGTCCAGCCAGCACACCTTTTGTTCTCAGAGTTGACGTTGAGGGGGCTGACAGCTGCGGTGGGAGCAGACATAGAGGGACATGATATTGCTCCCTGCTGTAAGCAGCAAGGTATTTTAGCCAGGGAGCCAGCGGTCGAGGCCAGAGTACCCACAGAGAATGTGGTGCTGCCACGTAAGGCCCAGACGCTGAACTCTGAGGAGCTGCAAGGGGAGGAGCATGCCAGGGGGTTTGAGGCTGTCACAGGAGATGTGAAGCTACCAGGTGAGATCCCAGGGCAGGAACCCGCCACCACTGGGATGTCAGGAGGCCAGGAAAAATTGCCTGAACCAGCAACTTGGTCGGGAGCGGAGGGGAAGCAGGCGCTGCCCACAATTACATCAGCCATAGCTGCTGTCACAGGAGTGTGGGTGCTGGAGCCCAGGGAACATTGTGGAGGTCCGACAGCTTCTCCCCTTCAGACCAAGTGGCTGCTGACTCAGATGGAGGCCAGGAGACAGGTACCGGGGAACTGACGGAGGACGTGGCAGTTTTTTCTACTCTGACCACACCTTGTCAGGGGCGTCAGGTGGCGTCAAGAGCTGACAACCACCTAGAAGCTCTCCAGGAGCAGGTGGCACAGCCTCCCTTAGACTCGGACCTTGAGCAGGTGGTCTGGGACAAAGGACAGCTGTACCAGGTAACTGTCCAGCAGGGATCACCAGAGGTGTTGCCCAGGGACCAACCGGTAGTTGTACCCATTGACTGCCAAGGGGATGGGGATGCGGCCCCCATAACCTGTCAGGGCAGCGGGGAAGGTTTACATGGAGAGAAGGAGACAGGTCCTGTGGAACTGACAGAGGACGTGGCAGTTTCGTCTACTCTGACCACGTCTCGCCAGGGATGTTGGGTGGTGTCAGGAGCCGATGTCTGCCTGAAAGCTCTCAAGGAGCAGGTGGCACAGCCTACCTTGGACTCAGAGCTCAAGCCCGTGGTCTGGGACCAAGGACGGCTGTTCAAGGTAACGATCCAGCAGGGGTCACCGGAGGTGTGGCCCAGGGACCAACTTGTAGGTGTACCCACTGAGTGAATCAGTTTTATATAAGGTTAGGGTCAGACTTGCGTCATACATTTGCAAAATGCATGCGCTATTTTCATGTTCAATTGTTGAAAAATGCATGCGTTAATGCACCCATAAATTCCAATGCAAAAACGCATTTTTCTGTGCGCTGATCAAAAGTGCATATCTGGCCCTTGTCAGTGAAGCAGCCGACTGCGCTGTGCGGGAGGTAAGCATTAGCAATGAATAGGCAACCTGAGCGTAGCATGACACTTCGGTAACGCTATGTGCTCAGGCTGCCAGATTCTACGTTTTAAACAGGTCCGTGAGCTTATGTACCTTGCGGTACTGGATCCAGTTCCCATAGGTGCCCATGTTAAAAAAAACAGATCCGGCTTTGGAACAGGCGCGATAGACGCAGCCTGCATGATTTTTCCTGGATCCGGTAACCGGATTGCAAATAGTGCAATCCAGTTTTTCTATTTCAGCCTATGGCTGCGGATCCGGATCCGGTTTTGAGCATTTTCAATGCTCAAAACTGGATCAGGATCTGCAAGTCCAACTGCAGGTGTGGCCCTAGCCTAAGTGTGGCACCCCACTGTTCTGGTCGCCACCAGGAGTACTGCACTCCTCCATTAGTGGGAGGATAGTACTCCTGTTCTCTGAATTGGGCCTGTGAAGTTGAGATCGCCACCGTGACATCCCCCGAATGTAAAAGGACAGTAACAACCGGCCCGGTTCTGAGAATCCCCATTGCCCTGGAGTGGGTGTGTCATAAGGAACTCAGAAAATGTTTTAATATGCATATTCATAGACTTATTTTCTTGTAAAACTATCAACTAAAGAGAAGCTGATAAGAAGCTGGTTGTCAGTATCCAGTGTGTCGAAAGGTGTAGTGTTCTTCTTTGTTCACTGCGTGAACCGGTAACCACTCTTTGAGGTGGGAACAGTTTTTAAGCCCCTTCAAAGTTTACAGTATATTTACAACCTATCTTGAAGATAGTTCATCAATTTTATAGTAGTGGAAAAACCCTTTAAGTGAATATTTTACTCAGCAAAGATATGTCTCTAAGGACCAATCAGTAAAGAAGAAACAAGACAACTTGTCAAAATAGTCAAATTCATTAAAGTACACTGAAAGATGTTTAGATATGTCAAGCCGCCACTGTCTTAATTTATTGCTCTCAGTAAGAGAAATAACAAATAATCTTTTAAATATGTTATATTTTAATGACTTACAAAGTTTTAAGCAATGATGTTGCAAGCAAGCTTTCAAGACAACTTAGCCTCTTCATTAGGTATGGTATAACAAATATCTGAAAAAATTAATGCATACAGTATAGGCACAAGCAGTGAGCGGCGTATAGTCTGAGCACTGACAGGCTGAGCCCCCACCCCCAGGGCAGCCGACAGGGCCTGCCTAATGTGACAGCTGTCATGGGCCCGGTGGTGAATGGTAGGAGTGGGGGTCTGGAGAAGAGCTGAGAGGGTGAACCCCGATCTCCTTCGGGCTCTGCCCCCTCACTTCTTCTACGGCCCCCACCTCTCCTGCCAATCTCTTCTGGACCCCGCCTCCTCACCTCTTTAGTAGGGCCCCTCTCCTGTCCATCGTCGTCGAGGCCAGGAGCTGTAAAGACAGAGAGGGGGAAAGCCTGGCTTCAGCACACTCCAGACTTCGGCATTTGGAAGCAGGTGAGTGGTCTGATTCCCTCTCACTTGTACACTTCCAGTGTCTGCGCTCCATGTTGGAGCACACGCAGACCTGGGCTGCTATTGATGACACCTCTACTCATCAGAATTTGTGTGCTACATGCTGATGCTGTGCCAGCGGGTAAATCCCTGTCACACTAAGCGAGATCATTAGCAAGATCGCTGCTGAGTCACAAGTTTTGTGACGCAACATCGACCTCAGCAGCTATCTCGCTACATTTGACACGTAGCAGCGATGAGGCCCCTGCTGTGAGATCGCTGATCTTTACAAATCGTTCTGGACCATTTTTTGGTCGTCGGGCTCCTGCTGGGAACGCTGCATCGCTGTGTTTGACAGGGACAATGACCAACGACCTCAGTACTATGCCCGAAAGTAACAGGTTCCCAATGACGGCCGTATCGTTGCTGCATCGCTGGTGAGATCTGACTGTTTGACATCTCACCAGCGACCACGTAGCGATGCACCAGCGATCCCTCCAAGGTCTTATCGTTGTCGGGATTGCTGGAGCATCGTCAAGTGTGACGGTACCCTAAGAAGTTGCAGTGGCTCACCTCCTTCACTTTTTTTTTGCTTGTGAAACGGTGCTGCATGTGGCAGTCTGGAGCCAGCAGCAGGGCACCATATTCTCGGGACTCTGCCATCAGGAGAGAAGCTTTTTCTGGGAACCTCTCTACTATGTCCACACACCTTGTACCAACAGGGAAAAGTGTCTGGGTCTTCAGCAGTGCCCACCCTGAAGGTAAGACACACTTTTTCATATGTGTGTGTTGCACATGGAACATTAGCTACTGCAGAATCTCTTTTTGTTACAAGTAGGAAGAGAACTAGTAGTAATTGGGAGTGACCATGCTTTATTTTATCTCAGGGGTAGATGAAGCTGTAGGGGAAGGCTGTGTTTCATTTATGCCAGGTTTATTGCTGGGACTTGTATGAGTTGAGGGCTGAGATTATGTTATATTGTTATGTAATAATGATCTATATTAGTATTACTGTGTCTAAACTGTAGGGTAACTGTTAATTGTAATGCAGAGTGTATGTTGATGGTATTTGGAGCAGTACATGGTGTATGTAGATGGTATTTGGAGCAGTGTATGTAGATAGTATTTGGAGCGGTATATAGTGTATGTAGATGGTATTTGGAGCAGAATATAGTGTATTTAGACAGTATTTGGAGCAGTGTATGTAGATGGTATTTGAAGTGTATATACTGTATGTAGATGGTATTTGAAGTGGTATATAGTGTATGGGGATGGTATTTGGAATGGTATTTGGCGCGGTATACTGTATAGTGTATGGGGATGGTATTTGGAATGGTATATAGTGTATGTAGATGGTATTTGGCAGGGTATATAGTGTATGGGGATGGTATTTGGCGTGATATACTGTATAGTGTATGGGGATGGTATTTCGAATGGTATATAGTGTATAAGGATGGTATATGGAGCAGTATATAGTGTATGTAGATGGTATTTGGAGTGGTATATAGTGTATGGGGATGGTATTTGGCGTGTTATATAGTGTGTAGGGATGCTATTTGGAGCAGTATATAGTGTATGGGGATGGTATTTGGAGAGGTATATAGCATATGGGGATAGTATTTGGAGCCGTATACTGTATAGTGTATGGGGATGGTATTTGGAATGGTATATAGTGTATAGGTATGGTATTTGGAGTGGTATATAGTGTATGGGGATGGTATTTGGCGTGGTATACTGTATAGTGCATGGGGATGGTATTTGGAATGGTATATAGTGTGTGTGGATGGTATTTGTAGCGGTCTATATAGCGTGTGTGGATGGAATTTAGAGTGGTATAAAGCATATTGAAATGGTAATTTGAATGGTATATGGCCTGTGTGGATGTTAGTTGTTGCGATATATAGTGTATTGGGATGGTATTTGGAGCGATATATAGTATATATCAGTGAGTCCTCCCTTCATTGAGCCTGAGATGAGTGCCTGGGTTAGGAGGATCCATCACACATTAGTCTGATGACTGCACTTCCCAGGATGGGTTTTATATAAATATCTGTATTTGTGAGTAAATATATATACAGTATACATATACAATATATATAATGTGTGTGTGTGTGTGTGTAAGAGGGTGGAGCCTGGGTAGAGGCAGAGCTGGGGTGGAGGCTGGGCAGAGTCTCAGAGGGTCTCGCAATTTTGCCAGTAGGGGACTTCGACATTCCTAGTGGCAGCCCTGCCCATCCCTGTAACCTTTGCAGTGTGCTCTGTATGGTCTGAGCACTGACAGGCTGAGCCCCTACCCTTGCAACCTCTGCAGTGTACGGCGTATGGTCTGAGCACTACTAGGCGGACCCCCCACCCCTGTAACCTCTGCACTGTGTGGTTTATAGTCTGAGCACTATCAGGTAGTTCCCCCACACCTGTAACCTCTGCAGCAATGTTGGCAGCGCTCATACATCTATTGTGAAAAGACAATCTCTAGATATGACGCTTAGCTCGTGCTCATGTTCTTTAGTCGACCATTGCAAGGCTTGCTCTGAGTAGAACCTGTCTTGTTGTCCGCTGTATGGTATTGGCCACCATGCTGCATCTCAGCTTCAGGGTGTTGGTAATCTCCTTATAGCCTAGGCCATCTTTATATAGAGCAACAATTCTTTGTTTCAGATCTTCAGAGGATTCTTCACCATGAGAAGCCATGCTGAACTTTCAGTAATGAGCATGAGAGAGTGAGTGAGGGATAACACCAAATTTATCACACCTACTCCCCATTCACACTAGAGACCTTATAACACTAATGAACTACAGCAAATAAAAACAATGAAAAAAAAAGAATGGTACGCATACACCTTTTGTATTGCATATACAGGTGCATAATTGCTATATGGCCAAAATACAGACATATATAAACATGGTGCACATGGACACAGCAAATACTGACCACATGAAAGATTGTTATAAATGTTAAAAACCGCAAGGCATTTAGTTAGCGGTCAAAGAATGCAAAAGCCATCCAACCACGTCAAGGTGAACCTTTTAATAACTAACTGATAATTAGCTAAGTACCTTACAATTTTCAATGTTTATAGCAGTTTTTCATGTGTTCACTGATTGCAGTGTGATGCCGCACTGTGTTTATATATGCTTGTACACTAATGAGTCACTTGACACCAGGAAGCGGAAATGGCTAATTGGGCACAGTTTGTTCAATTTCACTTAGGGGTGTGCTCACTTTTCTTGCAGACACTAATGGCTGTGTGTTGAGTTATTTAGAATGCACTTCAAATTTAATGATACAAGCTGTACACTGATTACTTTACATTGTATCAAAGTGTCATGTCTTCAATGTTGTCCCAATGAAAAAAATATAATAAAATATTTTAAGAAATATGAGGGATGCACTCACTTTTGTGATATACTGTACTTTGACCCCATTATACAAATATAAGACTATTGAATCATACGAAAAAGGATTACATGACCTTGGGCGGGCTTTCCATAACTCCTTGCCATTACGAAATTACAGTTCATGGTATAGCACAGCCAATCAGAATGGACCATCATAGCCTGCACACCATTATTTGATAACTGGTTTAAAGGGGTTATCAAGGATTTTTATAAAAAACAAAAATGTGCCTAAGCACCAACAGGCAGGTAGATACCTCCTACCTGCTTGTTGTGTACTGGGCACCGATCACCACAATTCACCCCCAGTACAGAGCAGTCACAGACCGCTCCTGCTGGGGAAAGCATAGCAGGGTAAACAGCGCAGAGGAAGCTTTTCCACTCTGATCTTAGGAATGGGTGCATAGCCGACGTCGCGCTGATTGACAGCCGGCTCCTCGCTACCTGATTGATGCAACCAGCGTGATGTCAGCTATGCGCCCGTCTACAGAGGGGGGAACTCGTCCCTGTGTTGGCGAGATGTCAGCAGAAGCGGCAAAAATCGCTGACAGGAGCGGTCTAAGACCACTGTCTGTCTTCGGTGACAGGCGGTGAATGGTGTCTGGCACAAAAGGCAGGTAGGTTGCAGCTATGTGCATTTAAATGCTTAGACACAATTTTTTTTTATAAATCCCGGATAACCCCTTCATGACTTGGTCGTGATGAAATCCATAGAACTTGCACCTATCTGACATTTGTGTTATAAACCCTCAATATATTGAACATGTCCTACATGTTTTAGGGTACCGCTACAGTTGCAACATTGCTTGCAATTCCACTTGCAATTTGCTGGTTGCAGTGAAATCATGGACACATTGTTCTATCTTGTTGCTGTGTACAAATGAAACAATGTGTCCATGATTTCACTGCAACCAGCAAATTGCCAGTGAAATTGCATGCAATGTTGTGACGTGTAACGGTACCCTTATAGTACCTTTACACGCCGCTACCGAAAGGTAGAAACCGGCAGGTGTCGGAGACAATTGTACCTTTTACCTTCAAAACACCGCGAAGTGGCGGCGTGTAATTTAGGTTGTACCTTCCTGTCTCTTTGGATACCTGTGTTTCAGCCGTGCTGAAAAACAAGCAGGTATAAACCCAATGGTGGCGGCATGTAATCGGGGCACAGGAAGATATTTGCGTGGCCTAGCGTAATCCCTGGGGTGTTTCACGGCGGCATGTATACCATTCCCCATCAGCAATCATTGGTGGAAGCTCCTGCGTTACGATTGGTTGTCCCTGCATAGGGCGGCATATTTAATGAGCTGACCAGTCACACTACACATTTGCAATATCATCATGTATTAGCCAGCCTCCCTGCGATGGCTGGCCACTCATGATGCTATTGCAATGTCCAATCACTGTATGAGCGTCGTGTAATACACAACTCTGGCACGCCTATGTCCTTGCGGCGCATGATATGTACGCCCAGATTACCTTGTGGTAGCGGCATGTAAATAAGGGAAGGTGCTCCACAGAAGGTAACCTGCGGCACCCGTCGGCACTCCCGGGGAACGAAAATACCCTACGTGGAGCACCTTGTGGCGGCGTGTATTTGCGGCATCAGGTACCGTTAGCAACCGTTGTAAACACGGCCGTGCACGTGCGGTGGCTACCTGTTGCTACCTTCGGTAGTGGCGTGTAAAGGTACCATTTTACATTACAGAGACGGAAATACAATAGTTAAATATGTCATACCAATGGTTATGCACCCATAATCAAACCAACCAGTAATTTTAAAACAAATTTTACAAAAAGTCTATCTAAATATGATTCAGTTTCTAGTTTTCAATTAGAATTCCTTTTTAGCAGAGTCTAACATGAAAATGAGAAGAAAATGTCAAGATGCTGCCCTACTTCTGCATGTATTACAAACATGTCTTTCTGATGCATATCGTTTTGTGGTATTGAGCTGCTGGATAAATATTCCCAATACAACAATGACCTTTCTAAGCAAAAAAAAAACCTCTGGTCTGATTCTACTATTTTCAATTTCCTTATGTATAAATATGAATAAAAGTCTCCAAAGCATCCAGATCTACACTGATTCCAATCCCTGTCTGCAAGAACAAACATGTTACACAAGAGATCCCGGCCGGGGCGGTGAGAGAATATGAATATGCTTCCAACATTTTGATGCATGTGCAGTAAATATAAAACCTGATAGTTCAATGGTTTCAGTCTCAAAACTAAATGGATAGTAAATTGACAGTTTGGGATTTTTCATCCTAACTTGATAATTAAGAAGCTCCGTAAATTTACATAGACCAGTCATGACATTTCTACACCTATAGAACTAAAGCTCCAAACCATGCAGTCTAGTGGTGCCTGGACCAAGCACCGTAAATGTATGATGGAATTGGAATTTAATCTGGTGCCATTAAAAATTTACAGAACAAGGTTAAAGTTCCCACTCTTGCAGTTTAGTGGTGTGCAGGAATGTGTCTACACTATCAAGAAGAGGCACCTGCAACATGGAAAAGTACCTTTGATTGTGACCAATTAAATTTAGTTTTATAAATTGACATTTGCACATTATATCCAAACTATGACTGGTTGCGTGTGGTATTTGTACAGTATAATTATTGTAATGATGTAGGATATGCATTGATATAGAAATAGAGGCAGACAGTGTTCGGAATGGTGAGAAAAAAATAGAATAGAAAGAGTAATATAGGGTAAAAAGGAGAGACTAACTAAGGCCAGGGTCACATCTCTGTTTTTCAAAAGAATCCTGATCCGGTTTTGAGCTTTCAAAAAGCTCAAAACCGGACCAGGAAACGCTCCTCATAGGAGCCAATGCAAAACACCGGATGGCTTCACAAGCCATCCGGTGTCCGTCTCCGGCACTGCTGCCTGCGTTAAAAATCATGCAGGCAGCAGTTTTCGCAGCGGTTCTCTGTACCGCACTGCAGTAACCGGATGGCTCAGGATGTGTAATCCTGAGCCATCCGCCAACTGCATAGTTTGCTGATCCCGGCTATTGCCGGGATAAGCAAACTGTCCTATGACTATTAAAGAGTTAAATTTACTAACTAAAGTAATGTTTGAGGTCTCTAGGGGGGTCTAAGCCCCCCCTAGAGACCTCAAACATTACTTTAGTTAGTAAATTTAACTCTTTAATAGTCATAGGACAGTTTTCTTATCCCGGCAATAGCCGGGATCAGCAAACTATGCAGTTACCGGATGGCTCAGGATTACACATCCTGAGCCATCCAGTTACTGCAGTGCGGTATACTGCACACATTTTTGTAAAAGAATGTGTGTGCCTGGCATTGCGTTCACCGCATCCGGATCCGGATGCGGTGAATGCAATTCTTGTTTTAAATGTGACCCTAGCCTAATTTAGTAAGCCTAAATTCCTTAAGTTCTTCAGACATATGAAGTACCGATAGGTCACATGCCAGCTCACTGAATTGGAAAACAACCCCTTTCTAAAAAACAAAGTATGATACAACATACAACCAAAAATTCCTCCCAGTGAGATGAAGGGCTGTTGAGTAGCTTGAGAGTATAAAGCAAATCAGATGTTTTTTTTTTTCGTTTTTAGGCCTGCAAATCAAACATTAAGATTCTTCCTGCAAAACTTTTCTCCACTCCCTTCGCCACAGGAAGGAAATGAAGACATCAAAATCACATAAACTCTGCATTTCCCAAGGAGACAGAGATATAATTACACTTGCATCCTTTCAATCAAGTAGTACCCTCTCCTCCATCCATGGAGCTCAAGGTTTGTTTGTTGGTGTCCAACCAGGCCGTTACCTCCTTAGGAGAGTCGAATATCCAGACTTTTCCTGATGCACCCACTCTGAGGTGTGCCGGATACATCATGGAGTATGGTATTTGTTTTGCATGCAGCCTCCTTTTAATAACCAGGAATTGAGCACTCCTTATCTGCACTTCCATTGAGAAATATGGGTATATGGACATCGGGGAATTATTAATGGTTGTTGCTTAATGGTCTCTTGCTTTCTGTCAAAACATATCTCTATTTCTGAAGGGAAATAACTTAACCCAATAATGACCAATGACGGCTATACCCGTCAGGGCTTTTGAACTGTCACTGCGTGTAAACACTCTTTTTTAGTCAAGAAATGTAGAAAATATCATCCTAAATTTACCACTAACATGAAGTCCAATATGTCATGGAAAAATAATCTTGGAATCACTGGGATATGTTGAAGCGTTCCATAGGTATAACCTCTTAAAGTGACACTGATTAGAATTGCAAAAATGAGGCTTGATCCTTAACGGGTTAAATATGATGGAACAGGGTGTGGTATGTGGTGGTCCCAGGTGACCAAGCACTCTATGAATGCGCTGTATGGAAAATAAGGGGAAAAGAAAGTTTGTGCCAAATTTATCCATCAATCAAAGTATATAACCGGATTACGACCCTCAACACTTTCCCTTACCCCCACAATATGCGGGTTATTTTGTTGTAGCCTGTTTTTCAGTTTGTCCATTTTGTTGTGAAGCATATTAATATTTTGCTTATACATTTTAAGATCCTGCTGTAAATATGGTACTTGGTCTTTCACTGCAACCACTCTTTTCTCCACCTCCCCCATTCTTTCCTTAGATTTGTTCATATCTTGTCTGATGCTACTAATGCCCTCCCTTAATCCTCCCACTTGCTTTCTGAAGGTATCCAAAGAAAAGCTACAGCCATTTGTAGCTGCACAAACATCCCTGAAGGTTTGCACCCACCCTTCTGCATGTTATGGAGAATTTTACCTGGCTGCCCCTTTAGAACCTCTGTCACTGTCTCTCTTGGTTGCCATGTGGGGAGGGGAACCATTTCACCAATCTGTGCTATCTCCCTGCACAGCCTAATCTTTGTGCCTTCCAATACCTGACACAGTGTATGTCCCTCTAGCGTTTACAAGAAGGATGTCAGTTACTCATGCAAACTTTTCAAGTCTGGCTACTGCAGTCTACCCTGGCTTGTCTCCAGCTGGCATGCTGTAATGAAACGCCATTTTGAAGGCTTCACTGTTGCGGTTCCTCTCCTTCTGTCTCTTACTACTTGTTATTTCAACTGGCGATCTACACACACCTTATCTTTTTCGACTCTGATCACCTTCTCACAGATTATGGAAAGATTGCTGAGAGGTATGCTGGACCGATGTTGGTATACTGTGCAGGAGAGCTCCTCTACGTGGCGACTTAACATGGCCATCCGGACACACCCTCTGAATTTATATATTTGATAATTTACATGCACATGGTCAGATAATACTGATTAACAGTTGACAATAGCTTAGGATGAAAGGAGCTTCATACAGGGAGCAATGTCCTGGTAATGAAGCAGATAGAGCTTATATCTAATTATCTCTAATGACATGCAGACCTGCAAGTAGTTGGGTTTTGTGCAATGAAAAGAGGAAAGCACATATTAGTACTAGTACTACATGTAAAGAATGGGGAAGAGACAATGGGAATTGAATTTCATGTAGGAAGCCTAGAGGAGCCCAAAGAGTGGACAAGGTCCTATGTGCAGATCAAGGAGGCTATTGAAACGGTATAGAACTTTGCGCAAAGGAAGCAGAAGGTGCACTGAAAGGGAATTGAACAGAAATAATTGGAAGGAACAGGAGTTATGTAAGCAATTGTCTATGTGGGAGAAACATGGTTGTCGTATTTGGACAGGTTTCCTATGGGGAGCTGAGGGTGCGTTACAGCAAGGAGTCTGTGATCCTCCAAGAACTGACTTTTTTGGTAGCAGTGAGGAGTCATTGAGTCAGAAACTGAGAGTAGCTGTGAGGGTTCGTAGTGTTACTATGTATCTTGACAGTTCCCACATCTGTGTGCTGCAAATTAAGCATTTCTGAAGTATTGTGCCTACAATCTGATGTACATATTTCACGTTATTATAAAGAAAAGTTTACTTTTGAACTTTTGTCTCTCTTCCTTTTCTTTTTACCATCTGGTATTGGCCTGCTAACTCCAACAGCAACATGCAGTCTGCAGAGGTGTATTGGTAGCAATCAAAAACACACTACTAAATTCTAGTACCAACCATCTCCCTTCTTCATAGACTTAACTAAGCAGCTGTAAATTGGTCCAATAGTGAGACAGTAATTCATCTTATTTTGACCCAGACAGAATTGAGCTGTGTAATGACTATCTGTGGTCGATGACTCCGATAGGCATCTTAGAGCAGGATTGGTGTTAACCACTCCATCTGGCAGGTCCGATAGGAACGCTTGTCTGTACCCTTTAACATCTATACAGTATTATTAATGTATTACCATACCCCCTTGCACAATAATTTCTGGCTAGAAAAGTGAGCATGCTACAGGCCTATAGCCAGGACAGTACCTGTAGGGACAAAGTCAGGAAAACTTTGGTCAGAAGAATAGTTTGGAACAGATTCCAGTAGGTTAGTCAACAACAAAGTCAGGCAAGCTAAATTCAATTCTGTAAGCATTAAAGAACAGGTAAGGAGCAAGCCAGGGCAGAAACAAGGTGTATGGGAGCTAACAATCAACAGATAAATCCAAGGGTATCAAAACACTAGGTAAACATATAAATTATCCTAAAATCATAATTGTATTCAACATACATCCAAATTGGACAAAAAATGTAAATTAAAAACACACTGTAATGAGTATCCAATGTCGTTTTTGGTGCAATAATGGGGGATACCTAACTCTGATTTCTCACCCCTCCTCTATACACTTCCTAGCATCGCAGGTTTACACCCTAGGCTTGTGGTGCCCCCGTACCACGTCGCCTGACCCCAGTCTGCCATATATAGCCCTATAATCACAGCATGAAATGTACAAATAGTGCAAAATAAAAAATTGTGCTGAATAGTGCAAAACTATAGTGCACTTAAATTATCTATAAAGGTACCTTTACACGCCGCGACGGCAGGCTGGATACATCCCGCTACTTCACGTGCACAAGCACGCTCAAACGGTTACAAACGGTCAACGCACCCTCTTTACACGCCGCCACAAGGTGCGCTACGCCACGCTACATCTATAGCTAGCTACATCGCCGGGTGTCTCAAGTAGCCAGCTGTAGCTCATTTACACACCGCTATAACCAGCTACTATGGGCGTACCTGGTGCAGCAGGGCCAGCACATAGGCGTGCCACAATTGTGGATTACGAGCCGTCCGTACGCTGATAGGACGAAGCAATAACATCCTGATTGGGCAGGCAACGCAGGAGGCTGAGTAATACAGCACGCTCGAGCGATTGTGTAGTGTGACTCGTCAGCTCCTTAAATATGCCTCCCTATGCAGCAACTACCAATCGTCATGCAGCAGCTTCCACCAATGATCGCACATGGGGTGCGGTAACACGGAGCCAGGGTCACGCCTTAGCTACATTGCAGCTACATCGCAGGCTGTCCAGAGTTCCCTTCCGTTGCTTCTTTACACGCCGATACAGCTCGCTACCATCGGCGTTGTAGCCATCAGTTTTTGAGCAGAGCTAGGAAACAGATGTATCTGTTGCCGGCTGTAGCGTCACGTCTTCAGACGCCGCTACGACGGGCTACATTGGCGCTACAAGCTACATTTGTAGCCTGTAGCGGGATGTATCCAGCCTGCCGTCGCGGCGTGTAAAGGTACTTTAAGACAGACAATAATATCTGAAGGTACCTTTACACGCCGCGACGGCAGGCTGGATACATCCCGTTACAGGCTACAAATGTAGCTTGTAGCGCCAATGTAGCCCGTCGTAGCGGTGTCTGAAGACGTGACGCTACAGCCGGCAACAGATACATCTGTTTCCTAGCTCTGCTCGAAAACTGATGGCTACAACGCCGATGGTAGCGAGCTGTATCGGCGTGTAAAGAAGCAACGGAAGGGAACTCTGGACAGCCTGCGATGTAGCTGCAATGTAGCTAAGGCGTGACCCTGGCTCCGTGTTACCGCGCCCCATGTGCGATCATTGGTGGAAGCTGCTGCATGACGATTGGTAGTTGCTGCATAGGGAGGCATATTTAAGGAGCTGACGAGTCACACTACACAATCGCTCGAGCGTGCTGTATTACTCAGCCTCCTGCGTTGCCTGCCCAATCAGGATGTTATTGCTTCGTCCTATCAGCGTACGGACGGCTCGTAATCCACAATTGTGGCACGCCTATGTGCTGGCCCTGCTGCACCAGGTACGCCCATAGTAGCTGGTTATAGCGGTGTGTAAATGAGCTACAGCTGGCTACTTGAGACACCCGGCGATGTAGCTAGCTATAGATGTAGCGTGGCGTAGCGCACCTTGTGGCGGCGTGTAAAGAGGGTGCGTTGACCGTTTGTAACCGTTTGAGCGTGCTCGTGCACGTGAAGTAGCGGGATGTATCCAGCCTGCCGTCGCGGCGTGTAAAGGTACCTTGAGAGATAGAATTCCAGCAGCTCTAATCATGTTCAAAAAGGGTCGGTCATTTAAAGATTACCTTGTCTATAGTCCATATATAAAAACCATCAGTACCAGAGGTCTGGTTGGATCAGAATTTTTGTGGCTTTTCTCAATGTGGTAATTGCTGCTTTGTGATCGGATGAACCCCTGTAAATCACTTAAAAAAGCTTCCACTCATACAGAATTCTTCATTAGGGATTTTACAAATTGCAAGATGAGTGATGTTGTGTTAATGGCCACCTGTACGTGGCCCTTCAATAATATAGGCAAAACCGAAAGAGAGCTAAGGAGAATGGTGGGGGAGAACCTTGGATATATGGCACAATTGGGATACCCCCCTGGCCAGGCTCATTAATATGGTTCATAAGGGAGTAAACCTCTATAGTTAGGAAGTGTACAGAGGATGGGTGAGTTATCAGGATAAAGAATCCCACCTCATTATTGTACCAAGAACAGATTTGGGTTGTGATGACCATGTGTTTTTAATTTATCTTTTGCCTGATTAATAAATTTAACTATATATTGAAAAAAAGTATGGTTTCAGCAGTAACACACACCACCGGAGTGTCACCATAAAAGACAGCCATCCCGGAATTGTTATTTTTAGTTGGACATTGTGGTATCCAGAAATGACCACAAAGCCACCTTTTCTAACACCAGTAATGCCTGTAGTTTAACTATCTGACCATAGGAGCAGATGTTGCTGGACCTGGTCCAGGCAGGAATATAAAATTTGTTTTACAGAGTTCAGAGGAAGTGGCTCATTAGTGGAGAAAGAAGTATATTTAAGGTGTTATTTGTTACAAATTTCTCCCATTTGTGTTATTAGGAATGGTGCTAAATTTGCATGTGCTAAAAATATATATTTTTATGTGGCTATACTCCAGCACCAATAACAGTTTTATTTTTTAATTTTAACAGTTGTATAAAAACTTGTTTTCTGTAGGACAAATTATCATTTCCATAGGTACAACATTCTGACAGTTTTTCATTGCATTTTTGGGAGGTAGGATAAACAAAACCAGAGACTTGGGAATAGAGATGAGCCACCACCCTAGTGTTCGAATTCAATTCGGTTCGCCAAATTGGGCGTTTGTTCGTCGAATGTTTGTCAAATGTTCGTCAAACACAATCGAATCCAATTGAAAACAATGCCAGGCAAACACAAACACATACAAACACATAGAAAACACATAGAAAACACCTTCTAAAGCGTCCAAAAGGTGACAAACAACTCGGGAGATACAACAAACACATGGAAAAGTGAAAACTACATATAAAAATGTGAAAAGAAAAGAGATAGATGAGTAAAAGGGGGAGATAACACAGATATAGGCATGTCATGACCTTCCAAAATCAGTTTTTACTACAGTAGTTGTAAGGCATCATGCACAACATGAGTACTTGGTGAGTTTAACTTCAGTATCTGTAAGGCCTGGTGCACACGATGATTATTTGGTGTGTTTTACTTCAGTATCTGTAAGGCCATGTGCAGATGATGATTATTTGGTGCGTTTCATTTCAGTATCTGTAAGGCCATGTGCAGATGATGATTATTTGTTGTGTTTCACTTCAGTATCTGTAAGGCCATGTTCAGACGATGATTATTTGGTGCGTTTTACTTCAGTATCTGTAAGGCCACGTCCAGAAGATGAGTATTTGGTGCAGTTTTTACCGCATGATCTGGAAGGCCTCGTGCAGGCGATGAATATTTGGTGCTTTTTACCTCAGCTTCTGTAAGGTCTCGTGCACACACTGAGCATTGTATCACATTTAGGGGACTACAACAAGAGTCTCCATTTTTTCCAAAAATTTGGGCCCAAATATCACTTCAGTGGCATTAATTGCCCCCAGTTGCAAGCTTAAAATGGTTGGTGACATGACTTTCTTGCAGCACATTCCAAAATCCACAAGCCTTTAGTCTCCCCATGTTATCTGTAAGGGTACCTTTACACACGGCTACATTTGTAGCTTGTCACCAGGTAACTTACTGGTTGCAGTGAAATCATGGATACATGATTCCATTTGTACACAGCAACAAGATAGAACCATGTATCCATGATTTCACTGCAACCAGTAAGTTACCTGGTGACAAGCCACAAATGTAGCCGTGTGTAAAGGTACCCTAAGATCTGTAAGATTTGTCACCAAAATGTAAGTAGAGGCTAAAAAATCAATAGTTTGAGTAGTTCATGCATGAACCGTCACATGGAAATGAAGCAAAAGTCGCAGTGGGAAGCTCACTGTGCTACAATGCGGCCTAGCGGGCCGGGCCAACTACCGTCTGGCCCATCGAGTGCATCCGCTGCCTCTTCATCCTCTGTGACTGTGGGGACAGCAGTCACACCTGCTTTTGGACACAGACCTTCCACCTCTTTGTCTGCAACAGCCAGTGTGATTGGAAGGCTGTCAGTTCTTTTGGAAGTGGAAACACCTGCTGGTGTTGAGCGCTGTAAGACATCAAGAGCACCACCTTTGGATGAAGGCAACATGATATGTCTGCTTGCACCTACCTCACAGACCAACAGTTTGCCGGGGACACCCTACTAATCCGTGTCTCAGCACAGCAGCCAGCCCTCAGTCCCTCAGACGTGGACAAGTAAAAGACCATTTCCTCCTAGCAATGACAAAGCTAAGAGGTTGAATTTCACCATCTGCAAGCTGTTGGCTACAGAAATGCTCCATCTCCACCTGTTGTGCACAGAGGATTTTTGAGACCTTGTGTGCGTCGCAGTGTCCCAGTATCAGATGCCCAGTCGCCACTTCTTCTCAAGAATGCTGTGCCTGCGCTACACTGGCATGTCACACACAACACCACCGCTTCCTTGAGAAAGTCTGTATGTGATAGGGTGCATTTCACCACAGACACTTGGACCAGTAAGCATGGACAGGGGCGTTACATGGCGGTGACTGTGCACTGGGTAACTATGAAGACAGCAGGAGAAGGGGCTGCTGTCCAAGTCTTGCCATCCTTACAGGTTCTGCATCAATCCTCTGTATGTACAAGTTCCTCCACTGCTTCTGCCTCCTCAACATCATCTCGGTCCTCCACCTGCACCCAAAGCCTGTCTGGTAATGCCACCCGCGTTCTAACTGCGCACAAGGAATCCTGCACACCTACTTACTATGATGGCAGCAGGGCTTAATAGCATTAGGCTGTCTTTACCTTGAAATCTCTTGGAAATGTGAGTCACACCGCTGAGGATTTGTGGTCAGCTGTGGAGACCGCGTTTCATCAATGCTTGTCTCCACTGAACCTGCAGCCAGGGAAGGCCGTGTACGACAATGCTGCAATGCTGGGTGCAGCCCTCCGCCGGGGCAATGTGACACACGTGCCTTGCATGGCTCACGTATTAAACCTGGTTGTCCAGCCAATTTTTGCACACTATCCGGGCCTAGATGGTCTTCAGCAGAGGGCACAGTCGCTGTGTGCTCACTTCGCATCCCGCAGCTCAACGCCTTGCATCTCTACAGAAGTCGTTCGGCCTGTCAGTTCACTGGCTGAAATGCAATGTGCCGACACAATGGAATTCAACTCTGCACATGTTGCAGCAACTGTGGCAGAACCGGCAAGCCCTGGTGCAATACGTCATGATGACGTATAACCTGGGCCTACGAGATCCAGAGGTGGAGCAATTCACACAGCTGGAGTGGTCTGAAATGAATGTGTCGAGCCCCAGACCCGTGGGGTACTCGGGTATCAGGCTCAGAGGGGTTCACGGGGATGTCATGGGTGGCAGTGGCTGAGCCCGTGGCTTGGGTGACACTTTAATGAGGGGTTATGTACAGGGAATAAAAGTTTGTTGTCTTGTGACGCCACCTGTAGTACCTGGTGATGGGTCACCAGCGCCGCCACAGTCCTCCAGAGGAAGATGGTATTGCGGCAAGGATGGCAAAGCTCCTTAGAGGTGCAGATGGTCCTCCGGGGCAGCGTTGCTGTAAGCAAAAAGGTTTATGATGTCGGCATAAAGACGCGGAGGCAATGTCACTCTCCCAGGTACTTTACTGTAAACAGTCAGCAGCAGTATACAATGTCCACAGTTCAGCAAGATGTTAAACGAACAGGTAGTTCTACGGGTGGCTGCAAGTGGATGCCAGGTGGTATAGAGGTACCCGTGGTATGCATTAGTTGACAAACCCGTGTCCTTTCTTCCCCACCTAGGATTAGTCCAGCCTAATTTAGTCCTTGAAGGTACTTTAGGGGCTCCCCTCCCTCGCAGTGAAGAAGCAGGTGGACCGCTCCATCTGGCAGGGTGCTGCAGCTTGTGAACAGACCGTAGCAGCCAGTTGACGACCTTAGATCTGGACTCTGGCCGTGTCCTTGGGTCCGGCGTTCACCTCCCTACTCGCTCTACACTCCTCCTCGACTCCTCACTCACTATCTGTCTTTCCAACTAACTCTATTCTACTCCACCTAGAGGTGACTATATCTCACTCCCAGTAGTAACCTCCCACCACTATTCTAGTGTGGGAGTGCAGGAGTGGGTTCCACCCACCAGCCCAGCATCCACTTGCAGCTGGGGTAAATTACACTGCTTTTATGAGTGTAATAACCCGGCGTGACGCTTGACCATCAGGGGCGCCACAAATGACCTATGCACCATTCTGTACAGTATTGAAATGTTGATGAAGATGTTTAGTGATAATGATGCCATTATCATCATGACTATTCCGTCCTTTACATGCTGGAGCACACTTTAAACAGTATTCGGAGTCAGGTGGTGGCACTAGAGGAGGGGGAGGAAGTACAGGAGGAGTTGTTTGCGGAGGGCTCGCAAGATCTCCAAGGTGCAGTTCACAGTTTATGAATGAGGGTCTACATTACGCTTGCTCAGAACTTTCTTTATCTGGGCCTGGATCCGACTCCAAAAGCTTCTGGGCATCAGTTCAGATAATTTCCTCGTCTTGACTCACAAAGGCTTTGGAGCAGATGTCTGATTCCCAGGCTATAGTATGAGTGAAGAGCGATTCATACTCAACCATCTGTCTTACTCCAAACTCAGATGAGTGGCTGGAGACTTGGGAGCTGTGTGGAAGCAAGTGGGATTGGGGTGACACCTCTGAGGACTGGTGTATTTGTGATATAGAAGTTGAGGTGGAGGAGAGCCCACTTGCTGAAGCGCTTGCTATCCATTCAAGCACCTGCTCTTTTTGTGCCTCGTCAAGAATTGGTAGTCGTGTCCGTACGTAAGGGATCATATCAGAATCTCCACGGAAAGAAGTAGACATCTTACTTTGGCTGGAAGATGCTCTTTCTCCAGCAGATGTTACTCTTGCTTTCCCACGTACCCCACGGACACAAACCTTTTTCCCTTTCCACCACGCCTATTTCCCCTTCCATCAGCAGCAGGCCTTTTGCCACTTATTTTGTATGTGAACAAATTGGCAACTCTGCAGTTGTTGCCAAAAAATATTCTGATGAAAATCGAGCAGAGCTGAGTGGCCAGACTAGGCACAAAAAATTATGTTTGCTAGGTGCAGTTAAAAATTAGTAGAATGAACTACACTCAAGGTGTACGTGGTTGTATTACACGTGGCTTACATTACAGTTTTTGTGGACACTGCTTTTGGGCAAAAACTGACAGGTTTGCTAGGTGCAGTTAAAAATTCGTAGAAGGAATTCCACTGAAGGTGTACTTGGTTGTATTACATGTGGTCTACAGTAATGTTTTTTGTGGACACTAGGGATGGGCGAATCTACTCGCTAGGACTCGTTACTCGGCGAGTAGTAAGGGACTCGCAGGACTCGGTACTCTGCGAGTTTCCCAGTGATTACTCGCACAAGTCCAATGCAAATCAATATCAATCCTAGTTTTGTCAGAAACGCTGACAAAACTAGGATTGCCATTGTTTGCATTAGACTCGGCTACTGTGCCAGTGATAGCAGGGAAACTCGCAAAGTAACTGCTGTTACATTGCGAGGCGAGTCCAGCTGTCTTCTCTGTGCAGCTCCAGGGTCCTAGAGCCCGCCTGCTCACAGAGATGATGTAGCAGTGCTGAGATTGTTCTCAGTCTGCTCATCCCTGTGCATAGACATCTATATCTATGCACAGGGGATGTAGTAGAGAGGACATTGCGTTTTGGACTGCGTTGGACAGAAGAGGATTTTTTTAATTAAAGATGGAGTCCCTAATGGCTTTTTTTTATTTCAAATAAAATTTTTTCTCTGTGTTGTGTTTTTTTAACCCTTTATTGGAGATTCTTAGTGGCTGGGTCAAACGTGGCCTGACATTAAGAATCTCGGGCTTAATACCAGCTTGTATAACAAAGCTGGTATTAACCCCTTTATTACCCAGCGTGCTACCGCCACCAGGGCCGCTGGAAGAGCGGGGTTCAGCGCCAGAAGATGGCGCTTCAATGAACGCGCCATCTTCTGGGGCGGCTGCGGGCTGGAATTTGCAGCGGGGGGTGCCCAGAAAGCTTGGGCATCCCTGCGCTGCGGATTCCAGCCCCCAGCTGCTTAGCTGTACCTGGCTAGACATAGAAATTGCGCGGAGCCCCACGCATTTTTTTTTAATTATTTCATGAATTTCAGAGTCAGAGTCTCAGAGTCAGAGTCAGAATCTCAGAATTTCATGAAATAATTTAAAAAAAATGCATGGGGCTCCGCGCAATTTCTATGTCTAGCCAGGTACAGCTAAGCAGCTGGGGGCTGGAATCCGCAGCGCAGGGATGCCCAAGCTTTCTGGGCACCCCCCGCTGCAAATTGCAGCCCGGAGCCGCCCCAGAAGATGGCGCGTTCATTGAAGCGCCATCCTCTGGCGCTGAACCCCGCTCTTCCAGCGGCCCTGGTAGCGGTGGCACGCTGGGTAATAAAGAGGTTAGGGCCAGCTTTGTATTATCAGCTGGCCCTAAGCCCGAAATTTTTGGCGGTCACGCCAATATTAGACATGACCGCCATGAATTTCTATTAAATTGTTTTAAAAAAAACACAACACAAAGAAAATTTTTTATTAGAAATAAAAAAAAAAGCCATTAGGGACTCCATCTTTAATTAAAAAAATCCTCTTCCGTCCGACGCAGTCCAAAACGCGATGTCCTCTCTGCTACATCCCCTGTGCATAGATATAGATGTCTATGCACAGGGAATGAGCAGACTGAGAACAATCTCAGCTCTGCTACATCATCTCTGTGCACAGACATTCATGTCTGTACACAGTGAATGAGCAGACTGAGAACAATCTCAGCTCTGCTACATCAGGCAGCAGGCGGGCTCTAGGACCCTGGAGCTGGCAGCCAGCACACTGAGCAGACAGGACTCTTATCTGTGCGAGTTTCCCAGCGATTACTTACAAAGTAAACGAGTCCAATGCAAATAAATGACAAAACTAGGATTGCTTCAGGCTGAAGCTTCCGAGACACATCTGCGATTTGTAAATCTCACACTACTCGCTATTACTCGCTTCCCCATTCATTAACATTGGACTCGCTAGACTCGCAACGAGTAGCGAGTCCTGTGCTCGGACTCGCTAGAGTCAAGCGATTCCGAGTAATTTAGGATTCGCCCATCACTAGTGGACACTGCTTTTAGGCAAAAACTGACAGGTTTGCTAGGTGCAGATAAAAATTAGTAGAATCAACTACACTGAAGGTGTAGCTTCTCTCACAAATGGGCTACACCACTGTGGGACACTGCTAGTCTGCTACTAGCCCGAACAAAGTGACTGGACTAGCTGCAGCAAAAAAAAATGCCTAATTAAGACAGGTAGTGTAGCTTTCTTCACAGCAGTGCTACACTACCTGCCCTAAAGGATTCAAAGAGCTATATTACTGTGGCCAGATGCTGTGAGAAAGACTTGCACAGCACTGGCACACACCTGACACACACCTGCTTGGCAAAAACTAATAGAGACTGCTCTGACCTAGCACTCAAAAGGGCTGCAATTAAAACTAGTCCCTGCTTCTATGAAGTAGCCCTGAAAAGGGCTGATAGACTACTAGTCTCTAGGATTTTTTATTTTTTTATTTACACATTCCGAAAGGGAGAGGACAGGGGAGAGGACAGGGGGGAGGATAGAAGAGAGGGAGAGCATAGATAGATGAGGGACAGATAGGGACAGACAGGGAGTGACAGGGACAGATAGAGTTAATTATGTACTGAGCACTGCCTCTGGGCATGCTCAGTACATAAAGCACGGAGCTGACATCGGATCCGAGTTCAACTCGGATCCAATGTCCATAGGCTCCTATGCTATAGGGGCTCGGATCAGCCTTGATCCGAGGTTGTCCGATTTCATCCTCGGACACAAAAACGCAGCAGGCTGTGTTTTTGTGTCCGTGCTGAAATCGGACAGGATCGGATGGTGCCAAAATCGGATGTCAAAAGGTACATATCCGATCCGATCCGATCCGAGCCCCATAGGAGCATATGGGATCCGATTTCGGATCCGAGTGTATCCGCTTTGAAACGGATACACTCGGATGCCTTGAAATCGTGATGTGAACCGGGCCTTAGGCTGGTTTCACACTGCAGTTTTTCACTGATAAGTGTCCATCAGTGTTTGGTGCCAAAACCAGGAGTGTCTCCAAAACTCAGAACAGGTGTCAATCTTTCAATTCTAGTTTTTCTCTGCAAGTTCCTTTCCTGGTTCCTCTCCTGGTTTTGGCACACAAACACTGATGGACACTGATCAGTGAAGAAACTGCAGTGTGAGAGCAAGGATGAGGTCTCATTGTCACACAATTACACACGAAAAAATCCATTTTCCAGTAGCGGAGCATTTTTCTGGCCAGGGACATAACATTGATAATATGAAGGTTTTAATTTTGAGAGGTAATTTCAAATCCCAAAAGCATCGAAGAGTGTGTGAATCCAAGCTAATTAGAAGTTTCAATTGTATACAGAATGGACTGAACATCGCTGATGGTTTTATGGCTCATTACCACGTCTAAACAATGTTGTTCAAAGACATGGAAATCTTAGACACCAAGTTTTCTTATAAATTAGTGTCCTAAAGAATTTATAACCACTGGGCCTGCCTGATTGAAGATCCTCTCCAAGGCTGCTTTGTTTATTTTGCCAAATGTCCAGTCTTTGTAATGTTTATTCAGTCAAATGTCCAATCATTTTAGTTGTGCATGCATATATTTTGAGTTTCATTCAATATCTTGTCATACCATGCCTGATGAAGAGACCTGAGTCGTCTCGAAAGCTCGCCTTATAACATCATTTATTTAATTTTTGTTAGCCATTAAAAGGTATCACAACCACAAGATTGTTATCTTGTTTCTCACTGACAGCAATCAACACAAGCCAGCCTTAAAAGGCCAAAAAGCCAAATATTTCTGAGGAGTCCCCTGCAGATGTTAATGACCATCAACCTATAGCTTTATACATATGCAAATGTACAACGTCTTAATAGACAAACCAGACTAAATAATATAACTGCATCGTCCGCATTGTTTATACCTTCAATAATTGCAACACATATAGCTGCACCCAAATGACAATTAGAGTAGTGAACTCATGCGATACACAATTCACACAGTAATATGGTGAAATACCAGTCAAATGATCAGAAATATTACTCTATCAGGTGGCTGAAAAGGGGGAATTGGCTATCAAATCAGCCTATATATGTTGTAGAAATACAAGAGCCTGTAAAGGCAGAAAGCTGGATCAGTCAGATCACCAAGATATATTATTATAGTCCTGTGTGCTGGTTTACAATCTGGTATACATTACCAATTGATGTGGTTGGGGAGATGCAGGGGGGACACGAGTGGACCCCACGCGTTCTGTCACAAATGTGACTTCTTCAGAGGAGTGTCACTGGATGTGGGGTCCTACAGGGTTTAAATAGTCCATCAGTATTGAGGAAATCATTATCAGCTGTTTGGTGACGCTGTGTAATGTGGACAGCAGGCAGGGAAGATGTCACCCGAAGTGCGTCATCCGTCCGGGCCCGCGCTGTATTGCGCATGCGCCCGGGGTGTAAGGGCTTTAATGACGTCCCAAGATGGCCGCGGCGCATGCACAGTATGAGAGGGAGGTGAATTGCAGAGTTGATATAGTGGTTGCTAGACAACCGTTTTATCTGCGTAATTGTAGGGTCGTCAGACCAGGGAATTGCGTATAGGGGGAATAAAGGTATGAGAAGCCGTATTGTGTAATAAGTATGTGAGCTGAAGAAAAGAGTTAGTAGTGGTATTATATATTATTATTATTATTATTAGGTATTTATATAGCGCTATTGGGATACATAGCGCTTTACAATTTAGAGGGTAGACAAAGACAGGTGGTCAGAGATGACCACAGACGACGACAAATCCACAATAAATAATACGGGTACAATAGGGCCGGGGATCCTGTCCGCGAGAGCTCACAGTCTAGAGGGGGTGGGGAGGGAGACAGTAGGAGGGGAGAGGTGAGATGGTGCAGTGGATAGGGTCTCAGTGTGTGTTGTAGGCTTGTAGGAAGAGGTGGGTCTTCAGGTTTTTCTTGAAGGTTCCCAGGGTAGGGGAGTGTCTGATGTGGTGGGGGAGGGAGTTCCAGAGTCTGGCAGAGGCACGAGAGAAGTCTTGTGTGCGGTTGTGGGAGGTGGAGATGCGGGGGGTTGAGAGAAGGAGTTCCTGAGAGGAACGCAAGGTGCGTGCGGGAAGGTAGCGGGAGACTAGGTCGGAGATGTAGGGAGGGGACAGGTTGTGTGTTGCCTTGTATGTCAGGGTTAAGGTTTTGAAGCGAAACGCAGGGGGATGGGGAGCCAGTGGAGGTCTCTGCGGAGAGGGGAGGTGGGGGAGTAACGGGGAGATAGGTGGATGAGTGGGGCCGCAGAGTTGAGGATGGCGCAGAGAGGTTCGAGGGAGGAGGCAGGGAGGCCAGTTAACAGGAGGTTGCAGTAGTCCAGGCGGGAGATGATGAGGGCGTGGACGAGTGTCTTGGCCGTGTTGTGGTCAAGGAAGGAGCGGAAACGGGCAATGTTTTTTAGTTGGAGTCGACAGGCAGTGGTGAGCGCTTGGATGTGGGGCTTGAAGGAGAGGCAGGAGTCGAGGATTACCCTGAGGCACTTGGTGTGGGGGAGGGGTGAGAGTGTGCAGTTATCGACGGTGATTGATAGGTCAGGAAGCGGGAGGGGGTTGTTCGAGGGAAAGACGAGGAATTTAGTCTTGTCCATGTTGAGTTTTAGGAAGCAGGAAGAAAAGAAGGATGCGATGGCGGATAGGCAGGGAGGAATTTTGGATAGAAGAGAGGAAATGTCAGGGCCAGACAGATAGAGTTGGGTGTCGTCGGCGTAGAGGTGGTATTGGAGTCCGTGTGACTCAATGAGGTTGCCTAGGCCGAGGGTGTAAATGGAGAAGAGTAGTGGTCCCAGGACCGAGCCTTGGGGAACACCTACAGAGAGGGGGTGGGGTGAGGAGGAGGTGTGGGAGTGGGTGACGCTGAATGTCCTGTCCGTTAGGTAGGAGGAGATCCAGGAGAGGGCGAGGTCAGTAATGCCATATATAATATAGTTGGAGTCTATCTGTGCTATGGATCTTTAGTCAATACAGGTAATGACAATCTTTGTGCGCCAGATAGGGAGAACAAGATATACATGTATCCATTTGAAGAGCTAGATGGCAAGTATTAAACTGTTGGCCACAGAAGAGTACAAAGGATGAAAATAAATAGACATTGATTGATTATTTTCTAAGCGTGTACATGGCAAACAGCCACTCGCGCCCATGGGGATCCCCAGATGGTGAGAGTAAGGGTAATATAGTAAAGATGTTACTAATAGAACAAAAAAAATATAATAAAGGAATAATGAAAAAAAAATGCTAAGAATCAAATGAAAAATAAGCAAACCTGTAATAGAAAAAGATTTAAATGAATAACCAGGATTAAGGAGGAAACTTCTGCTACATGAGATAGTGCAGCAAAAGTTGAGGTTAGGAAACCAGGTATAGTAAAAGGATTTTAAGTACAGATGAGAGTGTTAAGAGAATATTTTAAATAGATATTTAGGACAGAAAAGTTATGTTGTGAAAATACAGAATTATTTTAGTTCTCCAATTATAATAAATATATATTAGCTATAATGATTATCAGTAATTTTATTATATTTTTCTCAAAGCCACAGTAATAACATCCAGTCACATATATTTAAATTCCTAATTATGGTCAGCAAAATTGCTGCACCTTAATAATTAACGCTGATCCATCCAAAAATACCCCACTGTTCATGGCCGCCTAAAGCAGTGTCTGCCCATCCAAAATGTACGCCAAGATGTGCATATTTTTCTTCTTGTTTTCAATCTTATTGTCATAGAGAAAAGGGTACATCAGCACATGTATAACTCACAATTATGCCAATGAAAGGATTCCCTTGATCTTAGATCCAATGAGAGGAAGTGACGAGGACCTTGTTATCACAGGCTATAGGGAGAACTGTTCTGAGAACAGTGTTCTCCATCATCAGGGGTCATATCAGTTATTTCAAATTATCTTCTTGCAAACCAATGGATCATCCACTATCCTTCCTTGCATGAGTAAAGGGAATAGCTCCTGTTGTTTATCCAAGGGAATCCAGAGATGTTTATGCTCAAAAATCCTCAGGTATTGGAGTGTAGTGCCCGTATCACGTCTGTTTGTAGAAGCCATTGAACAGAAGCTCCTCGTTTAAGCCCTGGGGAGGGACAGATTTTAAATCATACTAGCTGTAGTACCCGGCTACGCCCTGGTTAATAAATAACTGCTGTTAGCTATAACAAAATAGAATTTGAATATGTCATGTTAATGACCTGTAAGAAAATAGAAGCTGAGCTGTGATTGATTGCTATAGGCAGCCTGATAAATCTCCAGCCAACAGTAAACCCTCCCCCCGGCCGGGCAGTATATGTTACCTCACACATACACATGATAGACAGCTCATGTGACTGACATCTGCCTTAATTCCCTATATGGCACATGTGTTGCATATTGGCTGTTTTTAATCAGATGATTATGTTTGGAAATTAAAAATAGCACACGTATGAGGCGAGTTGTGTGAGGTGATTTGTGCACATCTGTGTCTGTCTGTGTGGTGTGTGTGTCCCTGGGGTGTGTATGTGTGTGTCCCTGTGGGGTGAGTGCATGTGTCCCTATAGGGTGTGTATGTGTGTGTGTGTCTGTGGGGGGGGTCTGTGTGGTGTGTGTCTCTTTGTGGTGTGTGTGTCCCTGTGGGGTGAGTGCATGTGTCCCTATAGGGTGTGTATGTGTGTGTGTCCCTGTGGGGGGTGTCTGTCTGGGGTGTGTGTGTCTGTGTTGTGTGTGTCTCTTTGTGGTGTGTGTGTGTGTGTCCCTGTGGGGTGAGTGCATGTGTCCTTATAGGCTGTGTATGTGTGTGTGTCCCTGTGGGGGGGTCTGTGTGGAGTGTGTGTGTGTCTCTTTGTGGTGTGTGTGTCCCTGTGGGGTGAGTGCATGTGTCCCTATAGGGTGGCTATGTGTGTGTGTCCCTGTGGGGGGTCTGTGTGGTGTGTGTGTCTGTGTCACTTTCTGGTGTGTGTGTCCCTGTGGGTTGAGTGCATGTGTCACTATAGGGTGTGTGTGTGTGTCCTTGCGGGGGTGTTGTGTGTGTCTCTTTGTGGTGTGTGTGTTTGTTCGGGTGCGTGGTGAGTATCCAATGTTGGGGCTGCACCTTAGCGACTATACACTTGCTGTTACTCTTTGTGTGCGTGTGGTGTGTATACATGTCCCCGTGCGTGAATATCTCATGTTGGGGCCCCACCTTAGTGACTATATGCTGGTATGTGCTGTTAGTCTTTGGTGCTGTCATTAAGCCCCTCTCATTCACAACTGTCAAATGGTAACTGTCACTTTTTCCCCATTATGTAGATAGGGGCGAAATTGTTTGGTGAATTGGAATGCACGGGGTTAAAATTTCGCCTCATAACATAGCCTATGACGCTCCCGGGGTCCAGAAGTGTGACTGTGCAAAATTTTGTGGTTATAGCTGACAGCTGTCGATTTTCCTCCAACACTTTTCCATTCACTTTTTCCCCATTATGTAGATAGGGGCAAAATTGTTTAGTGAACTGGAATGTGCAGGGTTAAAATTTCGCCTCACAACATAGCCTATGACGCTCTCGGGGTCCAGACGTATGACTGTGCAAAATTTTGTGGCTGTAGTTGCGACGGTGTAGATGCCAATCCCGGATATACATACACACACACACGCACACATACACACATTCAGCTTTATATATTAGATATCCACTTTGCTTCCAACTTCAGCAACTCAAGAGTAGTGTTCCCGTCTCTTATGCTAGGTTGTAAACCTTGCAGTCCCATGATCTTCATACTATTGGGATTGCACTTGTGGTGTAGCATAAAGTGCCTGACTACTGAGGGTAAGGTATTACCTTTTACCAACTCTTTATTAGCTGTGTTGATAGTGGAGACGTGATGTTGAATCCTCCGACGAAGCTCTTGTGTTGTCTGGCCAACGTAGATTTTCATGCATCCACATATGATTGCATATACAAGGTTTTTTGGTAGGATTGCTGAATCCTGGCACTGTAAAGGTGTGCCCCTTAGACAAAGCAAACACACATAAAACCATAGAGCCCAGTGATCATCTCCCCGGCATCTTACCTATGCAGTTACAGACAGTACAACGCAGTGTGCAGCTCCACGATAACACTCAGGCAGCAGGCTCACTGTCTGGGTGATGTGTTACTCTGATCTTTCCTTCACCCCATATTTACAATCTCTCATCCGCTCTTGACGCTTGCACTTGAAGAACATCTCTAGAATTCGCCCCTTTCTCACCTTGGAAACCACAAAAACATTCACTGTGGCCCTGATTCACTCCCTCCTTGACTATTGTAATTCTCTTTAATTGGCCTCCCCCACACAAGACTTTCCCCTCTCCACCCCATCCTTAATGCAGCATCCAGGATCACCTATCTAGCTAACCGTTACTCGGACGCTTCTGCTCTATTCCAGTCATTGCACTGGCTGCCTATACACTATAGGATCTAATTGAAACTGCTTGTTCTCACCCGCAAAGCCCTTCACAGTGCAGCACCTCCCTACTTCTCCTCCCTCATTTCTGTCTGTCACCCCACCCGTTCTCTTCGCTCTGGAAGTGACTTTAGTCTCACTTCTGCATTAATCCAAACCTCCCACTCCCGACTCCAAGACTTCTCCTGAGCTGCAACAATTCTCTGGATTGCTCTACCCCAAGAAATTAGATGTACCCACAACTTACATAGTTTCAGGCGATCCCTAAAAACACATCTTTTTAGGGCGGCCTATCATGATCCCTAGTCAAAGTTATCTAGACATAGCCTATCCGCTCCATCAGTCTCAAATGCATAACAAATAATGATTGGTGGCCACCTATACTGCTCCTATCTGTTCCCCATCTCCTCAAGTTGACTATACCATCATTGTAAATAAGCACCTGTACTTTGTGTCACCCCCACCTCATTGTTAGACTGTAAGCTCTTATGAGCATGGCTGTCATTATTTTGTTCTAATTATTGTATTGTATTATGCTTTGTATTGTATTGTATTGTTTTTGTATTGTGTTGTATTGTACTTTCTGATAACTGTTTCTTATGACTGTTTAAACATGAACCTCTGTATTGTGAAGCGCTGCGGCGCTATATAAATAAAGATTATTATTATTATTATTTGGTGCACTGTCTGCTACTACAGTTGAACTTGCCACCGAGACAGCATTACACAATATTTTGGTGATGATGGAACCTGTGCAAGGCATGGATGACCTAGACTCAGAAGATATCGTCTTCCTGTGATGGTGATGATGGAACCTGTGCAATGCATGGATGACCTAGACTCAGAAGATATCATCTTCCTAACCACCACAGGGACAGAAGCTGGGTCAGCAGAACCAGACCCAGAACAGCGTGCAGAATAGATAGACACATTTTTCCCCTGGAACTCTACCGCAATACCCACTTTTGGCCTCATTTGCAATGAGGTGCAGATCCAATCGTGGTCTCAGATGCCAGAAAAGGACCTGAGGAGCTCACAGCAGTCAAGAGGTGACACTTTCTCTATGCCATCTGGGATCGGGAGCACTAGATATTACACTGCACACTGCATATGATTTTACAGCATGCCTGGTTGGATTCCACCTGCTGCAGGTGCTGCAGCTACTGGATCTCATTCCCTAATACCACCAGAACCAGAATTATGAGGAGAAGCTCGATATGGAAAAGGAGGAGGTAGAAGAGGCATAAGGCCCTGTTTCCCCGACATGTGTAGCACCCTTACCAGAGGCCTGCAAATGGGGCAAAAGTCATGTGGGGACCTCTACCTCCCCCAAGCAACTATTCGACAAGGCATGAACCATCCCATCTTGTGTCCTTTTTTGAGGAGAATGGGCTCACGGATGTCATCGCCCGAGAAAGGTTGCAATGGCCAAGGGCTAATGACTTCTATGATAAGTGAACCGGAGACAAGGTGGTGGCATTCTTCCAGTATAAGGGATTTGGTTTCATAGTGTAACAAGGTACGGGGCATTGGTGGTATGTCAACCGGTTTACCGTACTACGTGACAATTTTCTCCAAAGACTATGCACCATCTTTGTTGGTGAGAAGATCGCCTTCATGAAGGTGTGGGGCAGCAAGGGGTGGTTTGTGGTTGGCATATGTCTAGTTGCCCCACCATGCCAGATTTGAGATGTGGAAGAAGGAGGCCAACCTGGAGAGAATGTGGCATCAGGTGTGGCCCAGCTCTCTTTTGGTTGGGCAGCCAGATGCATTCAGAAGACCTGTTAGTGTTCCCCAAGCTGGTAATGTCTGTCCTAGAGGGCATGGTCATCTCTTTGTCCCTTCATCATCTTCTCCAGTGGTTGCCATGATGGAGTGTGCTGGGGCAGGTGGTGGCGGAGAATACTTCTACAGGAGTAGACCATGCGGTCCCCAAGACCATCCAGCAGCAGAGTACCAGAAAACATTTCAACAACAATGCAGGGCATGGCTAAAAATTATGTCAGCCAAATGCAGCAGACTTTTCTAAAGGCATGTTGGAGGGCCGATGAGACAGTGACCCATCCCTTAGTTGGTATTTGTACTAGAGAAGGAATTTCAGAAGTTGTTTAGGCAGCCTTTAGGTCCAAGTGGAAGACCTTAAAGAGGACCTGTCACCCCCCTGGTGCTATGCAATCTGAATGCAGCACTGAATGCAGTGTGTCTGCTGCATTCAGGGAAGGGGTCCCCCATGTCTCTAGCCCCCCTGAAAGCTGTTAAAAAGACTTTAGAAAGTGTACAGATAACGAGTCCAGAGGGACTTACTCAGTAATGAGTCATCACTGTTGTATGGTGTCCTCCCTCGCCTCTAGCCCTCTCTTGTTCAGCCTCCTGTATGTGTCATCGCTGCTGCTGGTATCCTCCCCACCTCCAGCCCTCTATGGTCCACCTCCAGCCCTCTCTTGTTCAGACTCCTGTATGTGTCATCGCTGTTGCTGGTGTCCTCCTTGCCTCCAGCCCTCAGGAGGCTGAACAAGCAGAGGCTCGAGGTGGAAGGGGCTGGAGGCAGGGAGGACACTAGTAGCAGCGATGACACATACAGAAGGCTGAACAAGAGAAGGTTGGAGGCGTGGAGGACACCATACAACAGCGATGACTCATTACTGAGTAAGTCCCTCTGGACTCCTTATCCATAAACTTTATACAGTCTTTTTTACAACTTACAGGGGGGACTAGAGACATGGGGGACCACTTCCCTGAATGCAGCAGACAAGCTGCATTCAGTACTGCATTCAGTTAGCATTGCACCATGGGGGAGGCAGGTCCTCTTTAATGGACTTTGCCCTTCATGGCCTTTCCACCACTTTAACAGTCTCTGTGCTTCTACTGAACTCTGTGGGATGTTCCTTAATTTATATTCTATGCATAGGTATTAGTGATGGGCGAATCCTAAATTACTCGGAATCGCTTGACTCTAGCGAGTCCGAGCACAGGACTCGCTACTCGTTGCGAGTCTAGCGAGTCCAATGTTAATGAATGGGGAAGCGAGTAATAGCGAGTAGTGTGAGATTTACAAATCACAGATGTGTCCCTGAGCTTCAGCCCGAAGCAATCCAATTTTGTCATTTATTTGCATTGCTCGTTTACTTTGTAAGTAATCGCTTGGAAACTCGCACAGATAAGAGTCCTGCTTTCTCCTCTGTGCTGGCTGCCAGCTCCAGGGTCCTAGAGCCCGCCTGCTGCCTGATGTAGCAGTGCTGAGATTGTTCTCAGTCTGCTCATTCCCTGTGTACAGACATGAATGTCTGTGCACAGAGATGATGTAGCAGAGCTGAGATTGTTCTCAGTCTGCTCATTCCCTGTGCATAGAGATCTATATCTATGCACAGGGGATGTAGCAGAGAGGACATCGCGTTTTGGACTGCGTCGGACGGAAGAGGATTTTTTTAATTAAAGATGGAGTCCCTAATGGCTTTTTTTTTTATTTCTAATAAAAAATTTTCTTTGTGTTGTGTTTTTTTTAAAACAATTTAATAGAAATTCATGGCGGTCATGTCTAATATTGGCGTGACCGCCATAAATTTCGGGCTTAGGGCCAGCTGATAATACAAAGCTGGCCCTAACCTCTTTATTACCCAGCGTGCCACCGCTACCAGGGCCGCTGGAAGAGCGGGGTTCAGCGCCAGAGGATGGCGCTTCAATGAACGCGCCATCTTCTAGGGCGGCTGCGGGCTGCAATTTGCAGCGGGGGGTGCCCAGAAAGCTTGGGCATCCCTGCGCTGCGGATTCCAGTCCCCAGCTGCTTAGCTGTACCTGGCTAGACATAGAAATTGCGCGGAGCCCCACGCATTTTTTTTTAATTATTTCATGAAATTCTGAGATTCTGACTCTGAGACTCTGACTGAGACTCTGACTCTGAAATTCATGAAATAATAAAAAAAAAATGCATGGGGCTCCGCGCAATTTCTATGTCTAGCCAGGTACAGCTAAGCAGCTGGGGGCTGGAATCCGCAGCGCAGGGATGCCCAAGCTTTCTGGGCACCCCCCGCTGCAAATTGCAGCCCACAGCCGCCCCAGAAGATGGCGCGTTCATTGAAGCGCCATCCTCTGGCGCTGATCCCCGCTCTTCCAGCGGCCCTGGTGGCGGTAGCACGCTGGGTAATAAAGGGGTTAATACCAGCTTTGTTATACAAGCTGGTATTAAGCCCGAGATTCTTAATGTCAGGCCACGTTTGACCCAGCCACTAAGAATCTCCAATAAAGGGTTAAAAAAACACAGAGAAAAATTTTTATTTGAAATAAAAAAAAAGCCATTAGGGACTCCATCTTTAAATAAAAAAATCCTCTTCCGTCCGACGTAGTCCAAAACGCGATGTCCTCTCTGCTACATCGCCTGTGCATAAATATAGATGTCTATGCACAGGGAATGAGCAGACTGAGAACAATCTCAGCACTGCTACATCAGGCAGCAGGCGGGCTCTAGGACCCTGGAGCTGCACAGAGAAGACAGCTGGACTCGGCTCGCAAAGAAACAGCAGTTACTTTGCGAGTTTCCCTGCTATCACTGGCACAGTAGCCGAGTCTAATGCAAACAATGGCAATCCTAGTTTTGTCAGCGTTTCTGACAAAACTAGGATTGATATTGATTTGCATTGGACTCGTGCGAGTAATCACTGGGAAACTCGCAGAGTACCGAGTCCTGCGAGTCCCTTACTACTCGCCGAGTAACGAGTCCTAGCGAGTAGATTCGCCCATCCCTAATAGGTATATTGTTATATTTATGTTTGAGACTTATAGTCTGGGTTATATTAAAGTTTTTTGAGTTTGCTCCTTTTGTGCTGGACTGTATCTGCAAACAGGTGCTTTGATACTGCCCTGCAGAGGCTGGTGAAGAAGATGCAGTTCTCTGGCTTGAAGGACTGAGGTATGGAAATGCAAGACACCACACCCACTGGCAGTTCTCAAGGGCCGCAAACAGTGCATGTTTTTAGGATTTCCTTAGCATTGCAGCAGGTGCTAGCATCAGCAAGGAAATCTAGAAAACTTGCACTGTTTTCAGACCCTGAGGACTGTAGTTGGTCACCCCTGTCCTAGAGGTCTCTGTGGAAGTAGCCAGGGGGCAAAAAGAATCTTCGAGCCCCTTCACCACAACTGCAGCTTTCCCTGGACCGTGTTAGCCGCTGTGCCCAAGGTGTTTGTTGATTTTTTTACGCAGATTTTGAGAATCTGCATGTCTATCCTGAGGCCAGCAAAGTCTAGGACAGGTCAGAAGTGCTGTACCCACAATATTTTTTTTTTCCTTGCACATGTGGTTCAGATTTCTTTTTTCTGCCCTAAAATCTGCACCAACTCTGCAAGGGAAAAAAAACATGTAGGCACAGAACTTCTGATTTTGCATCGGCCCATTTTCCTTTTTTGTTAATTTTAAAATGAAAAAGATTTAAAAAAATGGTATAATCTTTAAACTTTATGCCTTTTAGAAATCATTTCATCTTCAACTTGTTTAACTGTTCACAATAACGGTAATTTTGACCAGGGTGTCCAAAATTTTACATGCTTCAGTATTATAATGCATCCCATGGACCTCCATTTATAATAATGCACCCCCCATAGTCCTTGATATATTCTAATGCACTGCAGAATCCTCCATGTAGTATAATATACCCCAATAGTCTTTCAAATATTATAAGGCATTTCCTAGTCTTCAATATATTATAATGCACGCCCCATAGTCCTTCATATATTATAATATACCCCCATAGTCTTCCACATACTATAATGCACCCTCTATAGTCCTTTGGCCACCAATGTACTCACTGATTTTTTAAAAACTAAATAAAAATTCACCTCTCCTCTGAGCACAGAGCTCAGTTTTGGCAATCCCATAAAGGAGTAGTTGTGCTGAGGTCCATTTATACATGATATTTTAGAGACTCATTCTTGGGATCGATGGGATTAACAAGCTTGTTGATCAGTGGATCAGGAAGATATCACCGACCCTAAAGAGAGGTGAGAACTTGCAATGTTAGTAATATCTTTTTAATATCAAATCTCAAACTATAATTCATTTTTAGATATTTAAATTTCACTGTTTTTTATACTCTGACAAGAAAATGACAACAAAATTCTGAACGTTTCACTTTCAGGCTGCATATCTCACCATCCATTACAGCTGTGAAGGTGAGACTACCTTCATTTTATAGACAATCATCTTGGCTATCTCATAACTAAATTTGACATGCAACTATTAAGCAAATGATTAGTTATGCAGATTTTTGTCATGTCACTGCATTGTTACTTGTCATGCCCTTCACTGCATGGATCTCCTTTGGGCAGGCAGACCGGTGTGCATCACGCAGTTATGTGCTTTCCATCCGCCCTGTCCTGGCTGCGGGACTGGTTTCCACTAGGCAGGGAGCTCGCTATCCATTGCACAGGTGCCCTGAGTCTGCCCGTCTTCGTGCCATGCCCTCCACATGCGTTTTTCACCAAGTTTATGGTCCCTCTCTGCCTTCTATCTTCCTGTCTGCTTCCTTCTCCTTCTGAAGCGTGCAAACTTTAAGCAGAGTTTCCAGGAATATGTGTTTCAAATATTTAAAGGGCTAGCTCAATATTTCCTAGTATGCCTCTCAGCCTATTGATGAGAGGCTAAAAGTATATAAGGCACCTTCCCTTTTTGGGACATGCCTCGGCAACGTGTTCTATTACTTGGAATGTTGCTGTGTTCAAGTCCTCCACCCCTGTGCCTTGTACCTGTGTTTGCTCTTCTAACCTACTTGTGTCTCTCCACAGACTTAACAGTGTATCCACGTCTTCATTTCTGGCTGCACCTGCCTGCCTCTGACAGCACAGTATGACCACGTCTCCATTGCTGCCTGGACCTGCATACCTCAGAGTTTACAGAGCTACCACACCTTTGCTACAGCCAGTATCAGTCAACCTAGTCATTGACTCTATCCTTTCTGAATCACCCAACTGGTCCTAGTTGTTGTGGCATTTATACACTCTGGGGTTGCCCTGGATCAATCTCTGTGTAGGGGCTCACATGCCATAGAAGTTCAGTGTCACGGTCCAGGGGGTCCTCTATCGAGCATACCTCCCATTGTTTCTATCCATTCAATAAAAACCAAGTTTTGTACCAAAGTCAATGTCTGGCCTTTTCCTGTCCTAGGGGTCAGCTGCCACAAGTCTTTCTGAGGCTCAGTGGGTCTATTCTCCTCATTCTTGGCTCCCAGGGCATAACATTACTGTTTTGCTCCTAGTGGTGGAAAACTCTTTTCTTCCTGTATACCACACAATACAAGTTGTTTTCACATTCCCTAGCAGCTCCGTGTGTTATTAAGTTAATTCTCAAGTGAAAGGTCACTGGTTCAAATCAAGGAGCAGCCATGAAGATTTCCCAAGAAAATGAAAACAGTATCATCCAGCTCATTGATGGTGGTCTCTTTTTCCCAAGAAAATTACCAAACTGCATCAGGTGAGTATCATGAAAAGAATACAAAATTAAATCCATCTATCCATTCAAAAGCCAAGAGGTGGACATCCAGGGCAAGTCAACTCATCACAAGGGCTACCAGTTCAGGCGCGATACATACGGCAGTGGAGGTGACTCGTGCAATGCACGTTACACAAGTCAGCAGTGGTGGCCCTAAAAAAGGTGAACAAGCGGCAACTTCATTATCATCATAAGAAGCGTCAGCTCATGTTTACAAAAAAGTGAAGTTGAGCGGGAAGAGATAAAGGAGCAAGTAGGGTCTCATCGAGATAAGAATTGATGTAATTACAGTTGCAGGCGTGTGCCCACAACCACTGCAGCCATTACCAGGAAGGATAAAATAAAGCACTATCAGGGATCAGTCATAAAACACAAACATTTTGTGATTTTATCTGAAGAAGAAGAGAGTTCACCCCGAAACACGTAATATTAAATCATCATCTTCTTTCATTTGACTTACATGAATGATCCCTGACAGTGTGGCAAATACACCTTTTTCACTACCGATTCATCTTATTGTTTCCAAAAAAGTACAATTGACAGTAAAAGATTGGAAATGAGTGATTTGGAGCGATGAGATGAAAGGAAATAGACTAGGATCAGATAGGTGCAAGTGTGTTTGGAAGAAACAAGGGGAAAAGGGGCTAACAGATCAAAAAATTGAAAGAACTGTGGTGATGGATACTTGACCCGAATTGATAGAGGTCTCAATGCTGAGCTATATGTTTCTATCCCAAAAGGTGAGCTACTTCGTACACTTGAGTACTTTGGGTATGTAATGGACTATCTAGCGTTCCAGCAGAAAATGTTTCAAAGACAATGAAGTACAGGTGATATATTGGCCCCCACTGTCTCCAGACCTCAACACAATTGAACACTTGCGGGTAGAGTTGATGAAAAAGCTATATACATACCCAAGTGAATCGACCAGTATGCACCGACATTGGGAATGCATAAAGGGAGCTGGGATCATATTTTAGATGAGAAATACTTGAATCTGATCAAGAGCATGCCCTGAAGGCCGAAAACCAAAGGTTGGTTTACAAAATAGTAACAAAATAATAAAATTTAGATTAGTAGGAGCAAAACAGTAACAATGTAGTAACGTGAAAATAATCTATATAACTAATCATATGCTAAATAGATGTGATTCAAATTTAGGTATGAGATAGCCAAGATGATTGTCTGTAATATGAAGGTAGTCTCACGTTCAAATTTGTAGCAGATGGTGAGATAGTCAAAAGCTCAAAGCATTGTTACCCTTTTGCTCAGAAGAGTTGGATTCATTATGTTAACCAATTCATATCTTTTTGCACAACGTAAGTGGGAAAAAAGTGAATGATGAATTTATTGCGGACAGTGATGATTGAGTTAGCTCATTTCCTACCTGCAATGAAGATATAAATGATTAATAGTGAAAAGTGATGTCCATTGACAGAACGTGAGTGGCTCCAGTCTAAGCTTGCAGTATTTCTTCCCACTTTTTTTCATTATCAGTGTGCCCAAAGGAAAATTACTACAAAGGTCACTGCACTAGAAGAAAGTGGCTCATACTTCCTAGCCCCAGCAGAACATACAGCCTTGCCATTTAAGAGACAGCAGGCTTTAACAGTAATCCTGATGCAAGCATTAACTCTAATCCGGCTGCCACTATAGCTATTGATTTTCTGTTGTATTGTTCTTTGATTTCCATTTTGGTTATTTAATGAAAGGATGATGGATTCTTGACCTTCAGCATGTGCGCTGGCAGGGCTGGCATTTGATAATGTCCTATGATGTGGTGCAGGATCCTCAGGGTCTTGTGTTTTCTGTATTAAACTAAAATTTGTAAACCATTTGCAAAACACTGATTACAAGTACATTCCTTTCATTGTTAATGAAGGTTAACACAGGTTAAGTGCTAAATTAATAAAGGATTTAATTTGCTAAAATCAAGGTTGTTCACAATTTATTTATGTTGTCGAACTTTGTTCTGTTCCCCTTCATTTATGTTATACCGTAATACTGGATAAGCCGTACCTTAATTGTAACAATGCTGTTATCTGAATCACAAAGTGCAAAATACCTTGGCCCTGGAGCTTGAAATACATTATCTTTTTCATTTTATTGAGTCAATGGAAACAATAATTTGTCTCTGACTATAAGATCTTGATTGATTACGTAGAGCATAGGCACAATCTTCCTCCGAAAAACCCTCCAACTCTCCAACAATCATGATGACTTAAAAGAAGGCTGGCAGGCAGGCATTTCTATTTTATGGTCAGCTTTACATCTCTAATGGCCACTTTACACGTCCCGATATCGTCATCCAACTTCGATAAAAAGTCACGTGGTTCGTGCGTTGGCACCGATATCGTTCGTGCGTTGTGTGGTGTAAATGACCAATTCGATGCAAGAACGATGCAAGAAATTATATCGGGGGAGAAATGAGCAGGCTCTCCAACTGCCCGATATTGGATGGACGATCTGGCAGGATTGTTCTGTGTGACAGCCCAACAACGATTTGGAGAGCAACTTCCCCTATTCTCTCCCATGTTAAATGGTCGTTCCTGAGTCGCTCGTGCAAGGGGGCGTATACATCGCAGTTGTGTTGCCTGTCGATATCTCCCTGTGTGACAGCTCCTATGCGATCTTGGATTTCAGCCAAAAAAATGCGCGCTCCCGTGCCGTTGTATACAATATCGAAACGATGTTGGGACGTGTAAAGTGGCCATAAGGCTGAGTTCACACATCCTGTAATCATCTGTTAGGCTGGGGTCACACTTGGCATAAGTTTTTTTAGTGACTTAAAAAAACTCATGCGTTTTTTTCATTTCAGCATGCGTTTTTTAAGGTGTCTGATGGCACCCTGCGTTTTTGCATGCGTTTTTAAATCAGCACCCAAAAATAGTGCATGCACAATTTTTTGGTGCTGTTTTAAAAACCCATGCATTTTTTAGAAAACGCATGCGTTTTTGGATGGTACTAATGTACCATGCGTTTTTGCATGCGTTTTTGATGTCAGCTAATCAAATAATTGCAAAAACGCACACAAAAACGCATGGTACTGTCACACATGCGTTTTTGCTATTGGGGCATGCGTTTTTGCTATTAGGGCATGCGTTTTTTAACATGGGGGCCTATGGGTGCGTATTTACATGTTTTTTTAAAAATGCAGGTCTCCAAAAACTCATGAAAAAAACGCAAGTGTGACCCTAGCCTTAGAATGGATCATGCTGAGATCCATTAGCTAAAAAGTTGTGCAAACAAAACATTTTTGTTTGTTGCTGAATAACTTCTTCCTGCAGGATCTGGTTTTATGTAACATGGGAGTCTATGGAGGACGGATCCAGTAACTGACAGCTATTTATTTATTTTATTTGAATTGGATCCAGTAAGCAAAAAATGGATCCCTTGCAAATGGAAGAAAAATGGAGGCTATGGCTGGTTTCACACTAGTGTGTTTCACCATCTGTGTGTACCAGGTTGAAATGGATGCATTCGCATCCATTGTCGACCTCATTGACTTACAATAGGGCTGGATGAAATTGCCGGTGCATCCAGTTTTGCACTTTATTCCTGGATCCGTGTGTTTTTCCAGAGACCAAAAACGCAACTTGGAGCATTTTTGGTCTTCATGTGAAAAACCTTGAACACACAGACCTAGGACAATGCAGATATCTATACAATAGGGTTCTATGTAACCCAGATCTGGGAGATGCCAGATCTCGCTGGATCCAGCCTCCTGAATCCGGGGTTTGAAACTGTTCATGCCCAGAACATAGTTCTAAATGACATGCCTCATAGGGAGCATGTCATTTATCCCCAGAACCAGGAAAGGCAAGTAATCACCCGGAAGAAACTGTTTGGTCCCACACCAGAATTATCACTGATCCATGAGTCCAGATCAGTGATAATACCGGTGCGGGAGCATCACTTTTAACAATTGCGGGGGTCCAGGGAAATCCATGGAGATGCAGGTAAAACCTGCGTCCCCCTGGATTGCAAAAATCGCTAGTGTAAAACTAGCCAAAATAGTAATCTGTTAACACATCGGTTTTCCATAAACTCCAATGTTATAAAAATGGATCCAGTAGAAATCAGTTATTTAACATCAGACAAAAAGTTCAGTTTGCGTAACTTTTTGGCTAATGGATCTCTGTAGGATCCATTCTAATGGATGATTATTGGACATTTGAACTTATAACAATCAATAATTAATCAATCATATAGGTCTGAAGCAATATATCACAGACAAAGTCATCGTGGGTAACATCTTCATCTTCATAAAAGAAACTGACTGCCCGTTGTGAGTCACTATGCCAAATATAAAATTACAATTTTAGATAAAAATGTAAAAAAAAAATCAAAAACCCCATGAATGCATATATAATAGTGGAAGAGTTCAGGAAATCATGAGGAAGGTAGCCAGCGAATGATGGGACAGAGCAGATAACCAACCTTTATAAGATTACAGGTTCTTCCACTTGGGCGCAAATGAATGGAGGGGTGAATTCATTAAACTATCTCTTGTAATGCTAGAAGAAGGAAGAGGAAAACACCCTTTAGAACATTTCTTGAAAAAAGGGGTTGAGAAAGGAGCTTAAATAATAGTTTTATAGCCAAGAGGTAGGGAAAAATTCTCTCTTTACCTTATTCAGCTTGTTGTACAACCAAGAACCCCACTGGTTGTACTACAACAAACTTTCAGCACCTAACGTAATTGCAGGGATGTGTTGCATCATGAATTTATTAGGTCTCCTGACATGACATAATATAGCAATTCTGTTGCATTTTTTCTTAAAACCATATACTTGATTTCTCCTTTGTAATGCCCCTTTAATAGGGATGAGCGAGTATACTCGCTACTATTCGGAACTCGCTGAATAATAACGGTATTCGGCTACTCGCTGCTCTCCGGGTATCTTATGTGTACTTGGGAGTAGCGAGTAGTCCTAATACTTTCGCAGTGTATCTATAGATACACTGCGAAAGTAGCCTAAAAGTGATTAAAAGTTGTTAAAAATAATAAAATTACATACTCACCTGCCGATGCCTGTACCAGGACCGGCAATGAAGACATCTGATCAACGGACAAGGACCTGTGACTACCAGCCAATCAGATGGCCGGTAGCGATCTGGCCAATCAGATGGCGACACGTCCCAACCATGTGATCGCTAGCGGCCACCTGATTGGCCAGATTGCAAGGTCATAGGTGTACTGTCAGGACCTTGCAATCTTGCCAATCAGGTGGCCACTAGCGATCACATGGTTGTGACGTGTTGCCATCTGTATGGCCAGATCGCTACCGGCCATCTGATTGGCTGGTAGTCACAGGTCCTTGTCCGGTGATCGGATGTCTTCTTTGCCGGTCCCGGTGCAGGTGTCGGACAGGCGAGTATGTAATTTTATTATTTTTAACAACTTTTAATCACTTTTAGGCTACTTACGCAGTGTATCTATAGATACACTGCGAAAGTATTCGCACTCACGATACTCGCAATGAGTACCGAGTACCGGTACCTACTCGTTGCTAGTATAGTGCGTACGAATATTATGGTACTCGCTCATCCCTACTCTTTAACTTATGAAAAAGATCCTTGCAGCACACAGCTACTAAAAATGATGTACATAAGCTACTAGCTATATATATTTGAGGAAAAAGTTTAAAAACTTACGTTTTTTTCAAAAAACTCAAAAATCTCCAATTTTTTATTTAATTCTGAAGTTCTTGGTACATACATTGGCCAATGTCTGTTTGCTCATCAACTGCGACAAAGTGACTTCAGGGTCTGATGAGTCCTACGCTGATATCCCTATCCTCCTTGTCCGCTTCCCCACTACTAAGTGGGCAGACACCATCTAGACCCTCCATCACCTGTAGGTAATGAGGGTGCACATTGCAGCATGGATCCTGCAACTCCATATGATAAATAACAAGAAAAAAAACTGCACAGCACTCAAAGACAAATGTGAACTGGTGCTAGCAAAGCTGCAGGGTTATATAATATGAAAAAGATCCTTGCAGCACACAGCTACTACCAATGATGTACATAAGCTACTAGCTATATATATTTGAGGAAAAAGTTTAAAAACTTACGTTTATGTACCAAGAACTTCAGAATTAAATAAAAAATTGGAGATTTTTGAGTTTTTTGGTAGTAGCTGTGTGCTGCAAGGATCTTTTTCATATTATATAACCCTGCAGCTTTGCTAGCACCAGTTCACATTTGTCTTTGAGTGCTGTGCAGTTTTTTTTCTTGTTATTTATCATATGGAGTTGCAGGATCCATGCTGCAATGTGCACCCTCATTACCTACAGGTGATGGAGGGTCTAGATGGTGTCTGCCCACTTAGTAGTGGGGAAGCGGACAAGGAGGATAGGGATATCAGCGTAGGACTCATCAGACCTGAAGTCACTTTGTCGCAGTTGATGAGCAAACAGACATTGGCCAATGTATGTACCAAGAACTTCAGAATTAAATAAAAAATTGGAGATTTTTGAGTTTTTTGAAAAAAACGTAAGTTTTTAAACTTTTTCCTCAAATATATATAGCTAGTAGCTTATGTACATCATTGGTAGTAGCTGTGTGCTGCAAGGATCTTTTTCATATTATATAACCCTGCAGCTTTGCTAGCACCAGTTCACATTTGTCTTTGAGTGCTGTGCAGTTTTTTTTCTTGTTACTCTTTAACTTAGGCTTATACGCGAGTCAATAACTTTTCCCAGATTTTGGGGGCAAAAGTAGGGGGTCGGCTTATACACGGGTCAGCTTATACACGAGAATATACGGTATTTAGTTATTTTTAATTGGTGAGAAAAATATTTTTTTTCGCCATTTTTCAAGACCTGTAATGTCATCTTTTTGGGGATCGGGGCAAAGTGATGGTTTATTTTTTGCGCCCTAAGCTGACATTTTTTTCTGATACCATTGTGGGGTAGATAAAATGTTTTAATCACCTCTTATTATATTTTAATGCAATGTTGCGGAGGCCAAAAAAACATAATTCTGTCTTTTTTTCATTATGTTGTTTACTGATCAGATTAATTTATTTTCTATTTTGAAAGATTATACATTTCTAAATGCAGCTAGACAATAGATGCATTTTTTTATTGTTTCATTTTCCATGGGGCAAATGAGGGTGATTTAAACTTTTGTGGGGTTTTTTTACATTTTTTGAAACAACTTTTTTTAAAAACTTTTTATTGCATTTACTTTTCCCTTAGTGGACTTGAAGTTGGAATCAACCAATCAATTCTGCTCTACAGAGCCGTGCATCAGCATGGCTCTGTATGGCTGAAATTATGATCTCTTATGAATGCTTCTCACAGCCAGCATTCAAAGGAGGATCGTAATGACAGACACAGGGGTCCTCATCTGACCTTTGGATGTCACGACAACCCATTGGTCCTCCGCAATTTTGTCACGGGCGCACCAAAGAGAGCGGGGAATGGAGCGCTTCGAGTTGGTCTATATTTGTTAGAATATGTTTAGTGCAACAACTCCATTCATGTCTATGAAGTTTTAGTTGCTAGGTTTGTATGCTGTTAATTAAGTTACAATAACAAAAAACACCAGAAGGTCACACAGGAAGAGCATGTGGCTGTATTCAGATCCCTGTGTCTATGTGTAAGGAACTGCCTGCAGAGATTAAACTACCAAAACATGTCCCTGCAGCATATTATCACTAATCTCACACTCCTTTTGTCTCCTAAAAGCATCCTGTGAAAGTGCATACAAACGTATTTAATACTTACTCATTAGTGATGATAATTAGCAGGGGCTATATTCTTTAGCCCTTAGAGCATGTTGTTTTGCAGCCTGAATGTTCCAGCCCTCTCTGTGCAGCTTCTGCTGTGATGTGGAGCTGAAGACAGGACTAATGATTTGCATTCTGTGAGTGACAGAGCAGAGAGGGGGAGGGCAAAGCCTGCACAAGCAAAGCAACACAGACAGAGAGAGGGTGGATCCTGGAGCCTGCAAAACAACACATCCTAAGGGCTAAAGGATATAGCCCCTGCTAATTATAATCACTAATGAGTAAGTATTAAAACGTTTTTATGCACTTTCACAGGATGCTTTTAGGAGACAAAAGGAGTGTGAGATTAGTGATAATATGCTGCAGGGATGTGTTTTGATAGCTTAGGAGGTGTTCTGGAGGTGACAGGATCCCTTTTAGCTTATTTTGTTCCTGATTGTTTCTGTATAAACCAGCGGTTATTGATGCACACTTGGAGCACATTGTTAATAATCTGCTGCCAACAATATTAAATCCCACTGTCAGAGATTGACAGTGGGATTTAACTGGTTAAGAGCCAAGTCAGATATCTGATCTGCCCATGGCTGTTAGAGGCACATGTCGGCTGCAAGGAAAGATGCGGGCTAAGCGGGCAAGCCCATATCAAAGCAAAAAACACAACATGTTGTGAACGGGTTAAAAAATTTATAACAAAAAGGTTTTAAAAAATGTTGAAAAAAAATATAAAGGCATGCAAATTTTAATCCTCTACTCTTTTCACCCCCTTTTATAACAAAGATCTTTAAAAAAAAATGTAAACAGTGTGCATATTGATGGCATTGCTGCGTACATAAGTCTCTGATCTATCAAAATATAAATCTAATCCAAGTATAATCACTGCGGACATAGTCACAGGATGTAAGAAAACACTTATTACAAAGGGAATGGTTATAACCACATGCAAATTTGTACATTTCCATTCAGAACAAAATAGGAAAAGCACAATACAGAGTTCAAAGAATGAAAGGTTCCAGCATTCCAATTAGATGAGTACAAATATTTAAAGGGAACCTGTCACCTAGTTTATGCCCCTAAACCTATCACTGCCTATTCCTGCAGCTTCCTACTAAATCTCTAACCATCCCTGTCTGACCTAAATGTGTCATGTAAAGGATGTGAAAAGTGTTTGTATAACTTACATTCTCCTATGTATCTAAGCAGGGTGTCGTCAATACTGTAAACACTAGGGGCGTTCTGTCCATTGTAGTCACACCCAGTGATGTGATAATTCATGCGGAAGCATGCTCTCGAGTTTGAAATCTGTGGGTCTTCTTCCGGGTATGACGCCACGGCTGTGGGTCGTTTCTGGTCCTGTCCATTGTGGGGATAATTGGGTGTACTGGCCGGCTTCTAAATGTTCACTGCGCATGCTCCGGAGCCGCCGAGTACAATATTAATCCTCCACACTGTGCAGGACTGGAAATGATGCACGGTCCCGGCGTCATACCCGGAAGAAGACCCACAGATTTCAATCTCGGTAGCGTGCTTCTGCATGAATTATCACACCCACTGTGGTGTGCCTGCAATGGAGCGACAGGGGATATGCAGCCTTACAGAATGCCCTTAGTGTCTACAGTATTAACGACAACCTGGTTATTATCATAGGAGTATCAATCTAATTTTTCTCAGCAAACACAGGACACATTTAGGTCAGACAGGGACGGTTAGGGATGTAATAGGAAGCTGCAGGGACAGGTAGTGATAGGATTAAGGGCATAAACTTGGTGACAGATTTCCATAAATACCACAGACTAGTTAGGAAAGCCAGTGGGTCATGGATACCTTATACACCTGTCTAGAACCATGCTACAGTGAATTAATAAGAAAAATGTTTGTGAAATAAATTAGTAACACTTAGAGAAGAATTAATCGATTTGTAAAAAATGGAGTTCATTCTGAATTTCACAAATAAAATCAAATTTAACAGGATGCAAATTTTAGAGAATTTAATTTCCACAAAAACTGTGCAAATGGCAAACAACAGTTTGTCTCTTTATTATTCTTTTGAAGACAATAAAGGGCAAAAATTAAAAACAACTGCTTGAATTCCTCACATTTTCTCACCTGTTCTTATATAGCCCACATCTACACATCAGCTCCTTGGTCCTCTGTGCTTTTGTGGAAAATTATTCCTCAAAGATAACAAGTAATTTGAAAAAAACAAAAACTAATTTAGAATAAAACTTATAATTGAAAAAAGAGATAAAGATAAAATATAAAATAATTTTGTATATGGGATCCTTATGAATAAGAGAGAGAGGTTGGCTCTGTTAAAATAGAGTGACAAATTTAAAGTTTAACCACTGTTTAAACTTTTATTTAATAATAATGTACAACACATGATTATACTGAACTTTCAAATATAATTTATAAGAGAAATCTGGAAGAAAATATATAAAAACCTTCCAGAAGATGTCCCCACTAGACTGTTTGTAAAACTGACATATGCTGCTTGTCAGGGAAATCCATCTTCAACTCCACACGCTGACTACAGCCATATAAGGGTTGAAAGGTGGGGCCTGCACGGTGTTCACACTATAGCTGATCAGTGCATCTGCAGTTTACCTCACCAGGCTGTCAGTAGTGCATACACATCCTGTGATCTTATCTGACTCCTTTCCATTCACATCGCACTACTCTATGCAAACAACCAAGGAGCTGTGTGGAGGCCATCAACTGATTACATGAAGCAGAGCCAATATGGATGCAGAGGAGTCAGATAAGATCACAGGAACTTGTGCTGACAGGCTGACGAAGTAAATTGCAGACACACTGATCAGCTATGATCGCTGTGTAGGCCCTTCCACCCGATCTTATATGGCCATATTCAGTGTGTGGAGCTGAAGACAGATCTCCCTGACAACCAGCATATGTCAGATTTAGAAACAGCCTAGTTGGGACATCTTCTGGAAGGTTTTTGAAAGGTTTTCTTGCAGATTTCACTTATGAAGTATATTTGAAAATGTATTATAATCACTTAATATACATTATTATCAAATAAAATTTAAATGGCAGTTGTACTTTAAATCAAAATTCTGTATTACATTCATGTAGTTTCAACATATGCCTAGACCGAAGGATTTTTTTTGTTTTTGTGAATACATCTTATCTATGAACCAATGTCTTAGGGCACATTCACATAGCATATTTTCCTTTTTTCCTTTGTTCAGTTTTCAATTCAGAGCTTACGTTTGACCGCCTCCCCCACAGAATAACATTCGAGTGATGGACCGTTGGAGCTATTGACTATGATGATGCAGACGGAGTGTGCTTTGTTGTGCATCCTTTTGGTCCGTATATGCCTATTGGAGGCAGACAAAAAGACATAGTAGACTATGACTTGCTGTGCGCCTCGAAAAAAACAAATGTATGGCTGAAAATTATGCACAACAGACCACATGTTGACGGCATCTGAATAATTACAACCAATGGCTCCGTCGACGCATGTGCCCGAATGCCATTCTGCGTGGGGAGCTTAAACATAAGCTTCGACAAAGCAACTTATCAGAAGAAAAAACACTATATTAAAACGCCCTTATAAAATATTTTATCAATATTTCCAGGCTGAACCCCATTTTCTTTTGTCTGAAGTGACATGATTTTATAAAGCTGCTATACAGCAAGCATATAACAAGTGATATAAAATATATGGGCAAACTATGGATTATAATAGCTGTATTAAAGGGACTCCCAGGTCATTTTTCAGTATGATACTAATATTACCCTTGAATAGTGCCTGGGCAGAACTTTTAAAAACATGTAAAATCAAAATTGTACACTTTCTAGTTTCCATGCTATAATTATTTTCACACCCTGCAGGCAGCTTCTGCATTAATCATCTCCATGAAATTCCAAGTCGAATAGTCTGGCTGCTGTATAAATGTTATTTAAATATCCATACCCACCCAAGCTGGTGTTCTGTCCCTCCTCTCTGTACTCTGTGCTGGGAGGGGGAAGATGTTTTGTCCTGCACTGTCTGTAAGATTTCTATTATATTGGTGTTGGTATATTATGTTGGTTTTCCTGGAGACATGCAATGTGTGTATCTGTTGAGCAAATTATCAAATGTTCTTGTAATCACATATAAAGATCTCAGACTGCACACACTACACATATGTCTCATACACACAATGAAGATCTCTAAGAGCACACACACCTCCTCCCCCCTCCTTTCTGCTCTGTAATGAGTCACACAACAGATAGATCAGAGAGGAGGGCAGTGTAATGATGCATGAATATTCATTCCTTGGAGAGTGGGCAGCAGAGAACTCACAGTGATTGTGTGGCACCCCTGCGACCAGGTGGCCACAAGAGGAAGTGCAGCCAGGTAAGCAAGGTTAAAAACACACCCACACCGCACAAACACCGACCCTACGCCTCGGATGGGCAAGGGGTTGCAGGGTGTAGCACAGTAGGTGGGGTGTAGGTAGGACACTGACAAAGTGGGAGGAATGACCTAACCAAAACCCAGGAACACACAGGGGTAGAGCAGACGGAGACCAGAGCAGAAGAACAGTGTTAAGAACAGCAGAGCAGAAACAGAAAGACACTTCCCAGACAAGGACCCGGCAGCCTGAGACCCGTGCTGCGCGGAGGAATCCTTAGCACAGTTACAGACAGAAGGAGCCTGATGTGCCCAAAGAAAGCAACCTGGGACACTGGAGGGCTAGGCTGGCACCAGAGAACCAGCTCTGATGAGGTGACCAGGGATTATATACCCTAATCATGAAACACACCGGTGGGGGGCAGAGACTTTATGTGCTGCAGCCTAACTTAGCACTATGGCAGAGGAACATAGTTTTCACAATAGGACTGGTGACCCTGACTTTAAGGGAAAATTCTTCACCCGTGAGTCCGAGACAGCCGGACCAAACCTGTGAGTGAGGTACTACATGAAAGTTGAGAGAAGGGCCTGATAGGACTTTGAGGGACCAACACAGAAAAGCTACCTGAGCTGCAAAGTGTGGGTAATCCGGAGCAGAGCTAAAGTGTGTGAACTGTAAACTGTACTGAAAGAACTGTGACCCATTGTAACTGCTACTTGAGACTGAGTAAAGAACCCTGCGAGCTCATCCATGTGTGGAAATTGGATTACTTTCACTCCTGCTTGAAACTGCTTTGTTTTCAGCACCACATCCAGAAGTGAGACAGTCAGCAGTGTGGAAGAAGCTGCAGCAGCAAAATTAAGAGACTTGTACCCAGCACAGCCCCTCACTACATCCATCCATCCCAACTACTCCTGCCTTGGGGACCCTCAGCCCTACCCGAGGAGGGCTTACCATTCACGCTGCCCCAAGTCACTGTCCCCAGCAGGAATACGGCAGCAGTGGTTCTACTAACCAAATACCCGGGGTGGCGTCACGCCAAATCATCCCTTGTAAATATCCCCTTTTTGGACTGATCCCAGGTCATGGGACCGGGTCACGACTACTATGATCCCAGACAGCACCGGCCCGGTTCCCGAGTACCCCATAGCCTGGGGGCGCATCAATTGAATATGTAGAAATGAACCATGTGTTAGGATGATATTGTTGATATGTGATTGTGATAATCACAAGTCATACATCGTGGAAAGAATAAGAGACATTTACCAGTTTGCACTAACATAAGTGCCACAATTCCCCCTGCTCAGCATTCATGGTGTACTGGACCCGGTGATTGACAGCTTTGTCATCCTATCTGGAGCTGGGACATGCTGGGCTGTTTATGTTCTATTGGTAGCTCAGTCGTCCAATATCTTTATAGCATGTGCTGAGATTCTACAATTGCTCCTTGTCTCCTGTAATTGCTCAGCCTTTTAGCTCTGCTGTTTTTACCAGAGCACTGCCAGTCTTAGTTTCATATCTGTGGTGCAAAGTTGATCTCTTAAATGTGTGCTCTGTGAATTGATCTTACGCTGCCTGACCTTGCCTGTGTTGACCATTACTTTGTTTTATCCCTCTGTTCCGATCTATTCCTCTCCAGGTAACTGACTTTGGACTTTGACTTTACTAGGCCTTTGTTTAATCCCTTTGTCTTAACATGCTCCCTTGATATCTGACCTGAATGATTGACTGTTCTACTTCTTCTGGTGTATAAAGTGACTAGCATCACAAACAGTATATAGGAGCAACATTAAAGGACACCTGAGTGAGACTCAGATGTGACAATGACAAACAAGTCCCTATTTTTTTCTAAATTCTTTTCTACATCTTTACAAAATTCTGATTCAAACATTTTCAAAACTCAAAGGAAACTGTCAAGCAATATTTTATTAGCGTCTTTCACTTATTCTGGTTTACGTAACAAAATAAAAATTACTTTTAAGACATAACTATCAGTTTTTCATGCAGAATTTCCATTTGACCTTGCACTCATCCTAGTGTGTACTGGTTGGTGCAAGCTGAAACACTATACGTTATAACAAAACGTCAGCTGTTCTCAACGCTAAATCATTCTCTGCCTCCCTCTTTAGTTTTTCAACTTGAGCCAATACACACTAGGATGAGTGCCGCAGCTTTTTTTTGTTTAGAATACGGGGTCATGCTCTCTGTAGTGCACCTTCCACAAAGCCACAAGGTGCTATTGTCTCTGTTATCAGCTCTTCTCCTTCCCCAAGAGGGGCTGAGACTTATGATGCAGGTATGTAGGCAGGTGAGGACCCAGTACAGGGGACACGCCTCGATGTGGCTACTGGGCGGTTGTATGAATGGCCATATGTACTAGCTAAGGTGTCTCCACTTTTCATAGTACATTAGCTGAAAATCAGTTCTAAATTCAAATAAGTATGACTTAGCATTGAGTGCTGTTGACTCTTTGTTATTCTACACCTCTTCTACATTCAACAAATATACTAGGAAAAAGCAGAAAGTTAAAATCACATAGTAACATCTAGGTAGCAATTCTATTTTAGCCTTCTTAATATTATTAAGGTGAAAAACATGAAAAATATTTATACACTTACCTTATACTGTAATAAGACTGTGCCTAAAATCATAGGAGCCAGAAGCAGACTTGTGTTAGTAATGGCGTAAACAAGGACGCTAAAAGCCTCACAAAATGGGATTTCCAGCTGAGAAAAGAATGCTTTAAAAGTTTTGAATGTTCAGGGAGAAAAAAAGGAAAGATAAAAAGAACTTGCAGGAAATAATTGCTAAATTGAGAAAAAATATTGCCGGTCATTTATGTAAGTTGGGACTGATATGCAATTTCATGATGACAAAAAGGAAAAAACACAAAAAAAATTAGTTTTTTCCCATTTTTCAGGGTTTTTTTTAGCATTAGACAATAGAAAGGGGTTGAAAGGTGGGGAGGGGCGCTCCCTCTGACAGCACATCACTCCCTCACCTTTAATGCTGGTGGTTTGTCACGATAACTGGTGGTCTACAAAACCCTCCTATGTCCTATATATTTCTAAAAGTCTGAAATTAAAAGTACAGCATCATTTTTTTTTCGTTGGGAGAACCAGAATTTATGATTTAGTCATTTTGCATCCACCCTAAAACTATAATTAAAGGTAATTAAAATGTCATATGTATCTTCAAATGATGGCAATAATAACTGCAGCTTATTCTTCAACTAAAGCCCTTATGGTACATTTACACGCGACCACAGGAAGGTAGGAACAGGCAGGCATTGGACACAATTGTGCCTGTTGCCTTGAAAAGACCTCGATGTGGCGGCGTGTACCTTATATACTCGTGTATAAGCCGACCCGTGTATAAGCCAATTCCCCTACTTTTGCCCCCAAAACCTGGGAAAACCTATTGACTCGTGTATAAGCCGAGGGTGGACCCCAGCACAAGTATACAGCCCCCAGCAGTGCGGTATACAGCAGCCTCCCCAGTGGTAGTATACAGCAGCAGCCCCAGTGGTATATACAGCAGCAGCCCCAGTGGTAGTATACAGCAGCAGCCCCAGTGGTAGTATACAGCAGCAGCCCCAGTGGTAGTATACAGCAGCAGCCCCAGTGTAATATACAGCAGCAGCCCCAGTGGTAGTATACAGCAGCCCCTGAGGTATATACAGCAGCCCCAGTGGTATATACAGCACCAGCCCCAGTGGTAGTATACAGCAGCCCCAGAGGTATATACAGCAGCCCCAGTGGTATATACAGCAGCAGCCCCAGTGGTAGTATACAGCAGCCCCAGAGGTATATACAGCAGCCCCAGTGGTAGTATACAGCAGCAGCCCCATTGGTAGTATACAGCAGCAGGCAGCTCCAGTGGTAAATACAGGCCCCCCCATCAGTATACAGGGCCCCCCCTTACTGCCGCAATCCTGTAAAGGAATAGATTGTTATACTTATCCCTGCCGCTGTCCCGCCGCCGCCATCGCGCTCCTCCGTCTTCATCCAGCGTCTTCCAGCTTCCTCCTCTGGCGCGCAGACAATGACGTCATTGCCTGCGCCCACCGGAGGAAGCCGGAAGAAGCCGGATGAAGACGGAGGAGCGCGATGGCGGCAGCGGGACAGCAGCAGGGATAAGTATAATAATGTATTCTTTTAGAGGATTGCGGCAGTAAGAGGGGGGGGCTGTATACTGATGGGGGGGCCTGTATACTGTATACACTGTATACAGTGTATACAGTATACAGTGACTCGCGTATAAGCTGAGGGGGGGACTTTTCAGCCCAATTCTTGGGCTGAAAAACTCGGCTTATACGCGAGTATATACGGTAATTCAGGACTTTCCTTTCTGTGTCTTCCCTGAAGGAAGGAAAGTCCTGAATTACACGCAGCCACATCATGGTCTTTTCAAGGCAACAAGCACAATTTGTGTCCGATGCCTGCCTGTTCCTACCTTCCTGTGGCCGCGTGTAAATGTACCATTACACAGCTCAATGAAAGGATAGAAAATATATGGGTTAAAGAGAATCTGTCAGGTCAGAAATCCTTATGTAACTGATATCATTTTCCAATTCATCTGGTGAAGCCCTTTCTTTTCATGTATTTCTTTTATTTATACTTTTCCCCTTTCCCCATCCCTTGTAAACTGCAAATAGAGAGATTCATTCCATCTGTCATTCACAGTGAGTGATCACTTAGTTCTCTGCTGCACACTCCTCAGGGAATGAATATTTATGTAGTGACATCACTGCACTACCGTGCCCTTCTCTGAAATCATACAATCAAAGTTCAGTGGAAATCCTTCACATGGGGGTCTGTATCCTCCTGTCTGTGCTTCTCTTCCTTCTATGTAGGAAAACAAATGTTCAAATAAACCCATAGGATCTCTCACATACAGCTTGTGCATGTGCTCAGAGCAACAAACACATTCTCTCTCTCCACCAAGAGGTCAGAGCACAGACGGAAGAGACTTATCTGATAACTCAGCTAGGTATGTGCCTGTCATCGCTCCCTCCCTCTCCCTCCCCATCCCTCTTAGAAGCAGGACAGGGAAATGAAAATGAAATCTAGTAGTTAGACACAAAGCACAGGGAAGGGGGGGGGAGGGAGTACCAGCTTTGATAGGTGTGGATATTTAAATACCATTAACATACACTGGACCACTTGGCAGTGAAAATAATGGTCCAGACTAGTGCAGACAGCTACCTGCAGGGTGTGAAAATGGTTATAGCAAGAACACTACATAGGGTAAAGTAATGATTTTTACATATTTTAAAAGCACTGCCCGAGCACTATTCAAGAGTACTATTAGTATCATACTGAAAAATGACCTGACAGAGTCACTTTAAATCAACGAAATAAAATTTTACTTAACAAAAACTATTTCCAATTTTAAGGGGAAGTCAGTGCCATTCAAAGTTACAACTGGCTTTGCCAAAAACAAGCCTTAAAAGACTATGTTGACAAAAAGTTATGTTTATCCAAAAATGATAAAGAAATAAAAAAAAACTAGCAGGTGTATTGTTATAAGATGCAATCATTGTCCAAACCAATGTTATCTTAAAAGGATCCTGACCCTCATAATCACCCGCAAGCCTATGAATACCTGTCCCTGCACCCCACAAATCATTTCCAACGTTGCTCTTGTGTTGGAAATGCTACCTATAAAAGATGAAATCTAGCCTTTTATACTTACTGAAAGTGCGACTTCTGCTCCCTGAATAAGTCGCACAGGGCGTTCCCTGTGCGCTCCTAAGCCGCTCATTATCACGCCCCGATGGGCGTGATAAGAAACCCAAGTCCTCCTCACCCTGCTTTATGGGTGTATTAGCCGGACTGACGCAAATATCCGGGTAGGATGACGTCGGTACCGCCGACCTCACCATGCGCATGCGCGGGTTTCGCTTTACAGCCGGGAGCACCGTAAAGCAGAAGCCACGCATGCGCAATGCATACTACATCATCCTGTCCGGATATGACGCTATTTGCATCATACCGGCTAATACGCCCGTAAAGCAAGGGGAGGAGGACATGGATTTCTTATCACGCCCATTGGGGCGTGATAATGAGTGGCTTAGGAGCGCACAGGGAATGCTCTGTGTGACTTATTCGGGGAGCAGAAGTCGCACTTTCAGTAAGTATAAAAGGCTAGATTTCATCTTTTATAGGGAGCATTTCCAACACAAGAGCAACATTGGAAATGATTTGTGGGGGTGCAGGGATTCAGAGGCTTGGGGGTGATTATGAGGGATCAGGTTCCCTTTAAGCGCTGTGAGTCCCATAAAGCTGCAAATTCGCTATAATTGTACAGTGATATCTCGGTTTTTGTCAATAATCCGCCCAAAAACTATCGACGAAAAACAAAATTGTTCAAAACCAAGGCAACAATTTCCATAGTAAACAATGTTAAATTAATTAATTGGTTTGAGACACTATTAAAACCCTTTTTGGTGTATGGAAGATGACGAAAAGGGGGGAGAGGGATGCATATTTTATTTTTTGGAAGGGGATTCACAGTTTTAATGCAAAATTAGCAGCAAAGTACTAACAAATACCGACGAAAACTGAGGCATCAATGAAAACCGAGAAAAAATTTTCATTGAAAAATATCGACGTAAACTTAAACTGACGATAACCAAGGTAGCAATGTATTTTGATAATTCAACTACAATAAACTGAAAACAATACGCTTTGTTCCAAAGATTTTAATAGTTTCTGTGAATCTTCAAAAACAGGAGGAAGTTAATTATTTATTTGGGGTTATTGCATTTTTTATTATCTTTCTTCCCAGTCCTATTTTGGGTGATGCATATAAAACAATTGTATTTTCTTCTAAGAATCTGTTGCTGCATTAATTTCTAATTAGGCTAAATGCAGAAGAAATTTGTAACCAAAATATCAGGGCAAGGCTGTTTTTACCCTGTTGTTTTTCGCCATCAGTGTGCTCCTGCATCAGTTTTCGGGCCCATTGACTTTCAGTGGGGCCGGAGACACTTGCGGGTGAATCCAATTGTGTTCAGTTCGCCTTGGATCCAGGTGGATGCAGGTGTCCACAGATATTTCACAGAAACAAAATCTGCACCTTTTGTGATTTTGTTCTCAGTGAAAAAAAACTGAAGCTCTGGATCCACCACTAAAGGTGCCGTTACATGGCACAACTTAGCAACGATGCCTGCAGCGATCTCGTGGACGTGCCCTATTTTTGGCTGCATTCCAATATCGCTGGTGAGCTGTCACACGTGTAGATATCGTGATCAACTCACCAATGATGTTTTGAGCAGGGATCATTCGCAAACCCCGCAAACGATCCCTGCTCATTGCTGTGAATGGGCGACGTCTTCCGTGACATCGTTATCGCGGTGTCATACTGTACGATGCAGCAGGTTGGTTGAGTTGAACTTGTCAGGTTTTGGAACATGTTCATAAACCTGTCAACTTCAACTTGACTAATTATCATTGTTGATTCGTTCGGTTACACGCAACGACGCACTAACGATGTTGTTTCAACATCGTTGAACACGTCACTTTTGAACAATGTTGAGCACGATGTTGAGCCATAAAATAGTACCTTAAGTCACACTTAGGCTGTGTGCTCACGATCCGGAGGAGCTGTGTTGGACGCAGTTCTTCCGGACCGGAGTGAAGCTGTGGGTGCCCACAGGGAGATCGCAGCAGCCCTGTACTCACCATGTGCAGCGGGTGCGGGGTGGCTTCTCCCTGCAGTCACCCGATGGGAGCCGCTTCCGACTCCGCAGTATGAAATGAACATGCAGAGGAGGAGTGGAATGCTGGCAAACCGCACCGCAGATGTCAGATCGCTGAGGTCGGGTTAAGCATAGTGAGGATGGGATTTCTTGAAATACCATCCACTATGCTTAAAATGTACTACGCAGCATTTTGGACGCAGCGGCAAGATGCTGCATCCAAAACGCTGCGTATACTGATCGTGTGCACTCAGCCCTGGAATACTGTGTACAATTCTGGTCTCTGGTGTATAAGAAAGACATAGCTGAACTAGAGCGGGTGCAGAGAAGAGCGACCAAGGTTTTTAGAGGACTGAGGGGTCTGCAATACCAAAACAGGTTATTAAACTTGGGGTTGTTTAGTTTTGAAAAACGAAGGCTTAGTAGTGATCTCATAATAATGTACAAATATATGAGGAGACAGTACAGAGACCTTTTTAATGTTCTTTTTACTCTTAGACCTGAGACGGGAACAAGGGAGCATTCTCTACGTCTGGAGGAAGGTAGGTTTAATCATAATCCCTCGACCCTACCTCTGTCGCCAACTATCGCCCCATATCTCTTCTCCCATTCACCTCTAAGCTACTCGAACAGCACGTCCACTCTGAACTGTCCACTCACCTCTCCTCCTGCTCCCACTTTGACCGCCTACAGTCCGGCTTCCAACCCCTCCACTCCACCGAAACAGCCCTGACAAAAGTCACCAACGACCTACTTGCCGCCAAGAACAAACGCCACTACTCCATCCTCCTCCTCCTCGACCTGTCTGCCGCCTTCGACACAGTTGACCACTCCCTTCTTCTCCGGATCTTGGAATCCCTCAGCATCAACCACCTTGCCCCCTCTTGGATCTCCTCATACCTAGCAGACCGGACCTTCAGTGTCTCCCACTCCCACACCTCCTCCTCGCCCTACCCCCTTTCTGTCGGAGTCCCCCAAGGTTCGGTCCTGGGACCACTACTTTTCTCCATATACACGCTCGGCCTAGGGCAACTCATTGAGTCCCATGGCCTCCAGTACCACCTCTACGCCGACGACACCCAAATCTACTTGTCCGGCCCCGACATCACCTCCCTACTCTCCAAAATCCCACAATGCCTTTCTGCCATCTCATCCTTTTTCTCTGCTCTCTTCCTTAAACTCAACATGGACAAAACTGAATTCATAGTCTTCCCCCCAAGAAATTCCCCCCACTTCTCAACCTATTCATCTGTGTCAATGACTGCGCCCTCTCCCCAGTCTCCCAAGCCAAGTGCCTCGGGGTAATCATTGGCTCTTCCCTATCCTTCAAGCCCCACATCGAAGCCATCTCCACATCCCTCCGGCTCCAGCTTAGAAACATCTCACGGATCCGCTCCTTCCTTACCCACGACACCGCTAAAACACTTATTCATGACCTCATCATTTCCCGCCTTGACTACTGCAACCTCCTTCTCACTGGCCTCCCATTTAACTCCCTCACACCTCTCCAATCTATCCTCAATTCCGCTGCCTGACTAATCCATCTGTCCCCCCGCTACTCCCATGTCTCCCCCCTCTGCCAAGCCCTTCACTGGCTCCCCGCCTCCAAGAGATCCCAGTTCAAAACACTAACCATGGCATACAAAGCGATACACAACCTGTACCCACCATACATCTCCGCCCTGGTCTCCCGATACCTACCCTCACGCAACCTCCGTTCCTCCCAAGAACTCCTTCTCTGCTCTCCCCACATCTCCTCCTCGCACAACCGCGTTCAGGACTTCGCCCGGGCATCTGCCATACTCTGGAACTCCCTGCCCCAACATGTCAGACACTCTCCGACCCTGAGAAGCTTCAAGTGTCACCTGAAGACTCACCTATTCCGTCAAGCCTACAACCTGCCATGAGACCCAGGCGACCGCCCTGTAACTGACACTCCCCCAGCCTACTGTATCCCCACCTGCTCCTCGTAGACTGTGAGCCCTTGTGGACAGGGTCCCCTCCCCTCCTGTACCTATATGTCCTGATTGTCTAGAGTTATTGTAATTGTGCTTGTCTCCCCTATCCTCATGTAAAGCGCTATGGAACCTAATGGCGCTATATAAATAAATATTAATAATAAAGAAAATAATAATAATAATCACAGACGTGGATTCTTTACTGTAAGAGCATTGAGACTATGGAACTCTCAGCCACATGATGTTGTAATGAGTGAGTCAGTACTAAAATTTAAGAATGGCCTGGACGCCTTTCTTGAAAAATATAATATTACCAGTTATATATACTAGATTATTTGATAGGGCGTTGATCCAGGGAACTAGTCTGATTGCCGTATGTGGAGTCAGGAAGGAATTTTTTCCCCAATGTGGAGCTTAGTGCTGCCACATGGGGTTTTTTTTTGCCTTCTTCTGGATCAACATGTTAGGCTATGGGTTGAACTAGATGGACTTAAAGGTACCTTTACATGCCGCAACTATCACCTGCAATCGGTATCAACGCATGCACGTTTTTAACGGTTGATAATGGTCGCCAATGCCGCATGTACATGCTGCAATTGCGCCCTCAACCTAAGGGAACGTGGTCCCCGGAAGTTGAGACTAATCCTGCGGGAAACAACCGGTTGAATGCCGTCGCTGCTTTACATGCTGCAACCACCAAGGGAATGTGGGTGTACCTGTGCAGCGCCGCAAGAACATAGACGTGACAGAGTTGTGTATTCCGCGCCCCAAACACGCTGATTAGACAGCACAATAGTGTCATGATTGGCCAGCCTGCACAGGAAGGCTGGCTAATACATGACGCCGTTGCAATTGTGTAGTGTGAATGGTCAGCTCTTCAAATATGGCGCTCTGTGAAAGGACAGCCAATGGAAACACAGTATGTTAAATCAATTAATTGGTTTGAGACACGGAAAAAGACTTTCAAAAAAGCACATTTATTTATTAAACCCCTTTTTGCTGTATGGAAGATGACGAGGAGGGGGAGAGAGGGATGCATATTTTATTTTTTGGACGGGGATTCACAGTTTTAATGCAAAATTAGCACCCACCAATCATCGCTGATGGGGCGCGGTATATAGAACGCTGTGGCACACCTCTGGGAAATCACTAGGCGACGCTGATTCGAGCCAGATACCACGTTTACACGCCACAACCAGGGTAATTCAACTTCTGGGTTGACTCTGATTTTAGGACAAGGCTCTGAAACTGCAACCGGGCTCAACTTCAAAAATCACGAGCGAGTTGAACATTTACACGCCGCAATTTCGTCACAACTTTATGAACTCACATGAACCTTTCGCAGACATCACCGCAGCTACTTTAAATGAACAGCTGATCTGCATCAGCTGATGAGCATTTAAAATAACCGACGGGAAAGCTAGCAGTGAGACTTCACCGCCGGCTTTCCTGCTCTGTTCTGGACCCCCTGCTCACCGATTCCCCCTCATCGCTCCCCCTGCCAGCACCCCTTCTGATCCAAAGTTAGGACCAGGTGGGGGGAGCAGATCCAGGGAGCGGGGAGGGGGCATCAGGGAGCAGGGATTGCAGCACAGAGCAGGAAAGCCGGCAATGAAGTCCTCTTCTCACCGCCGGCTTCCCTGCCTGTGTCATTCACTCCCTGCTCCCGGTGCTGTGCTCCCCCCACCCTGTAGTTGCTCCCCCCGCCAGGTACTAACATTATAACACATTTTACATTGATTTTCAATGGTGTTTGACGGTGATTGATGAACATTCGACGAACATTCGACGTACACACAGCAAATTCGACGAATCGAATTCGAACACCGGGGTGGTGGCTCATCTCAACTGCTGGGACTCTAAGCTGCTGCCTCGAATACGTTTTTCCTGTCAGTGATCCGGTGTGTCTTGCCCTCACAGCTGTTTTTTAATATGAGTATGTATGTACTTTTTAAATGCCTATGTGTCACGCACTTAGTTTGCGCTGACATCGCTGGATGCTGCTGTATGTGTTGTTTTCCTTTAAGGGCTGCATAAGGGATTGGTGTGAAGGTCCTGACTCCTGTGTTGTGCTCCGGAGCTGCATTTACTATGTCAGTGTTTCCCAACTCCAGTCCTCAAGGCACACCAACAGGTCATGTTTTCAGGATTTCCTTAGGATTGCATAGGTGATAATTTAATCACTTGCACAGGGGATAATTCCATCATCTGTCTAATGATAAGGAAATCCTGAAAACATGACCTGTTGGTGTGCCTTGAGGACTGGAGTTGGGAAACACTGCACTATGTTCAGCTGCTGGTTGAGTGGTTGAAGTGTGACTCACCTGGAATCCCCTCCCCCTGGCTTTAAATAGTTTTCCCTCTCCTCTGTCAGACGCCATTTATAGAGTTAGTTGGCTCTTGGTCATTGAGCTGAGAAGAAGTCTTGCTGCTGTGCTGAAGCCTCTCCTTGAATTCTATTGCCATGGGAGATGCTGTGGTCCCTTACCTGTGGGTGGAAGTAGGGGCCCTCAGCCTTGGGCTAATCAGGAGTTTATGTTACCGGGTGGCGGCTCGGAACTCCTCACTATCAGAGGTACCTCCAAGATCAGGGAAAGCCAGGGACCCCAGCATCAGGGTCAGATTAGGCTCTGAGATGGGCGACTGACACCCAGTTGAACGACCCCGCCCTCAGGAGTTAGTTCTGCTTGGGTTTGTCAGCCAGACTGCAAGACACCCTGGTTCAGTACACTGCACCTGAGTCATTGGGGGCTGCGATGGCCCTGGCCATCAGGGTAGACAGACGTCTGAGGGAGAGACCGAGACCAACTTTGTCCCCTGTGGCTATTCCTGTTGAGGAGGCTCCGCACGATTAACCTATGTATTTGGGGGCAGTAGGCCTTCATGTTAAACCCCCTGTAGTTATAGGTCATCAAGTGGGCAGAGCTTGTTTTTATTGTGGACAAGCTGATTGTTTTATCAAAGTTTGTCCACATCGCTCCGGTACAAATACGCTGTCTAAGACGCAGACTCCCTCGGGTCGTTTGGAAGGAGACGACCAGAGGGTTTTTATCTCTTTTTTTTTCAAAGTCTCCGTTCACACTGTCTGCCAAGGTGCTGGTAGATAGAAAAACGGAGACTATACCGGTACTAGTTGATAGCGGAGCGGGAGTCGTACTTATGGATTCTCGTTTTGCGCAGACCCATGGCTTCATCTGTAGCGCCTTAGCGAGAGCCCATTCCTGTCTCCACCATTGACTCAATTCTGCTGAGAAGCCAGAAGGTGATATCCCAAGTGGTACATAATGTGAACCTGAGTATAGGAACTCATCACCAGGAGTTATTCTCTTGTTACATTTTGGAGAATTTCCCAACCCCGATTGTCTTGGGTCTCCCTTGGCTGAGAGAACACAACCCGGTAATTGACTGGCGGGCCCAGCAGGTGGTTTGCTGGGGTACTGCCTGTGAGGGTTCTTGCTGGGGTACTTCCATCTCTGCCATGCTGGTGACGGCTACACTACCTTCTTTGCTCCTGGAGGTTAGGCGTTTGCCTGGTGGTGGCAATGGAGTGCCTGCCACGCTCCCGACTTCTGGTGCCTCTGGACGTCATCCTCAGAAGAGGGGCAGGAGGAGGGTGGTTGCTTCTACTGTGCTTCCCAAGGGAGGGAGTCCTGCGGTCCGGAGAGACACGCCTGGTGCCTGCCTACCTGAGACTATACCCTCTGTCTGTGCCTGCATGTGTAGAAATAAATGTACAGGTCCAGACCTGGGTGTGAATAAGTATGTGTGAGTGTTGTCCAGGCATGTTAGGTGGAGGCGTGCTACTGGGGCTCCGAGTTGGGGGGTTGCAGGACCTTTTCGGATATCAGCCATTTTCAATCCTGTGCTGTACCGACATGACCTACCTCCAGGTTTGGCCACCCGTAATGTCTTTCACATCTCGTCACTCAGGGGATGCAGACTTATTTCGGATGTGTCTGTAGTCGAATCCAGAGTCCTCTCTTAGAAGAGGGTGTATTGTCATGCGCTTACATCGCTGGATGATGCTGGATGTGTTGTTTTCCTTTAAGGGCTGCATGAGGGATTGGTGTGAAGGTCCTGACTCCTGTGTTGTGTTCCAGAGCTGCATTCACTATTATGTTCAGCTGCTGATTTAGTGGTTGAAGCGTCACTCACCTGGAATCCCCTGCTCCTGGCTTTAAATAGCTTTCCATCTCCTCTGTCAGATGCCGTTTATAGAGTTAGTTGGCTTATGGTCATTAAGCTGGGATTAAGTCTTGCTGCTGTACTGAAGCCTCTCCTTGAGTTCTATTCCCATGGGAGAAGCTGTGATTAGTGATGAGCGAGTACTAAAATGCTCGGGTGCTCGAAGCTCGGGCCGAGCATCCCGAGATACTCGTGTACTCGGCCCGAGTAACGAGCCCAATGTTATCCTATGGGAGACACGAGTATTTTTATGAAATGACTGCCGGCTGCCTGGAAAAACCCTAACAATGTCACAAAAGTGTCAGAAGAGTGCTGAAATGACATGGCAACACCATGGGGAAGACCCCTGGAAGCATTTCTCACTCAAAAGTCACAGCTGTGAACAATGTTGTCCGAGTTTCACGCCAATTTTACGGAGTGTCCAGAAAACCTTCCAAAATTACACCAAAATGAATATTTATGGTGGAAATGTTAAGGGCACATACCCAATAGTGAGATACAGCTGGTGTATGTCACTTTTTGTGATTACATAAAAGATTTTACGTGAAAACATTGTGCGACACTCCGATGACCCTGACAAGAGACGTACATGAAGCCCTGTCTACAAATAAAGTGCCCATTTTGAGGAACTGGGTCTATTTTAGTATCTTCCTTTGCAAGGGCAGTCAAAAATTGGGAGGTTCACCAATGCCCCTGGATACAGAGATGCAGGATGGCCTGTAAACAAGAACTGGGTGTATTGTAGTATAGCCCTTTGGTCAGGGCAGCCAAAAATTGGGAGGCTCCTCTTTGTCCCTGGATGGAGACATGCAGGAGGGCCTGTTAAGAAGAACTGGGTGTATTGTAGTATAGCCCTTTGGTCAGGGCAGCCAAAAATTGGGAGGTTCAACAATCACCCATGCATACAGACATGTAGTAGGGCCTGTAACCCTCAAGTGGGTGTATTGTAGTATAGCCCTTTGGTCAGGGCAGCCAAAAATTGGGAGGTTCAACAATCACCCATGCATACAGACATGTAGTAGGGGCTGTAACCCTCAAGTGGGTGTATTGTAGTAGAGCCCTTTGGTCAGGGCAGCCAAAAATTGGGAGGCTCCTCTTTGTCCCTGGATAGAGACGTGCAGGAGGGCCTGTTAAGAAGAACTGGGTGTATTGTAGTAGAGCCCTTTGGTCAGGGCAGCCAAAAATTGGGAGGTTCAACAATCACCCATGCATACAGACATGTAGTAGGGCCTGTAACCCTCAAGTGGGTGTATTGTAGTATAGCCCTTAGGTCAGGGCAGCCAAAAATTGTGAGGCTCCTCTTTGTCCCTGGATGGAGACGTGCAGGAGGGCCTGTTAAGAAGAACTGGGTGTATTGTAGTATAGCCCTTTGGTCAGGGTAGCCAAAAATTGGGAGGTTCAACAATCACCCATGCATACAGACATGTAGTAGGGCCTGTAACCCTCAAGTGGGTGTATTGTAGTATAGCCCTTTGGTCAGGGCAGCCAAAAATTGGGAGGTTCAACAATGACCCATGCATACAGACATGTAGTAGGGGCTGTAACCCTCAAGTGGGTGTATTGTAGTAGAGCCCTTTGGTCAGGGCAGCCAAAAATTGTGAGGCTCCTCTTTGTCCCTGGATGAAGACGTGCAGGAGGGCCTGTTAAGAAGAACTGGGTGTATTGTAGTATAGCCCTTTGGTCAGGGCAGCCAAAAATTGGGAGGTTCAACAATCACCCATGCATACAGACGTAGTAGGGCCTGTAACCCTCAAGTGGGTGTATTGTAGTATAGCCCTTTGGTCAGGGCAGCCAAAAATTGGGAGGCTCCTCTTTGTCCCTGGATGAAGACGTGCAGGAGGGCCTGTTAAGAAGAACTGGGTGTATTGTAGTATAGCCCTTTGGTCAGGGCAGCCAAAAATTGGGAGGCTCCTCTTTGTCCCTGGATGAAGACGTGCAGGAGGGCCTGTTAAGAAGAACTGGGTGTATTGTAGTATAGCCCTTTGGTCAGGGCAGCCAAAAATTGGGAGGTTCAACAATCACCCATGCATACAGACATGTAGTAGGGCCTGTAACCCTCAAGTGGGTGTATTGTAGTATAGCCCTTTGGTCAGGGCAGCCAAAAATTGTGAGGCTCCTCTTTGTCCCTGGATGGAGACGTGCAGGAGGGCCTGTTAAGAAGAACTGGGTGTATTGTAGTGTAGCCCTTTTGTCAGGGCAGCCAAAAATTTGTAGGCTCCTCTTTGTCCCTGGATAGAGACGTGTAGGAGTACCTAAAAACATTTTTCCCATTGAAAAGGAGCGGGTCTCCTGTCGTTGTAATGCCCATTCTAACAGAATGGGCTAAAAAATTTACCACTGCGGGTATACCTCAAACAAGAGCCTAACTATTCTAACGCTCATCATGGTGTCACATGAGGAGAAGGAGTAGCAGTCCAGCGATTAGCCAAAGTACGGAAGTGTGTACCCATGGGTGAGTGGAGGTACATGTCAAATTCAAATAACAAAATAAAATTCAGTTGTCATTTGCTGGTGGTGTGGTGAAGTCTGGCCCAATCCAACCCTTGTTCATCTTGATCAGAGTGAGCCTGTCCGCATTTTCAGTTGACAGGCGGGTGCGTTTATCAGTGATGATTCCACCTGCTGCACTGAAAACACGCTCTGATAAAACGCTAGCGGCAGGGCAGGCCAGGACTTCCAAGGCGTAGAGAGCCAATTCATGCCACGTGTCGAGCTTGGAGACCCAATAATTGAAAGGCACCGATGAATCTCGCAGTACAGTTGTTCGATCTGCAAGGTACTCCTTCAGCATCTGCCCGAACTTAGCATTTCTGGTGGCACTACCCCGCACCTCAGGGGCTGTGGTACGTGAGGGGCTGAGAAAACTGTCCCACATCGTAAAGACAGTTCCCCTGCCTCTGGCGGATTGGACTTGTGCCCCTCTCGGCCGTACGCCTTGGTTGTCCATCGAATCCTGACCTATGCCGCTAGCGTTTTGGGAGGGGAAGGATTTCACAACTTCCGTGACTATGGCCCTCTGGAACTGCAGCATTTTGGCTGACCTCTCCGCCTCAGGAATGAGAGACATAAAGTTCTCCTTGTAGCGTGGGTCTAAGAGTGTTGCCAACCAGTACTGATTGTCGGCCAAGATGTTCTGAACGCGAGGGTCACGAGACAGGCAGCTTACCATAAAGTCAGCCATGTGCGCCAGACTCTTAACAGCCATCACATCAGTATCCAGACCAACACGATGACTGAACATGCTGTCCTCCTCCTCCTCATCCTCCTCATCTCCCCTGTCCTCTGGCCAGCCACGCTGAATCGAGGGTATGACTGGTGTGCATGTCATATCCCCAATTTGGCCTGAGAGTTGCTCCATGTCTTCATCCTCCTCCTCCTCGTCATAGTCCTCCACTACACGTTGTGATGACATGAGGCTGGGCTGTGTGTTTTCACCCACACCCACTACAGTTTCTTGCTCTAAGTCATCGCGCTCTGCCTGCAATGCATCCTCTTTTATTTTCAGCAGAGACCGTTTTAGAAGGCAGAGTAGTGGTATGGTGACGCTAATAATGGCGTCATCACCGCTCACCATCTTGGTGGAGTCCTCAAAGTTTTGGAGGACGGTGCATAGGTCCGACATCCATCTCCACTCCTCAGGTGTTATGTGTGGAGTTTGACCCATTTCCCGACGGCTTAGGTGATGCAGGTAGTCCACAACTGCCCTCTTCTGCTCACATATCCTGACCAACATGTGCAGCGTTGAATTCCAACGCGTGGGGACATCACACACCAGTCTGTGGGCCGGAAGACGCAAACGGCGCTGAAAGCTTGCAAGGCCGGCTGAAGCAGCAGGTGACTTGCGAAAATGTGCAGACAGACGCCGAACTTTTACCAGCAGGTCAGACACCTCCGGGTATGACTTCACAAACCTCTGAACCACCAGGTTGAGCACATGGGCCACGCATGGAACATGCGTCAGCTGCCCTCGCCTCAAAGCTGCCACCAGGTTCCGGCCATTGTCACACACGACCTTTCCTGGCTTTAGGTTCAGAGGTGTGAGCCAGTGATCTGCCTGCTGTTTCAGAGCTGTCCACACCTCTTCTGCATTGTGGGGTTTGTCACCTATGCAGACTAGCTTCAGCACAGCCTGTTGCCGCTTTGCAGAGGCAGTGCTGCAGTGCTTCCAGCTTGGGACTGGTGTGGAGGGTACAGTGGATGAGGATGCGCAGGTGGAGGAGGAGGAGGCTGAAGAGCATGACATTCCGGAGCTGTAGAGTGTCGGTGAAACCATGACAGAGGTAGGGCCTGCTATCCTTGGTGTGGGAAGGACGTGTTCCGTCCCTCGCTCAGACTGGGTCCCAGCCTCCACAATATTAATCCAGTGTGCCGTCAAGGAGATGTAGCGGCCTTGCCCACAAGCACCTGTCCACGTGTCTGTGGTTAGGTGGACTTTGGCTGAAACAGCATTGTTCAGGGCACGTGTGATGGTGTTGGACACGTGGTTATGCAATGCGGGGACGGCACATCTGGAGAAATAGTGGTGGCTGGGGACCGAGTAACGTGGGACAGCAGCCGCCATCAGGTCGCAGAATGCGTCCGTCTCCACCAGACGGAAAGGCAACATTTCTAGCGCTATGAGTCGCGAAATGTGAGCATTGAGGACTGTGGCATGTGGGGCATTGGCAGCGTATTTGCGCCTGCGTTCAAATGTTTGCTGAATGGATAATTGAACGCTGCGCTGGGACAAGGACGTGCTTGATGGTGGCGTAATTTGTGCTTCAGCAACTTCAGGTGCAGGACCGGAGGCTTGTTCGCGGCCAGCATGGACAGGGGATTGGCTTGCATGCACAACAGCCGAAGACGTAGCAGTGACATCAGCACGCACCGCTCCTCGACTCTGTGGTACTTCCCACAAAGTCGGGTGCTTGGCTGACATGTGCCTGATCATGCTGGTGGTGGTCAGGCTGCTAGTTTTCGTACCCCTGCTGATAGTGGCATGGCAGGTGTGGCAAATGGCCTTTTTAGAGTCTTCTGGAGCCAACTTAAAAAACTCCCAGACTCGGGAAGACCGAACATTTGCACAGGCACCTTGAGTCGTGTTGTTGTTCCGGGGAACGGTTGCCTGCCTTCTGCCTGCGGACGCACCCCTGCTTCGTACTGGCTGTTGTGATGCTACGCCTCCCTCCCCCTGTGCACTGCTGTCCTCGCTCTGCATATCCTCCTGCCATGTAGGGTCAGCTACTGGATCATCCACCACGTCATCTTCCTCTTCCGCACCCTGATCCTCCTCCTGACTTCCTGGCAATTGTGTCTCATCATCGTCCACCCCTTGTTGAGACACTTTGACAACGTTCCGTTCGTCATAACGTGGCTGCTCAAATATTTGGGCATCTGTACATACCATCTCCTCATGACCCACTTTAAGAGGAGGTGGCGACAGGCCAGATTCTGCGAATGGATACGTGAACAGCTCTTCCGAGTGTCCTAGTGTGGGATCTGTAATGTCCGTGGACGTGTAATCGGCCAGGTGGTAGGAAGGAGGATCAGGTTGGGAAATGTGCGGTGCAGTATCACGGCTACTGACAGTTGACCGTGCGGAAGACAGGGTGTTTGTGGAGGTGCCCATCTGACTTGAAGCATTATCCGCTATCCAAGTAACAACCTGTTGACACTGGTCTTGGTTCAACAGTGGTGTACCGCTGCGGGCCCCAAGAATTTGGGACAGGACGTGCGAGCGAGGAGATGTGGCCCTTTGTTGTTGCGAAATGAGTGCTTGCACACGATCTCGGCCTCTGCCTGCACCACCATCACGTCCACTTCCTTGTTCCTTGCCAACGCCCTTGCCAACACCTTTGCGCATTTTGCCTGTATAGAGCGACAACTGCCTGGTGACTGTGGAGGTCACAGGAGATTAGGATTTTAGTTCCCTAAGCTGTAGAAAGGAATGACGTACAACAGTGTGGTGACTGTTGAGATGACAAGAGTTAGGATTTTAGTTCCCTAACTTGTAGAAACGTATGACGTACAACAGTGTGGTGACTATTGAGATGACAATAGTTAGGATTTTAGTTCCCTAACTTCTAGAAAGTTATGAGTACAACAGTGTGGTGACTGTTGAGATGACAAGAGTTAGGATTTTAGTTCCCTAACCTGTAGAAACTTATGACGTACAACAGTGTGGTGACTGTTGAGATGACAATAGTTAGGATTTTAGTTCCCTAACTTGTAGAAACCTATGACGTACAACAGTGTGGTGACTGTTGAGATGACAAGAGTTAGGATTTTAGTTCCCTAACTTGTAGAAACCTATGACGTACAACAGTGTGGTGACAGTTGAGATGACAAGAGTTAGGATTTTAGTTCCCTAACCTGTAGAAACTTATGACGTACAACAGTGTGGTGACTGTTGAGATGACAATAGTTAGGATTTTAGTTCCCTAACTTGTAGAAACCTATGACGTACAACAGTGTGGTGACTGTTGAGATGACAAGAGTTAGGATTTTAGTTCCCTAACTTGTAGAAACCTATGACGTACAACAGTGTGGTGACAGTTGAGATGACAAGAGTTAGGATTTTAGTTCACTAACCTGTAGAAACTTATGACGTACAACAGTGTGGTGACTGTTGAGATGACAAGAGTTAGGATTTTAGTTCCCTAACTTGTAGAAACGTATGACGTACAACAGTGTGGTGACTGTTGAGATGACAATAGTTAGGATTTTAGTTCCCTAACTTCTAGAAAGTTATGACATACAACAGTGTGGTGACTGTTGAGATGACAAGAGTTAGGATTTTAGTTCCCTAACTTCTAGAAAGTTATGACGTACAACAGTGTGGTGACTGTTGAGATGACAAGAGTTAGGATTTTAGTTCCCTAACTTGTAGAAACCTATGACGTACAACAGTGTGGTGACAGTTGAGATGACAAGAGTTAGGATTTTAGTTCCCTAACCTGTAGAAACTTATGACTTACAACAGTGTGGTGACTGTTGAGATGACAATAGTTAGGATTTTAGTTCCCTAACTTGTAGAAACCTATGACGTACAACAGTGTGGTGACTGTTGAGATGACAAGAGTTAGGATTTTAGTTCCCTAACTTGTAGAAACCTATGACGTACAACAGTGTGGTGACAGTTGAGATGACAAGAGTTAGGATTTTAGTGACCTAACCTGTAGAAACTTATGACGTACAACAGTGTGGTGACTGTTGAGATGACAAGAGTTAGGATTTTAGTTCCCTAACTTGTAGAAACCTATGACGTACAACAGTGTGGTGACAGTTGAGATGACAAGAGTTAGGATTTTAGTTCCCTAACCTGTAGAAACGTATGACGTACAACAGTGTGGTGACTGTTGAGATGACAAGAGTTAGGATTTTAGTTCCCTAACTTGTAGAAACGTATGACGTACAACAGTGTGGTGACTGTTGAGATGACAATAGTTAGGATTTTAGTTCCCTAACTTGTAGAAACTTATGACGTACAACAGTGTGGTGACTGCTGAGATGACAAGAGTTAGGATTTTAGTTCCCTAACTTGTAGAAACCTATGACGTACAACAGTGTGGTGACAGTTGAGATGACAAGAGTTAGGATTTTAGTTCCCTAACCTGTAGAAACGTATGACGTACAACAGTGTGGTGACTGTTGAGATGACAAGAGTTAGGATTTTAGTTCCCTAACTTGTAGAAACTTATGACGTACAACAGTGTGGTGACTGTTGAGATGACAAGAGTTAGGATTTTAGTTCCCTAACTTGTAGAAACCTATGACGTACAACAGTGTGGTGACAGTTGAGATGACAAGAGTTAGGATTTTAGTTCCCTAACCTGTAGAAACGTATGACGTACAACAGTGTGGTGACTGTTGAGATGACAATAGTTAGGATTTTAGTTCCCTAACTTGTAGAAACGTATGACGTACAACAGTGTGGTGACTGTTGAGATGACAATAGTTAGGATTTTAGTTCCCTAACTTGTAGAAACTTATGACGTACAACAGTGTGGTGACTGTTGAGATGACAAGAGTTAGGATTTTAGTTCCCTAACTTGTAGAAACCTATGACGTACAACAGTGTGGTGACAGTTGAGATGACAAGAGTTAGGATTTTAGTTCCCTAACCTGTAGAAACGTATGACGTACAACAGTGTGGTGACTGTTGAGATGACAAGAGTTAGGATTTTAGTTCCCTAACCTGTATTAAGGTAGTACGTACACCTGTCTGGTGACTGTAATGGTTTGAAGAGAGGATTTTAGTCCCTAACCTGTATTAAGGTAGTACGTACACCTGTCTGGTGACTGTTTTGATGACAAGAGTTAGGATTTTAGTTCCCTAACCTGTAGAAACGTATGACGTACAACAGTGTGGTGACTGTTGAGATGACAATAGTTAGGATTTTAGTTCCCTAACCTGTAGAAACCTATGACGTACAACAGTGTGGTGACAGTTGAGATGACAAGAGTTAGGATTTTAGTTCCCCTACCTGTAGAAACGTATGACGTACAACAGTGTGGTGACTGTTGAGATGACAAGAGTTAGGATTTTAGTTCCCTAACTTGTAGAAACGTATGACGTACAACAGTGTGGTGACTGTTGAGATGACAATAGTTAGGATTTTAGTTCCCTAACTTGTAGAAACTTATGACGTACAACAGTGTGGTGACTGCTGAGATGACAAGAGTTAGGATTTTAGTTCCCTAACTTGTAGAAACCTATGACGTACAACAGTGTGGTGACAGTTGAGATGACAAGAGTTAGGATTTTAGTTCCCTAACCTGTAGAAACGTATGACGTACAACAGTGTGGTGACTGTTGAGATGACAAGAGTTAGGATTTTAGTTCCCTAACTTGTAGAAACTTATGACGTACAACAGTGTGGTGACTGTTGAGATGACAAGAGTTAGGATTTTAGTTCCCTAACTTGTAGAAACCTATGACGTACAACAGTGTGGTGACAGTTGAGATGACAAGAGTTAGGATTTTAGTTCCCTAACTTGTAGAAACGTATGACGTACAACAGTGTGGTGACTGTTGAGATGACAATAGTTAGGATTTTAGTTCCCTAACCTGTATTAAGGTAGTACGTACACCTGTCTGGTGACTGTAATGGTTTGAAGAGAGGATTTTAGTCCCTAACCTGTATTAAGGTAGTACGTACACCTGTCTGGTGACTGTTTTGATGACAAGAGTTAGGATTTTAGTTCCCTAACCTGTATTAAGGTAGTACGTACACCTGTCTGGTGACTGTAATGGTTTAAAGAGAGGATTTTAGTCCCTAACCTGTATTAAGGTAGTACGTACACCTGTCTGGTGACTGTTTTGATGACAAGAGTTAGGATTTTAGTTCCCTAACCTGTATTAAGGTAGTACGTACACCTGTCTGGTGACTGTAATGGTTTGAAGAGAGGATTTTAATCCCTAACCTGTATTAAGGTAGTACGTACACCTGTCTGCTGACTGTTTTGATGCCAAGAGTTAGGATTTTAGTTCCCTAACCTGTATTAAGGTAGTACGTACACCTGTCTGGTGACTGTAATGGTTTGAAGAGAGGATTTTAATCCCTAACCTGTATTAAGGTAGTACGTACACCTGTCTGGTGACTGTTTTGATGACAAGAGTTAGGATTTTAGTTCCCTAACTTGTAGAAACCTATGACGTACAACAGTGTGGTGACAGTTGAGATGACAAGAGTTAGGATTTTAGTTCACTAACCTGTAGAAACTTATGACGTACAACAGTGTGGTGACTGTTGAGATGACAAGAGTTAGGATTTTAGTTCCCTAACTTGTAGAAACGTATGACGTACAACAGTGTGGTGACTGTTGAGATGACAATAGTTAGGATTTTAGTTCCCTAACTTCTAGAAAGTTATGACATACAACAGTGTGGTGACTGTTGAGATGACAAGAGTTAGGATTTTAGTTCCCTAACTTCTAGAAAGTTATGACGTACAACAGTGTGGTGACTGTTGAGATGACAAGAGTTAGGATTTTAGTTCCCTAACTTGTAGAAACCTATGACGTACAACAGTGTGGTGACAGTTGAGATGACAAGAGTTAGGATTTTAGTTCCCTAACCTGTAGAAACTTATGACTTACAACAGTGTGGTGACTGTTGAGATGACAATAGTTAGGATTTTAGTTCCCTAACTTGTAGAAAACCTATGACGTACAACAGTGTGGTGACTGTTGAGATGACAAGAGTTAGGATTTTAGTTCCCTAACTTGTAGAAACCTATGACGTACAACAGTGTGGTGACAGTTGAGATGACAAGAGTTAGGATTTTAGTGACCTAACCTGTAGAAACTTATGACGTACAACAGTGTGGTGACTGTTGAGATGACAAGAGTTAGGATTTTAGTTCCCTAACTTGTAGAAACCTATGACGTACAACAGTGTGGTGACAGTTGAGATGACAAGAGTTAGGATTTTAGTTCCCTAACCTGTAGAAACGTATGACGTACAACAGTGTGGTGACTGTTGAGATGACAAGAGTTAGGATTTTAGTTCCCTAACTTGTAGAAACGTATGACGTACAACAGTGTGGTGACTGTTGAGATGACAATAGTTAGGATTTTAGTTCCCTAACTTGTAGAAACTTATGACGTACAACAGTGTGGTGACTGCTGAGATGACAAGAGTTAGGATTTTAGTTCCCTAACTTGTAGAAACCTATGACGTACAACAGTGTGGTGACAGTTGAGATGACAAGAGTTAGGATTTTAGTTCCCTAACCTGTAGAAACGTATGACGTACAACAGTGTGGTGACTGTTGAGATGACAAGAGTTAGGATTTTAGTTCCCTAACTTGTAGAAACTTATGACGTACAACAGTGTGGTGACTGTTGAGATGACAAGAGTTAGGATTTTAGTTCCCTAACTTGTAGAAACCTATGACGTACAACAGTGTGGTGACAGTTGAGATGACAAGAGTTAGGATTTTAGTTCCCTAACCTGTAGAAACGTATGACGTACAACAGTGTGGTGACTGTTGAGATGACAATAGTTAGGATTTTAGTTCCCTAACTTGTAGAAACGTATGACGTACAACAGTGTGGTGACTGTTGAGATGACAATAGTTAGGATTTTAGTTCCCTAACTTGTAGAAACTTATGACGTACAACAGTGTGGTGACTGTTGAGATGACAAGAGTTAGGATTTTAGTTCCCTAACTTGTAGAAACCTATGACGTACAACAGTGTGGTGACAGTTGAGATGACAAGAGTTAGGATTTTAGTTCCCTAACCTGTAGAAACGTATGACGTACAACAGTGTGGTGACTGTTGAGATGACAAGAGTTAGGATTTTAGTTCCCTAACCTGTATTAAGGTAGTACGTACACCTGTCTGGTGACTGTAATGGTTTGAAGAGAGGATTTTAGTCCCTAACCTGTATTAAGGTAGTACGTACACCTGTCTGGTGACTGTTTTGATGACAAGAGTTAGGATTTTAGTTCCCTAACCTGTAGAAACGTATGACGTACAACAGTGTGGTGACTGTTGAGATGACAATAGTTAGGATTTTAGTTCCCTAACCTGTAGAAACCTATGACGTACAACAGTGTGGTGACAGTTGAGATGACAAGAGTTAGGATTTTAGTTCCCCTACCTGTAGAAACGTATGACGTACAACAGTGTGGTGACTGTTGAGATGACAAGAGTTAGGATTTTAGTTCCCTAACTTGTAGAAACGTATGACGTACAACAGTGTGGTGACTGTTGAGATGACAATAGTTAGGATTTTAGTTCCCTAACTTGTAGAAACTTATGACGTACAACAGTGTGGTGACTGCTGAGATGACAAGAGTTAGGATTTTAGTTCCCTAACTTGTAGAAACCTATGACATACAACAGTGTGGTGACAGTTGAGATGACAAGAGTTAGGATTTTAGTTCCCTAACCTGTAGAAACGTATGACGTACAACAGTGTGGTGACTGTTGAGATGACAAGAGTTAGGATTTTAGTTCCCTAACTTGTAGAAACTTATGACGTACAACAGTGTGGTGACTGTTGAGATGACAAGAGTTAGGATTTTAGTTCCCTAACTTGTAGAAACCTATGACGTACAACAGTGTGGTGACAGTTGAGATGACAAGAGTTAGGATTTTAGTTCCCTAACTTGTAGAAACGTATGACGTACAACAGTGTGGTGACTGTTGAGATGACAATAGTTAGGATTTTAGTTCCCTAACTTGTAGAAACGTATGACGTACAACAGTGTGGTGACTGTTGAGATGACAATAGTTAGGATTTTAGTTCCCTAACTTGTAGAAACTTATGACGTACAACAGTGTGGTGACTGTTGAGATGACAAGAGTTAGGATTTTAGTTCCCTAACTTGTAGAAACCTATGACGTACAACAGTGTGGTGACAGTTGAGATGACAAGAGTTAGGATTTTAGTTCCCTAACCTGTAGAAACGTATGACGTACAACAGTGTGGTGACTGTTGAGATGACAAGAGTTAGGATTTTAGTTCCCTAACCTGTATTAAGGTAGTACGTACACCTGTCTGGTGACTGTAATGGTTTGAAGAGAGGATTTTAGTCCCTAACCTGTATTAAGGTAGTACGTACACCTGTCTGGTGACTGTTTTGATGACAAGAGTTAGGATTTTAGTTCCCTAACCTGTATTAAGGTAGTACGTACACCTGTCTGGTGACTGTAATGGTTTAAAGAGAGGATTTTAGTCCCTAACCTGTATTAAGGTAGTACGTACACCTGTCTGGTGACTGTTTTGATGACAAGAGTTAGGATTTTAGTTCCCTAACCTGTATTAAGGTAGTACGTACACCTGTCTGGTGACTGTAATGGTTTGAAGAGAGGATTTTAATCCCTAACCTGTATTAAGGTAGTACGTACACCTGTCTGCTGACTGTTTTGATGACAAGAGTTAGGATTTTAGTTCCCTAACCTGTATTAAGGTAGTACGTACACCTGTCTGGTGACTGTAATGGTTTGAAGAGAGGATTTTAATCCCTAACCTGTATTAAGGTAGTACGTACACCTGTCTGCTGACTGTTTTGATGACAAGAGTTAGGATTTTAGTTCCCTAACCTTTATTAAGGTACTACGTACACCTGTCTGGTGACTGTAATTGTTTGAAGAGAGAATTTTAGTCCCTAACCTGTATTAAGGTACTAAGTACAAGAGTGTGGTGACTCTAATGGTCACAGAAAAGCTTGGATTCCAATCTGTATCACCCTGCCTATATCCTCCTAGATTAGTCCTGAGAAGGACTGTTCTGGTCACTGGAAATCTTGGACCCCGATCTGGATCACCCTGCCTATGTCCTCCTAGATTAGTCCTGAGAAGGACTGTTGTGGTCAGCAGCAGTTTGCAGCCCTGATCCGGATCTACCTATGAGGGCCGCAAATCTGTCCCTAATCAGCAGCAGACACTCTCCCTACACTCACTGTCTGGAAGGCTGTGTGCCGAGCACAGCGCGCCGGGACTTATAAAGGCTCGGTGACGCTGTGCAGGCCGGCCAATCACTGCTATACCACAACTAACAGGGCTGTGGCATTGCAGTGGTCTGTCAGCCAATCCCTGCACGTGGGCTGGCTCTCAAAAGAGCGCCAACATGGAGAGATGACGACCACAAGCACAGCACGAGTATCGCGAGATTACTCGGTGCTCGGCGAGTAGCCCGAGTACAGTGATACTCGTGCGAGTAACGAGTAGTGCCGAGCATGTTCGCTCAACACTAGCTGTGATCCCTTACCTGTGGGTGGAGATAGGGGCCCTCAGCCTAAGACTAATCAGGAGTTTAAGTTACAGGGTGGCGGCTCGGAACTCCTCACCATCAGAGGTACCTCCGAGATCAGGGAAAGCCAGGGATCCCAGCATCAGGGGCAGATTAGGTGCTCCTGACCCCCTTTGCCCATCACACCATCAAGTTACCTGATTCACTCACCTCCCACTATGTTGCTCTGTTTTTCACACTCTGTCCACTCTCCTGATTGTGTGCCCGGAATGACCCTCATTCACACCTTGTTTATAACCTTTACCATTGTCTTCCTCCTAGACTGTCAGCTACTCCTGCCCTGCTTTGATTGTGCCCTGCTGGGACTCTGCACTACTGGGACTCTGCACTGCTGGGACTCTGCACAGCTGGGACTCTAATCTGCTACCCCGAACAAGTTTTTCCCGTGGGAGATCTGGTGTGTCTCTTGCCCTCACAGCTGTTATTTAATGTGAGTATGTGTGTACTTTTTTGCTCAGTTTTTCACACTCTACCCACTCTACTGACAGTGTGCCTGGACCAAACCTCATTTAGACCTTGTTTGTAACCTTTACCATTGCCTTCTTTCTAGACTGTCAGCTGCTCCGGCCCTGCTGAGACTCTGCCCTGCTGAGACTCTGCCCTGCTGAGACTCTGCACTGCTGGGACTCTGCCCTGCTGGGACTCTGAACTGCTGCCCTGAACAAGTTTTTCCTGTGGGTGATCCGGTGTGTCTCTTGCCCTCACAGCTGTTATTTAATGTGAATATGTGTGTTCTTTTTAAAGGCCTATGTTGCTCTGTTTATCACAATCTCTGCACTCTCCTGAAATTTGTGCACAGTCTTGATTGACACTGTGCCCGGTCTCACACTGTCTCCCAGTTTGGGTGTAATGTTTGCCTTTCTGTTACTTGTAGCTTGTGCGGTGCTGGTGTTTTGGTGTTGTGCATCCTGACTGTGGTGCTTCTGGACTATTGCGTGTAATGTAAGTGTAAGTTACCCTCACGTTATTTATGCCTTTTATTTTTTTTGGTTAATTTTGTTTTCAAAGGTATTGTTTTTGCTTTAAGATTTTCCTTTCTGTTATGTCATCTAGTGTTTCACTTGACTGCTGCCTGCGATTCAAACATGTCCTCCAGTGAAGGCCTTGATTCCCATAGTGGACATGACACTGAAGTAATCACATTTCCCATACTGATTGGTATGTATGAACTGTCAATCCGACACGTGGTAAATCATGTCTTTTCCCAGGGTCATCGGGCTCAGGTTTCTGAGGAGGAAGGAATGGGTGTAAGTAGTGTTTTCATAATACTATGTTATGTTTGTGTTTTAGTATCTCAATTTTAATTTTCTTTTTTTAAATTTATTTATGTGGTTTTCTTTTATAGGTTCCACAGCCTGAAGAAGGGGGAAATCCGTTGAATGATAATGACGTTCTTATTTCTCTCATACAAGAATGCCTAGCATTGTTTGACACCCGTAATCGCCAGCATTCTGACTCAGGATTGACTCGACGACTCTGGGAAGAAGTGGCCAAATCAATGATGCCTGGTTGGGGCAATGCCACCTCAGCTGACAGAAAAGATTTTGGCAAGTATTGTACTATTTCTTGGAACCTGCTTCAATCTGTGAATGTAATTGCATTGTCAAATATTTTTTTTTTTGTCCCCTTCACAGTCAAGAGAATCAAAGTCCGTTGGCCCTCGATCAAGGATCGCTTCAACAGGGATATCAGAGAGGAGATTAGAGTGCGTGGTGGTGCTGCTCCTATGGTGGAAAAATACATCTACCATCGCATGCTTTCTTCCTTGAGACCAGCAATTAGTCATCGAACGCGAGTATTTTTTATTTTTTTTGCGGATAATCAATTAATGCATGCCCATGTATAATCTTTTCGATCCTGCAGGTCTGCAAAGTTTAAAATTTTTTGGAATCAATTTAAATATTTTATTTTTCATTGTTTTCCACACAGAACCTGGTGCAGCACTGCAGAACCGGCATCCTCCTCTGTTGCATCCTCCTCTGTTGGAACAGCCCTTCATCGATCAGCCAACGAGCAGTATGGCACGTCCCAAACAGGCAACACTGAAGGAGCAACCTGTCAGGCATCGCATGCTAGGGAACAGGCAGCAGGACCATCTGGTTTTCCCCTATCCCTGGCCTCTGTTATTGGTTTTGTTTGGTCTTCACGCTAGCGGCAGAGAGCCTTGGATATGTCAGTCATGCCCACATTTATACACTTAAGCTCAGTCTTCCAGGAAGGGATGAGGGCGCCTGTAGAGAAAGTTGATAAGGGGTTTAGTAGCGTGAACACACTCTTTCAGGAAGTGTACAGGCACCTTGATCACCTGGAAGCTGACTTTGACAGACCGGCGCAACATTATTTTTCCTCAATAGAGTGGGGCATGTCGGAAAACCTTACGCCTGAACTCCAGCTGCATCTCATGAATGCCTGTCAGGCTGCTTACAGTGAGGCCATGCAGCAGTCCCAAACCTACCATCCGCAGTCAGGATGCTACCAGCAGCCACACAGTACTTTGCTTAAACACTTACAAGGCCCACAACATCAGCAGTGGCATAACACGCAATCACCGCTCCAGAGTACAGCATCATCGCTACTGAGGAAAAACTTTCCACCACCACCTTTGGATATCTCACCACCACTTCTTGAACTCCCAAGGTATAGCACGTTGGTGAGTGCTGCAGCCCAGCAGCATACAGCTTTGAACTCGCTGCCGAGTCCAGCACCCCTGGAACATGCTGCTTCCAACCCACTGACAAGTCCAGCACCCCTGCATCATGCTGATTCAATCCCACTGCCCAGTCCAGCACCCATGCAGCATGCTACTTCAAAACCAATTCCGAGTGCAGCGCCCCTGCATCAAGCTGCTTCAAAATGACTGTTGAGTCCAGCATCTCAGCAGAATCCGGCTTCCACGGTGCCGAGTCCAGTATCACTGCAGCATCCAACATCCAGTTTGCGTGGTGCCTCAACCCTGTCACATCAATTGTACACCATGTTGCCAAGCACAGCATCACAGAAGCTAGCAGATACACACATTTCTGCACCCCAGCAGCATACAGCCACTTCAGGCCTCTCAAGTCCAAAACCCCAGCAGCACACAGCAGGACACAGAGGTCTAGAGACCAGCATTCCAACTATGCCATCAAACAAATGATGTCAAGGTCCCGCTAAAATAAAAAAAATGTCCCAATACTAATGTTGTTGCTCAGCAGGCCACAGTTAACACAGGCAAAAAAAAAAGGTCACCCCAAAAAAAAAAAAAAAACAACCACCAGAACCCTCACTTGCCAATGTGTCTTTGTTTTCTGATCTGTCTCTCCCTTCCATTTCTTCTCAAATTTCCAATGTGTCTCTACTTCACAAATTCTTTTCAACCCCTACCATGTCATCTTCCCCCAATCTTCCATGCACTCCTGTACCGTCGACCGCTCATGTGTTCAGTCCCATACAGAAATTGACTCTAGCATCCGTGAACCAATCCTGAATTTTATTGGCCCTTCCTCTGTAACCCCATCCTCCTCTATTGATACCCGATCATCACAGCTCAACACCACCACGGTCCATAATGTCACCCCATTCGACCCAACCTATACAGTCTTATAATTGTATGAACTTTTATCTATTTTTTTGAATAATTTATGTTTGTTAAATAAAAATTACTTTAATATTTTAGAAATCATTGTGTTTTTTTTGTCTCGTAATGTGAAGACACAGACACACGTGTAATGTTTTGTTTAACTGTTTGTTACATGGTGTAACGGGTGTTCCGCTGGAGGTGTATGTGTGCACCAAAGGTGTTGATGTCTATAAGCCCTGGGCAATAGTAATGATCAGCAACCTATGTCCACTATTGACGTACACCAACAACTCAGCTGTGTGGACCTCCTTAGTATTGTAGGGGCCTAAATGATTAGAAGGCCAGTGCAATATTCAAGCTATTTGGGGTGTTTCACTGGAGGTGTACATGTGCGCCAAAGGAGTACATTGTTTACATGTGATTACTACTGCCAAGGGGATGATGTCTACAACCCCTGGGCAATAGTAATGATCGGCAACCAATGTTCACCATTGACGTACAACCACAACTAATCTTTCACAGAGCAACCACATATCTGCCCAACTTTTACTAAATAATAATGAAACAATTCAATGACAGCATAGCTAAAGTTAACTTTAACTTTTTAATTACATGGAAGTAAATGTACTTCCCACACTATTATTGTTATTGATCCAGAGGAATGAGAAAAAAAAAACAATGTCGTACTAGCCAATCTTCAACATTGTTTTAAAAAAAATCATTCCTAGACATACTTTGAGTCCGATACATTTCCTCGATCAACATGTATGTAAAATAACAGATACAAAGGGAAATCAACATTAAACAACAACAAAACAGAATGGAAAAGACAACCCAAAAATTCCATTTATAATATTGTGAACAGAATCATTACACTGAGAATGGATGACAGAAAACACAATGCAAAAACTATCGTGCTTTACATAAGCATTACTGAATGTGGCTATACCACTACAAGAAAAAGTATAATTTTAACAAACATTAGTATTCCAACTTTGGGGATGAGGGAGGAAGTGGAATCACAGGCCCAAAGCTTTATTAATCCACAAGCACAATAGGGGTTATGATTAAACAACTTCAACAATTCCAATAGTCTATACATACAGTTATGTAAATATTTGTGTATGATTGAGAAAGTGGATTCACAGGCACTAAAGCTTTATTCATCCACAAACAAAATATTCAGGGGTGGGGGTCATAATTAAACTATGCAAATATTACAGGTAAATTACTTACAAGTCAATGCTGTATCTCGTAAAAGCAGATAACACCATTTCGTCTTGCCATTCAACACGTCCAATGTCTGAAACAAAGTACGCAGCGAAATTATCCCTCATTTGGGCAACTTGAACTGTAGTCTGCAGTGGGTGATCCTGGTTATCCTGGTAGTCCTGGAGTGTGCTTTCAACAGGTTCTTCAAGTTCAAAACATGCTTTCACAACTTCATCAATTTTATCAGTTTTAAGATTGATGGCTGTCCCAAAAATCCTCCATTTAGATGCCAGCAAACCAAAGGCACACTCCACAGTCCATCGTGCCCTTGTCAGTCGGTAGTTGTAAATCCTCTTGGTTTGATTCGAGTCCTGACTCGAGTACGGCTTGATGAGGATGGCACCCATTTGTAACGCCTCATTCCCAACCACAACAAATGGCATTGGCGGTCCATCAGTTTTCAGAAGAGGTTATGGCAGCGGAAAATTTAAATTGTTCCCATACAAATGTTGGCCCATGTCCAAGTCTTTGAAAGATTGCGAGTCATTGGAACTTCCAAATGAGCCAACGTCAATGGTGACAAAACGACAGTCTGCGTCCGCAATTGCCATCAGAACAGTCGAAAAGTACTTTTTGTAATTAAAGTACTCGGATCCGCTGCCAGCAGGTTTCAGGATCCAAATATGTTTGCTGTCCTCAGCCCCCAAACAGTTCGGAAATTGACAAGTCTCCTGGTTTCTTGCCGCATTGTCCAGCCAGAGTTGAGTTGTGGGATGGGGGAGAAATTCTTGTCACACATCTTCACAGATTGCACGTCAGGTGTCTTCAACAATCCCAGACAGCGTCAACACTCCAATCTGGAACTGGAGGTGTAGCAATGATAACGCCTCTCCGGTCGCCAGGAATCTGCCGAACATAAAATGAAAAATAAAAGTGTCAGTACACGGCTTTTAGAACACTCATACTAATGACATCATAATGACAATCATACTAATGACATGTATCTTGTTGAATATTACATACCTCAGGGTCACCAACAGATGTTCCTCCTCAAGAATAGCTGGACATAGTTGACGGTCCTCCCTGGTGATGGTCATCAAAGGTCTCTTTCAACATCCATGTATAGTCCATGAACGTCTCTGGGTTCTCTAAAAGCTCAGCGTACAAGGAGTAGTATGCGCCGCGGCTCTCTCTCACTTCTACGATGGGGTGTTGCCAGTAGCGATGGCGATGTCTTCTCCATCTTGATCTTCTCCTTTCTTGCTCACAAGCCACAGCAAAGCAAAATGCCATCTTCAACGATAAATCCAGGTTCTCATTGAAGCTCTCCATTGCTAAATCCATCTTGCAGCAGGATACAGCAGCAAAAGAAGAGGATTTCCTTTGTGCAAGGTCTATATATAGATTTCACAGAAGACACACCCTTTGAGCTTGGCTTGTAACCAGATAATACTGAGAATTCAACTGAAAAAAAACCACTGCCCAGTCCAGCCCCATGCAGCATGCAAAAACACAAACACTTCAGAAAACACATGTCAACTCATCCATGCGCTACGTTTTTTCACCGTCGTGCGTAGCACCATGCAGACAAAAAATGCAGCATACACATGTGTTTGGCATGCGTTTGGCTTGTGTTTGTGTATGCAGACGATACACTGCGCTCCAAAACACCAATTTTAAACCTGCCTAAATAAGGGGCTTTCTTTTGGGATAAATGCACATGTGAATTGGTTTCATCTTAATCTGGATTTGTTGGGGTTTTTTAGACTCATTAAATTAAAGGAACAGTTCTGTAATAAACCTATGTTAGGTGGCACCTCAAACAGTGAATTGAGGTTGAAACAGGTGGTCCTGAGATATAAGAGTAGCTTTGTGCCAGCTAGTAATTCACCAGTGATAGAGGCATTTATAACTGCGGTAAATATAGATATTGGAATGTTAAGAAGCAATTCAGGTAAACATTTCAAATATCCAAATATGACAAAAAGAGAGAAGGAGGCACTGCAAGATTTGGGAAATTATGTAAATATCATAATAAAGAGCACCGATAAAGGCAGCGCCATTGTTATAATGGATAAACAGAAATACATAAAAGAGATAAGAAGGCAATTGGACAACCAATTATTAGAGACTGTCTTATGATCCTAAATTTGATATCGCCAAAGATATTAAAAAGGTATTGGACGCAGCTTTGAAAGGTAATCTAGTTGATCAGGATCTTTGGGATTTCCTTACTATTAAACATCCTAACACACCGGTAATATATATTTTACCTACAGTGCATAAGTCTCTCATAGATCCCCCCAGAAGACCAATTGTCTCAGGCTGTAACTCCATTTTGTCTACCATTGGAGTATATTTGAACAAGATTTTAAATCCGATTGCCAAGCATGCAGAGCAGTGGCGTAACTACTGCGGTTGCAGCGGTCGCGACTGTGACCGGGCCCGCCCCCAGGGGGGGCCCGCACCCCCCGGGGGCCCGCACCCCCCCGGGGGGCCCCGTGACCCGTGCTGACAGCCGGCCGCCGTGACCGCGATAGCGCCGGCCGGAGAGGAGGGAGGACAGGAAGTGAGAGAAAGCTCACTCCCTGCTGCTGTGCCCGCCCCTCCTCTCCTCCTCAGTGCTTGTTCTGTCAGGCCGGGAGCCCGAGCACGCCCACCCCTTATACTGTGCCCCCTACCCATATTGTGCATGTGTGTGCCCACCCCCTTATACTGTGTGCCCCCCATACTGTGCCCTCTCCAATACTGTGCGTGCCCCCCACCCTTATACTGATTCCTCCCCCATACTGTGCCGCCCACCTCTATACTGTGTGCCCCATAACATGACTTCACCAACGCCAGGTCAGACTCAAATGTTCTGCGTGTGCCCCCCTCCCCACTGTGTGCCCCCATACTGTGTCCTATACTGTGCCTCATACTGTCTCCATAATAGGACTTCACCAACACCAGGTTATCCTCAAAATGTTATGCATTAGTTGGCTGTATGGCTGGGGCTGTGCTGTGTGGCTGACTATATGTCTGTGTGGCTGAGGCTGCATGGCTGTGGCTGGCTGTGTGTGGCTGACTATGTGTCTGTGTGTGGCTGGGGCTGTGTGTCTGTGGCTGGCTGTGTGTGGCTGGTGCCACGTGGCTGGCTGGGGTTGGCTGTGGCTGGAGCAGCATGGCTGTGGATGGCTGTGTGTGTCTGGCTGTGTGTGACTGGGGCTGCTTGGCTGTGTGTGGCTGGTGCCACGTGGCTGGCTTGGGTTGGCTGTGGCTGCAGCAGCATGGCTGTGGATGGCCGTGTGTGGCTGATGTTGCATGGCTGTGTGTGGCTGGCTGTGTGTGGCTGACTGTGTGTCTGTGTTTGGCTGGAGCTGTGTGTGGCTGGGCTGCTTGGCTGTGTGTGGCTGACTGTGTGGCTGACTGTATGGCTGTGTGTGTGTGGCTGGCTGTGTGTGGCTGGTTGGATGTGTGGCTGGCTGTGGCTGTCTATGTGGCTGGATGCACCTGTGTGTGGCTGTTTGTGTGTAGCTGGTGGCTGTCTATGTGGCTGTTTGTGGCTGTCTGTGTGTGGCTGTCTGTGTGTGGCTGTCTGTGTGTGGCTGTCTGTGGCTGTGTATGTGTGTGACTGTGTATGTGTTTGGCTGGCTGCATCTGTGTGTGGCTGGCTGGTGACTGTCTATGTGGCTGGCTGTTTGTGTGTGGCTGTATATGTGTGGCTGGCTGTGTCTGTGTGTGGCTGTCTGTGTGGCTGTCTGTGTGGCTGGTGGCTGTTTATGTAGCTAGCTGTGTGTGGCTGTCTGGCTGTGGCTGGCCGTGTGTGTATGTGTGTGTGGCTGGCTTTGTGTGTGTGGCTGGCTGTGTCTGTGTGGCTGGCTGACTGTGGGTCTGTGTGTGGCTGGCTGTGGCTCTGTGTGTGGCTGGCTGTGTGTCTGACCACTGAGACCCCACAATCCTGAGAAATGGAGCTTTGAAAAGCACCATGTAAATGGAGCTGTGGTTGATTATTCCCTCTGCTGAACCATTCACATGTGGCTCTTCAAATAACTTCTTTAAGAAAGGGGTGAGGGCCACAACAGGGTAAAAGCAAAATTTACGTATTGGGGCTGATGGGGCTTCTTTTCCAGGGCTGCTTTTTGGTCCCAGTCCGGCCCTGGTGTTGGGGGGGTTGGCCCAGGTCAAAATTTCGCACCGGGGCCCACCAGACTCTAGTTACGCCACTGATGCAGAGTCTTTTGTCAAGGATACTACTGTCTTTCTGTTAAAGGTGAATGCGATTAGCATATCGGGTGAGGTCATTTTAGCTTTGTTTCACGTGACCTCATTATACACCTCTATTGAACATAAATGTGGTTTAGAAGCAGTTAGTAAAAAACTTCAAACTGAGAAAGACCTCTCTGAATAGGTGAGAAAATTCATTGTACAATTGCTGTAACTTGTTCTGACAAAAAATTATTTTATTTTTGGAGACGATTTTTATTTGCAATTACGCGGGACCGCAATGGGCACAAACATGGTACCCAGTTATGCAAATATCCGGGTGTGCGTCATTGAGGAAGATTTTGTCCATGTGTCCCACCACTTTAGTTATGCCATGGTGTGGTGGTGATACATAGACGACATCTTCCTCATTTGGACAGGAACAGAAGATATGCTTATGGAGTTCCACAGATTCATGAATACTATCGATGATACGATTAAATTCACCCTTGTACACTCGTGTACAAATATTGCTTAATTACAAGTATCAGATTTTTTGAAAGTAGGATTGGGACAATATGTGGCATGAAGAGGTTAATGGATCCGTGTATACTATGGTGCCGCTGTCTTCTGAGACACTACTGCACAGCCATGGCCCGATAGAACTATGGGAATTAACCCGGCGACATCACAGACATGCGCAATATGGTTGTGGAAGTGATTGCCCATTTCCAACATGGTGCCGTCGGCTTCATAGCGCTACTGTGGTGAACGGAATCATGGGTAATAACCATTTGACATGCGCCGTGACACGTGCAGTGAAACCATGGGAACGCCAAGAACCCGGCATCTAATTGCGTTTTCATAAATGTGAGTCTCCTAATCTCATACTGTATATCAAGTATGAACACCTGTAATGCGAAAATAAAGACAATTTATTAATTAATAACTGTTCACTGTATGCACTATAGAATGTTCTTGTGTAGAGTACACGCACATTATAATGAACACTTAACAAAGCACTTTTTTATCATACTATGTATACTGTATGTATTTATGAGACATAGATTTTAACCATTTTTTTTTAGAAAATTGTACATAATTGTATCAATTAATGAGATATGTATGTGCACCTATAAAATCTTGTCACTTTAACATGTTCACTGCTTGAGAAAGGATAAGACATCCGAAAGGTCGCCACTGGAAATAAAGGTCCACTTCGGCTTTAGTTTTGTGCTGTTTTTTCATTTTTTTACTTCATATAATACATCCAAAATTTAGGTGTTTCCCATACAGTTTTGTTAACCAATGAGAAATGTCCGTTAAACAGTTTTTTATAGTTTTGATCCAACCTCTGTAAATAGGCCTTAGAGTAGGGTCACACTTGAGCCTTGGAAGCGCTAAAAGCTAGCGTTTTTCACAATTGCAAATGTGAAAAACGCATAAGTTAACGCTTCCATAGGCTCCCATGCAAAAAACGCATGGTGAAAACGCAACATTTTTGGGGGTGTTTGCAAAACGCATGCGTTTTTTTAACATGGGACCCTATGGGAAACGCATGCGTTAACGCATGGTACAGATATGTACTATGCGTTAATGCTAGTGCTAAAATGCTATTAAAATGGCAAGGAAAAAAATGCTGGCTTTAATGCATCCTTGCAAAGGATGCACTCTCTAAGTGTGATCTTAGCCTTAGTGAGTCAGCAACAATCTGAGCATGATTTAAAGGGGATGATTCATCATATTAAATGAGTGAAATTGCAAACTTATTAGAAAAAACAACTTTTCAATTCACCTTTGATTAAAAATCCTCTCTCTTCTCGAAAACAGAACTTTTTTTAATTCTATAGTTTGCATTTTGTTTTCAAGGTCACTAGCCAACTTTCCAGTCTATCAGAGGTGGCCAATTTCCTAGGCAAGGATCATGCACTTGACAATTATTTGTTATTCCAGAGATTGGACACTTTGGTCAGTGCTTATTCATGGTGCCAGATAGAATTCTGAATCATCAGGAGCGCACCTCCTCCACCCCCGACAAGCAAGAAGCCAGGAGGCCGGGGAGCGAAGTGCTCCTGATGATAGATTTCTGTGAAAACCTATTCATATGGGACATTAATTGTCACAGTACTATTAATCCTATAAATAATAGGTTACAGATAGTTTATCATTAGCTATTTGTTGTCTATTTTTTACATATTAATGCACTGTGATATCTGCAATAGTTGTACTACAAAAAACACTATAAACTGCAAAATTGACATCTGTGACATCCATGAGTTACTTCTGTGATCATGGGGTATAATAATGATTTCAGGTCATTCCATTCGTTATTATAGAGCCTTAGATATTGATGATTTTGTTGATAAATATCCACACAAGGTACTTTCTTTGATACTTTAGGTTAAATACCTTTATTTTTGCATGATATAAATACCCCTACATATTTATGCACCATCTGCATTGTCTTAATTATATGCTTTGATATTCTGCTCAATGTATAGACTATTAATGAGCCATCTGTCAATCCCGCAGCTCTTACAGTTCTCTCTTGATGATGATATTTGATTTTAGAAATACATCCATGCCCCACAGTCACCATTTATTACCTCCCTTTAAAAACTGAGTATATAGGCCAAGCTGGTCCTTATTTTTCAGGACATCATAAAACAATAGGCTTTTCTAATTTTGCCATAAAAATCACAAGTTTCCTTATATTTTTCACTTGCAAGTATCCAAGGAGAAAAAAAAAGAATTTAAGGGGGATGTCCAGGATTAATAAAACTTTACTGTATTCTTTCAAGAACAGCGCTACCTGTCTGCAGGTTGCATGTGGCATTACAGCATGGTCCTATTCACGTAAATGGAACTGAGTTGCAATACCAAACACAACCTGTATAGAGAGGTGGCACTGTTTTTCTGTTTTTGAAAGAAAGGAGCCATGTTTATAGAATTCTGAACAACCCCTTTATAGGGAACCAGCCTTGTATAAATGCTATTAACTTGCAGATATGAGGTGAATCTGCAGGTTAATAGTGTTTGAAACCTGCCTAACTTTTGCATATTGAACCCCGCTGCTTGGAGGAAAAGAACATTAATCCTTCCAGCAGCATTCGGGTTTCAGTCAAGGAGGTGGCATGGATTTAGTCATCACTCTGTGTATATAGAGCTGTAATCACACCTTCCGCACTGACTGACAGCTCGGCCAGCATTAGCGGAAGCTGTCAGTCAGTGCATGGGGTGTGTTACAGCTGCCACTCTAGATTCACAGAGCCGTGACTGAACCCACACTGGCCCCACCCGGCAACGGGGTTCAATGTGCATGCACCAGGCAGGTTTCATATGCTATTAACCTGCAGATTAACCCCATATCTGCAGGTTAATAATGTTTTTATATGTGACAGGGTCAAAAGTAGAAAATGAGCAGCACCACTAATGATAGAAAAATATTAACGGGGTGCTCACCATGCCAACAAAAACAGTATGTAAGGAGAGAAAAGATATTGGCATATGTAGGGAGCACACCACAATATAATTGAATGTAAAAGAACAACGAAGTTTATTAAACAACTGTGAGACACACAATATAAAATCACTTAAAATAAACATACAAAAGACATGGGGCCCATCATTCCTCAAAACAGAATATACGAGGAAAATAATTTATGATAACAGAGGGGAATTACCACAATCACCAGTACAGATAACAAGATAATAGTAAATGGATTATACAGTGTGCAAATTCTATCTTGTGCAAAAAATATATATTAATTTATAAGGTGCAATGAGATTGGCAGAATACTGTAATAATATAGCAACCACTATACAGGTAAATTATATATATATTGCACTATTCCCAAGTATGGTTGAGAAATAACAATAGGTGTAATTGTTGTATGACCGTAATCAAGGGAATCAAAACCAAGCAAGGGGGGGTAGCTGAACAAAATAACTAAAGTGACAGCCAGGTGTGTAGAAGGACCTGTCAGTGATTAATATATGCACATAATTGCTCAATTATGCACAGTTTACAAAGGAGATTAGTAGATGCACACAATATTATGCACAAGATAAATAAACCAACAGTTAGGTCTGTGGCACCATCCAAGGTAACACATTAGTATCAGTAGTCTATGAAAATGTGTATGCAATTACAGGGGAAGATTTACACTGATCCACATAGGTGTCAGACAATCTAGAGGTTGATCTGATCATATAAATCCACAGGACCATATGTGGAAGTAACTCAAATAGCTTGTGCAGCAAGAGTAATGAGCGGCACAAGAAGCACATTTCATAGAACAAATATTGCAAACTGGCACATCACCTAACCCAGTGAAGTGTGGAATCCCATCAGTCAAAGTCAGAGTCAAGTGGGGGCCCCCACGTCGCCCTCCCCACGCGTATCGCTGCTAAAGGGGTGCAGCTTCGTCAGGGGTAGTAAATGGAACTGAGTTGCAATACCAAACACAACCTGTATAGAGAGGTGGCACTGTTTTTCTGTTTTTGAAAGAAAGGAGCCATGTTTATAGAATTCTGAACAACCCCTTTATAGGGAACCAGCCTTGTATAAATGCTATTAACTTGCAGATATGAGGTGAATCTGCAGGTTAATAGTGTTTGAAACCTGCCTAACTTTTGCATATTGAACCCCGCTGCTTGGAGGAAAAGAACATTAATCCTTCCAGCAGCATTCGGGTTTCAGTCAAGGAGGTGGCATGGATTTAGTCATCACTCTGTGTATATAGAGCTGTAATCACACCTTCCGCACTGACTGACAGCTCGGCCAGCATTAGCGGAAGCTGTCAGTCAGTGCATGGGGTGTGTTACAGCTGCCACTCTAGATTCACAGAGCCGTGACTGAACCCACACTGGCCCCACCCGGCAACGGGGTTCAATGTGCATGCACCAGGCAGGTTTCATATGCTATTAACCTGCAGATTAACCCCATATCTGCAGGTTAATAATGTTTTTATATGTGACAGGTTCTCCATAATATGCAAATAGAGTCTGTGGAGCCTCGGTTAGGAGTCTCGGTTAGCAGCATGTTTGGTGCCAAAAAAAGGCTGAGACCTGAAGAAGTGTGTGGAGCATATTACTGAGGTAATGGGCATTGTTACAGAGTTTGTTTGAAGAACCTCATAGGCCACCTCATGCCAATAGTGCTTTTCCACAATTTCCAAGTGCATACCCTAATATCAGAATCAGGCTCTCTCATACATGCTGAAAGAGACCTTGAGTAGAGCATCAGAACTACATTTTGTTTTAAATTTGGTAGACAGTGCGACTAATACAGTAGTTGGACCACTGCAGAATTTGCTTAGGCTTTCCAAAAATCAGCCCTGGGTTGTGTCATAGACGCAGGAAGTGATTGTGGCAAGGGCCTCCAATTACAATACTACATTCACATCATTGGAGGGATGTTGTTGACCATTAAGTAAATGTTGCAGGAGAAAAAGGATTTTAACTTAAGAACTAAATGGGTTTGAATGAGAAGGGATGGACATTAAGATAACTTGCAAAATGAACATTTTGGGTGAATTTAGGTTGGGTTGCTGTCATCCAGAAGGCTTACAAAGTCTGGAGGAATCCATTCTTGAATTTTATGAGAGTAAGCCTGTCTCCATTTTCTGTTGAAGATGAAGATGAGAAAGGCCAGGCTCTATATCCCGCGCAGACCAATGAGAGTCAATCCAATGGTGTTTATTACTCTTTATTTCCACCAACGGGTTTCACAGCAGGACCTGCTGCTTCATCAGGGCTATCAAATTCACAACATTCACAACAAAAGTTATATACACATTGTTAATGACATCACCCATCCTGACGGTGGTTCCAGCGAAAACGCCCATGCCAAACAAATTTTGACAAAAACACATAAAACACACATTTAATAAAACATATATCTATAAAACAATTTCAATTGTGATTCCTAAAAAATTCATCAAATTGCTTTGATAAAAACTCCATGAAATCTTAATCCAAGTGCTAAAAACACTGCATGGTATTGAACCTACCAACTAAAACTTTGTGAATTATCTGATTATCACTCTAAAGGTACCGTCACAAGCAGCGATATGGCTTCTGTATCGCTGGCGATTTGACATGAGCGCGCACGTTGCAGACACTTTTTTTCACACCGCCGTGGATATGTCACACGTAGCATTTTCGCGTGCCATCTCCGGCGATCCTGTGTTTCGGAAATCGCCTGGCACAGGCCGGAAGCAAGTTCCCTTTCCCACATTGCCGCGTCACACGCCATCACCTCATCAGCGATGTGGCCGGAGAGTGTGAGTATGCCGAGGAGACAGGCGTGTCAGAGTGTTTCTCACCACGCCCCCACCACTCCGATTGGCCACCACAACTGCATTATCATTGGTCATCCAATGGGAGCGCAGGAGGTGCCACCAATCGCGGCACACAGGGTGTGCCAAACAGAATGCTCAGGCACACCTCTGGAATTGCTTCCAGATTGTCTGAGCTCGCTTTCTACATCGCAATCGCCCTGTCACATGCCATGATGCACAGAAATCGCCAGGTGACGCTCCACCGGTGATTTATCACCATAAAATCGCCCTGTCTCACGCCACTGCGCACAGGCGATGTGGTTTAGGATCTTATCAGACGAGGACATATGTAGACACATATAGAGTTTGCAATATGGGAGATTATGATGCAGCCGTGATTAAGTATAAAAATCTAATAAAAGAAGCATATGGGGCAGGTATTTTAAATAAGACTGAAAGAGATTTTCTAAATGTACAGGAACCCACGGTAGCTTTCCTTTATCATCTGGCAAAATTACATAAGATTTTTGAAAATCCCCCAGGGTGCCCCATATTATCTGGGATTGGCTCCCTTACCTCAAATCTGTCTGCTTATATAGTTAAGGTCATGCATCCCAAAGTGTGTAAACTGGGGAGTTACCTGCGGGATTCTTCCTATATAATTAATTTAATTCAGGATATTCAGTGGAAAGAATCCTACACTTTTATAACAATGGATGTAACTGGATTGTACACTAACATCCAACATGAGATTGGCATGGGATGTTCTGAGATGTATATAAATAGAGAAGGGATTCTTCCAGATTCACAGAAGGCTTTCCTTCTATGAAGCATGTCATTTATTCTGCATAATAATTACTTATCCTCTAAAGGAAAAGTGTATCATCAGACACGGGGCACCGCCATGGGCTCGAAGGTAGCACCAATTTACTCTAATCTTTTTATGGCTACCGTTGAGTCCTGGTATCTCCTACATAATAACCTCAGTAAATATATTGTCATTTATAAAAGATTTATTGATAAACTTTTTTAATCTTTGATAATGAGGGAAATAACTTGGAACTACTTTTGGACTCCATTAAAAATAATTGTTAGGGATTAGAGCTGATACCTTAAGTGAACAAAAAAGAGATACATCTTTTAGATCTTACTATATCACATAATCTTGAAGGTAAGATCATTACCAGGACGTTTTTTAAAAAGGTTGATGTAAATAGTTATGTTCACTATAAGAGTGGACATTATGAAAAATGGTTAAGGAATATTCCAAAAAACGTGTATCAAAGGATTAGGAAAAATTAGACTCTAAAAGGGGATTTTAAGGATCAATCAAAAATCATAAGGGATAGATTCCTTGATAGGAAATGCTCAACAAAGCTTATTCAGAGAGCTTATGTGAATTGTAAGGATCTATCGCAAGAGGCATTAATAATCAGAAAGGATAATGGGGTTTTGAGAGATGAAATTTTGGGTGCCAATTTTGTGACCACCTTTTCACTACAGAGTGAACAAATTAGAGGAATTCATGTCAAACATTGGGATGTCATCCTTAATGATCCGATCTGTAAAGGGATCCTACCAGAAGAAACAGTAGTCACGTTCAGGAGGGCCCCCTCCCTGAAAAACCTTTTAGCTCCCAGTAGATTGAAAAGAATAAGGGAAATTAAAAATGCAAATTTAAATAAAGATGAAATGGAAATCACAACTTCATTTTTAAAACCAAAGCAAGATTCCTTTAAATGCCATAAGAAAGGTTGTTTGTGTTGTTCCTCCATACACCAATAGTGATAACATAGATACTTTTCAATCCAAAATTGGGAATAGCAATACATTTAAAATCACCCACTGGCTTACATGTCAGTCCAGTTATGTGATATTCTTGATTGATTGTAACTGTGGGAAACAGTATGTTGGACGAACTACGCAACCCTTACACAACAGGATGAATTCCATAGATATAATATCAACAAAGGTTTCTTAAAACATGGTCTGTCATGACATTGCCATGAGGTACACGGGGGTAATGTAGTCCTGCGAGTTCTTCCTATCGATCATATTCCTGTGGAGTCCCAAATAGGTTACAGAGTCTGAGCAAAAGGGAAACATATTGGATCTATAGGCTTGATACCCTATATCCAAAGGGGTTAAATGAGATAAGTGGTCTCTTTTAAATTGGTAATACAACTCATATAAGATCAGTTTCTCTTTGATTTTTTCTTCCCCTCTCTGTGAACAGAAATTTGATAGTCATGAAACAATTAAGGGAAGGCCCAACATCTTTGTAGTTGATGCATAATGTCAATATCATGGGATAAATGGTTTAGATAAAACTTTATTTCCGCTAATGGTGACAGTTTTTGCTGAATTGGTGAGAGGTGATGGATGTGATGTGAGTTCGTTGTCTCCTTCGGTCCTCGGCTCTGCTTCCATTTTCATGCTTTGACATTCTTTTTTTGAGTTCAGATATTCATCTCCCCAGGAATTTGGTCTATAGCAAATAAGTGGATAGGACCATTGTCAAACCTTAGTGTAATGGTGAGTGGGAGCCTAAATATTGGATCTCTCAAGGTATCATTATAGACTTGGATCTGAAACACCATTGGTCACATCAGGGGTTTGTACCCGACATACAATGTTTCCTCTCAGTGTCCACAGATTGCAGTATCTCCACTCCTCCAGCAGGGAGCACGGGTACCTGCTTCTGCCTATGCCACTGTGCTATCTATGGGGGATAATGAAGTTGACATGTAGATAGAGAATGTATCGATCTGATGAGCAGATCTCTATTAGATCTGATGATCAAGTGTGGTCCCTCTGATTTTAATACAGGAATTATAGCAAAGAGGCTGAAGTCCTAGACTGATAAACAGATAATTCGCAAAGTTTTAGATGTTAGGCTTGATATCATGCTGTGTTTTTAGCACTTAGATTAAGATTTCATGGAGTTTTCATCAAAGCAATGGGATGAATTTTTTAGAAATCACAATTGAAATTGTTTCATAGATATACCGTTATGTTTTATTAAATGTGTGTTTTATGTGTTTTTGTCAAAATTTGTTTGGAATGGGCGTTTTCGCCAGAACCACCGTCAGGATGGGCAGGACTGGTGATGTCATTAACAATGTGTATATAACTTTACTTGTAAATGTTGTAAATTTGATAGCCCTGATGAAGCAGCTGGTCCTGCTGTGAAAAGCGTTGGTGGAAATAAAGAGTAATAAACACCATTGGATTGACTCTCATTGGTCTGCGCAGGATATAGAGCCTGGCCTTTCTCATCTTTATCCAAATAGCAAGGCACCTGCAGAACCCATTTTCTATTGAGTTTCTTCAGTGGGTTGTGGCTCATACAACCCAAAAAGGTGAGTCTGACAATTGAGGGGCACTACTTTCGTTTTCCAAAAAAAGTATAAAACCCTATGCGCGCTCCCTTTCTATTCTTCCATTTTCTGTTGACAGGCAAGTCAGGCAATCCGTTATGATTGCCCTGTCGGAACTAAAAGTTTGTACAGACAAGGGCAAGGGCAATCAGGTCAGGGAACGCCAGCTCCTCCTAGACATACACGGAGACATACACGGAGTGGTTGGGCCAAGTGTACAGTTTGGACACCCAAAAGTTAAAGGGTACTGAAGCATCAGGAAGTACACTAGTATGGTCACTTAAATACCCCTTCACCATCTTGGTCAACATCCTCCTCTTGGTTTAGAAATTCAGGGGAGGACAGTGTTCACGGACCTGCGCTGCGCTCCTCATACCAAGAGAAATCACACAATGTTTATCACAAAGGTTTTCTTAAGAAACACTGACCTCACCTGAATTTCTAAACCATGTTGATCATTGAGGTGTGGACCTTGCAGCAGCCATCTTTCTATGCATTTATGTCGGTTGTGTGCTACACAACCCCCCCAGGTGAGCGGCTAGATAGCCCTTTTACTTAAAAAGGTCAGCGATCCACGCCCAACTGGCAGTTATATGTGGTGGCTGAGTGTCACCCTGACAGACAAGTTGAAGGCTGGTTTCACATCACGTTTTTCTGCAATCCGCTGCTGTCCATTGTAAAACGGACAGAAATGGATGCTCAAAATCGGATGCCATTTGATGCCATAGGTCCGATTTTTATTGGATATGCCTATGGCATCGGAAAAGAGCTGGGAGAGAGCTGGGGGAGGGCTGGGGGAGGTTTTGGGAGTGGTCTTGGAGTTTGAGCATGCTCAATACAGAAAATCACATCCGATATCGCATCCAATTTTTCATCCGATCCGATCCCCATAGACTCCCATATTATTGCAATCAGATCGCATCCGAGAAATGGTGCTTTTATTTTCCCGGATCCATTTTCCTAGACCCCCATGTTATTTGCACTACTATTCAATAAGGGGCAGGGGGGACACAGACAGACACACAGACACACCCTTTATTACATTCTCCAAGGTCCGCTGTGTTCAGCGATCGGTTACTTCTGGGTATTGTACTGTACAGGACCTGCGAGAAATCAAAAGGACCTGTCCATGTTACTCTCAGGTTGAGTCTTATGGCCAGGTCCTGTCAGTGTTCGCAGGTCCTGCACGGTGCTCGGAAGGAACACATCACCAGTGCACGGCACAGGATTGCCGAGGGGAATAAGTAATTGCAGAGTTTGTGGTGTGGAAAGCACAGTAAAAGAAAGCATCACAAACAGTCTGAGTGAATGTCAATCTGTTTGTGATGATTTTCTTTTTAGTAGAATGGAGTCAATGATGAAAGCGCAGAAGAAAAGCGGACCGCTATTTAACACTCATTATTTTCTGGGTGCGCTTTCTGCACCACTAACGCAGCAGTCAAAAACGCTAATGTCTGCACAGCAAAATTAAAATCCCATTCACTTTGCTGGTAGACGCAGTGACTGATCGATTTTTGGTGCAAAAACAGATCAAAAACATCCAGTGTGAACAAAGCCTACGAGCTAGCGTACCCCATTATAACCGCAACACAAATGTAGATTGACGTTTTATTTGTATAGTATAACAAAGCAGCTAAACATACAGATTTTCTCTAGCATTTTTACTAATAATATTAACATTTTACAAGCGCTGGGATAAGCAAAATATTATTTTAGCAGCAGATTTTAATGGACTTCGTGCAGCTTTAATCTGTGCTAAGGAGCAATGCTACTGTCACATCAAATAAGACAAATACGAGGACCTTACATTACAGCCATAAATTAAATGGTGTCTGGAGAACTATCAATAATATCCAATCATCATCTGCTTTATCAGCAGAAAAATACACCTTTAAATGATGGAATCCAGCCATAAAGACCACACAATATTTCTAACGTCCAACCCGAGAGACATTTTCTGTTACAACCGGAGTTACAGCTTATAACGTAACATTCTTTATGACCATTTAGGAAAGTACTCTATAAATTATTTCCGAAGGAAAGGCTGCAGGAGTCTGCCAAAATCACAGATTTCCCATTTTCTCTGAGTTTAAACTGTTTTATTATTGATATACTGACTAAAATGGGGTCACCAAATACGGCCTTTATCTTCACAATGCGAAAGAAAAATGTATTATTCACGGTGACCCGTCGTCTTCATAACTTTTCTTTAAATGTGGGTTTAAAATCCTAGTGGATATGGGAGAAATCACTACAATTACATTAATATCATCATCATATTGTCAACCTCATTATTTGTGTTGCTGCGCGAGCTGCCCTATAATGCCCTGCAGTTATGACATCTAGTGGATTATCATACTGTCACACATGCGGGAGTGCGCTCACTGCACCATGGGGGTGAGCTTACCTTGGAGGGATATAACTATTAGGGATGAGCGAGTCTACTCGCTAGGACTCGTTACTCGGCGATTCTTAAGGGACTCGCTGGACTCGGTAATCGGCGAGTCTTTTAGCGAATACTCGCTCAGTAACGAGTCCAATGCAAGTCAATGGCAATCTTAGTTTTGTCAGAGTTTACTTTATCTCACTCGCTAGACTCGCTAGACTCGCTCTATCACATCGCTATATAGCTTGAATCTCCCCAAACAGCAGCGAGTCTGAGCGAGTCTACGAGTCCGAATCCTAGCGAGTCTGCGATTCCGAGTCCTGTATTCTCTATTCGGGACTCGCGAATCCAGAATCTTTTATGTTACTAGTCAGCATTGCGTGTTAGGTCAGAAAACTTGTGAAGACAGCCAATCATAGTCAGTAATGCCATAGCAGCTTTGGTTGTGTCAGGACTATGATTGGCTGCTGTCCATCGTGATGCCTATGTCATCTATGACAGGCAAGGCAGTATATAAGGCTTGCCCCCGCCATTTTGGGCACATTCCTGAGAAGAGCTGACCTAGTGCAGGGAGACTTGGAGCAGATCTAGGGACAGTTAGGCAGTGTAGGAGTCACATATAACCCAAAAGTTCTTTTCAGAACTAACAGGACGGAGTGTAGGAGTCAAGATTCCTCACACATAACCCAAAAGTTCTTTTCAGAACTACCAGGACGGAGGATTGCTGTACAGGACTGTAAGGAAGGGGAGATAGGAGCAGCCTTACAGTGAATCCAGCACCATCCTCAGAGCTTAGTTCACCCAGCTTTCCGCAGAGCTGTAATCCTAAGCTTTTTCTTATTTTTGGCACTAGTCTACCAAATAATTTTGGTGCCATTTTTCCACAAAAAATTTCCTGTGCCAGTGCGTTGCTGTACGGTATCCTGCCTGCAGCTCGCACGGTACTTGTAACATTTTACGCAGCCAGCACCGCAGCCTAATAGTGCCTGGTTCTGCGTACTAAACAATTTTTTCCTGTGCCAGTGCGTTGCTGTACGGTGTCCTGCCTGCAGCTCGCACGGTACTTGTAAACTTGCACGCAGCCAGCACCGCAGCCTAACAGTGCCTGGTTCTGCGTACTAAACAATTTTTTTCTGTGCCAGTGCGTTGCTGTACGGTGTCCTGCCTGCAGCTCGCACGGTACTTGTAAACTTGCACGCAGCCAGCACCGCAGCCTAACAGTGCCTGGTTCTGCGTACTAAACAATTTTTTCCTGTGCCAGTGCGTTGCTGTACGGTGTCCTGCCTGCAGCTCGCACGGTACTTGTAAACTTGCACGCAGCCAGCACCGCAGCCTAACAGTGCCTGGTTCTGCGTACTAAACAATTTTTCCCTGTGCCAGTGCGTTGCTGTACGGTGTCCTGCCTGCAGCTCGCACGGTACTTGTAACATTGCACGCAGCCAGCACCGCAGCCTAACAGTGCCTGGTTCTGCGTACTAAACAATTTTTCCCTGTGCCAGTGCGTTGCTGTACGGTGTCCTGCCTGCAGCTCGCACGGTACTTGTAAACTTGCACGCAGCCAGCACCGCAGCCTAACAGTGCCTGGTTCTGCGTACTAAACAATTTTTCCCTGTGCCAGTGCGTTGCTGTACGGTGTCCTGCCTGCAGCTCGCACGGTACTTGTAACATTGCACGCAGCCAGCACCGCAGCCTAACAGTGCCTGGTTCTGCGTACTAAACAATTTTTCCCTGTGCCAGTGCGTTGCTGTACGGTGTCCTGCCTGCAGCTCGCACGGTACTTGTAAACTTGCACGCAGCCAGCACCGCAGCCTAACAGTGTCTGGTTCTGCGTACTAAACAATTTTTCCCTGTGCCAGTGCGTTGCTGTACGGTGTCCTGCCTGCAGCTCGCACGGTACTTGTAACATTGCACGCAGCCAGCACCGCAGCCTAACAGTGCCTGGTTCTGCGTACTAAACAATTTTTCCCTGTGCCAGTGCGTTGCTGTACGGTGTCCTGCCTGCAGCTCGCACGGTACTTGTAAACTTGCAAGCAGCCAGCACCGCAGCCTAACAGTGCCTGGTTCTGCGTACTAAACAATTTTTCCCTGTGCCAGTGCGTTGCTGTACGGTGTCCTGCCTGCAGCTCGCACGGTACTTGTAAACTTGCACGCAGCCAGCACCGCAGCCTAACAGTGCCTGGTTCTGCGTACTAAACAATTTTTCCCTGTGCCAGTGCGTTGCTGTACGGTGTCCTGCCTGCAGCTCGCACGGTACTTGTAACATTGCACGCAGCCAGCACCGCAGCCTAACAGTGCCTGGTTCTGCGTACTAAACAATTTTTCCCTGTGCCAGTGCGTTGCTGTACGGTGTCCTGCCTGCAGCTCGCACGGTACTTGTAAACTTGCACGCAGCCAGCACCGCAGCCTAACAGTGTCTGGTTCTGCGTACTAAACAATTTTTCCCTGTGCCAGTGCGTTGCTGTACGGTGTCCTGCCTGCAGCTCGCACGGTACTTGTAACATTGCACGCAGCCAGCACCGCAGCCTAACAGTGCCTGGTTCTGCGTACTAAACAATTTTTCCCTGTGCCAGTGCGTTGCTGTACGGTGTCCTGCCTGCAGCTCGCACGGTACTTGTAAACTTGCACGCAGCCAGCACCGCAGCCTAACAGTGCCTGGTTCTGCGTACTAAACAATTTTTTCCTGTGCCAGTGCGTTGCTGTACGGTGTCCTGCCTGCAGCTCGCACGGTACCTTCCATCTCTCTTAAAATATCTTAGCCTCTAGTGTGTACCTTTCTCGAAATAGTACCTGCTACTTGTTTTACAAGCCCCCAGAAAGCCACCAGAAATTATAAAATGTCACACAAAAAACCAAATCCCAAAAAAAGTCTTGCTAAGGGACAGGGACGAGGTACAGGCATTGGTAGTCGTGGCCAACTATCCACCAGTTCGGGCAGACAGACGAGGATTGATCGATCGTTCCTCCTGTCTAACTTTCCCCGTCAGGAAAGTAAACGAGTATTGAGGCCGGAAGACGAACAGCATCTAACGTCTTGGCTGGCAGACAAGACCTCAACAACAGGTTCTTGCAGCACTCAAGGTTCCTTGAGCACTGTGTCTACTGTTGGTACATACCATGCTGGGTCATCTAATCCACAACCTCTTCAAAGTTCCTCAGACCAACAGCAGCCCCATGAAAATGTTGACACACACATGGGTCACTCAGATGACTTATGTGGTACATATAATCCTTTACATGAATCCGGTTTGCCAGACTCCGTAGTAGATGAGATACTTGATGAAGAATTGTCCAATCATGGACAAGTTTTAGAGACACCCCGGCCACATGAACGTGTCTTTCAGCAAAGTCTTAGACCGTCTCAGGAGTTGGAGGATGATGATGATGAGACAGTGACACACTTGTCATCTGGGGAGCAAAATCTATCTTGTTATCGGAAGATTTAGAAGAGGAAGGGGTTGATGATGAGACAACTGATCCCACGTGGAATGTTGCGATGCAGAGCCAGCAGAGCAGCACGGAGGAAGACAGTGTGTATGTCCCACCAACAAAGGCACCAAGGCCGACTCCTCCCACCAGAACTGAAAGAGTCACCACTGTTGCCCAAAATGTGTCCACTGTGGCTCAAAATTTGTCAACTGTTGGACAAAATGTCTCAAATGTGGGCCTCAGTAATCCCTCAGGGAGTACAGTCAAGCCTAGAGGTCGGTCAGCCACTGTGTGGAAATTTTTTAAAGATGGGCCTTCTCAAGAAAATGTGGTCATCTGTACCATCTGCCATGCAAGGCTAAGTAGAGGCCACGGGAAAGGAAACCAGAGCACCAGCAGTATGCGGAAGCACATGGCTGGTCAGCACCCTATTCAGTGGTCAAAAGTGCAGCCTTCCACAACATCATCTGACCCAAAGACTGCGACGGCAACTCAGATACGTCCGTCACAATCAAGTGTTGCTGAAGCTGGTCCAGCTCATATGTACTCATCACAAGCAGCGGTTGCAGAGAGACTGAACACGAGTGCAGACAGTTCTCGGTCAGCAACATCCTTACAGTTATCAGTGACACAGCTGTACGAAAGGAAGCAGAAATACCACTCTTCCCACCCATTAGCCAAAAAAATAAATGCCCAGATAGCTAAGTTGTTAGCAGTCGAGATGTTGCCGTTTAGGCTTGTGGGTACAGACTCTTTCCGTGAGCTTTTGGCTGTGGCAGTACCACGCTACTCGGTTCCAAGCCGCCACTACTTTTCACGTTGTGCCGTCCCCGCGTTACATGAGCATGTCATTAACAACCTCAAGCGTGCCCTCACCAACGCTGTAACCGGGAAAGTACACCTTACTACGGACACGTGGACAAGCAGTTCAGGACAGGGCCGGTACATCTCGCTCACCGCGCATTGGATCAACGTTGTGGAGAGTGTGCCAAACGATGTTAGTGTAACATCAAACATCCTACCCACGCCACGGATAGCTGGCACAACCTCATTCAGGGTCTCTGCATCATCCTATATGTCCACTACCCCATCTTCCGCTTCCTCGACCAATCCTCAATTGCCCTCAACATCACGGCCAAGTTGGGAGGTTTGCTGCAGTGCTTCAGCAAGACGCCAACAGGCTCTGCTGAAGCTGATCTGTTTAGGTCACACACCGCACACTGCAGTAGAGCTGTTGAAAGGTCTGAAGGAACAGACAGATGAGTGGCTATCCCCACTCCAACTCCAGACCGGTCTCGTGGTGAGCGACAATGGTCGTAACCTAGTGGCTGCACTAAAGCTCGGAAACCTTGTGCACGTGCCTTGCATGGCTCACGTGCTGAATCTAGTAGTGCAGAAATTCCTGCGTACATACCCAGAGCTATGTGACCTACTGGAGAAGGTGCGTCGAGTTTGTGCACATTTTCGTCATTCGTCAACAGCGGTTGGAAAACTTTCATTGCTTCAAAAGCAATTGAATTTGCCCAACCACAGACTCATTTGTGACATGCCGACACGATGGAACTCTACATTCCATATGTTATCAAGGATCAATGAGCAGCAGAGGGCATTATTATGTGCTTAATTATAAAACACTGGGCAAAACTACCACTGAAAAAGACCTGGGTGTATGGGTAGATGACAAACTCACATTTAGTGGCCAGTGTCAGGCAGCTGCTGTAAAGGCAAATAAAATAATGGGATGTATTAAAAGAGGCATAGATGCTCATGAGGAGAACATAATTTTACCTCTATACAAGTCACTAGTGCGACCACACTTAGAATACTGTGTACAATTCTGGTCTCCGGTGTATAAGAAAGACATAGCTGAACTAGAGCGGGTCCAGAGAAGAGCGACAAAAGTTATTAGAGGACTAAGGGGTCTGCAATACCAAGACAGGTTATTAAACTTGGGGTTATTTAGCTTGGAAAAACGAAGGCTTAGGGGTGATCTTATAATAATGTACAAATATATGAGGGGGCAGTACAGAGACCTTTCTAATGATCTCTTTACTCTTAGGCCTGAGACTGGGACAAGGGGGCATCCTCTACGTCTGGAGGGAAGAAGGTTTAATCATAATCACAGACGTGGATTCTTTACTGTAAGAGCAGTGAGACTATGGAACTCTCTGCCACATGATGTTGTAATGAGTGAGTCACTACTAACATTTAAGAAGGGCCTGGATGCCTTTCTTGAAAACTATAATATTACCGGTTATATATACTAGATTCTTTGATAGGGCGTTGATCCAGGGAATTAGTCTGATTGCCGTATCTGGAGTCAGGAAGGAATTTTTTCCCCCAATGTGGAGCTTAGTGTTGCCACATGGGGTTTTTTTGCCTTCCTCTGGATCAACATGTTAGGCTATGGGTTGAACTAGATGGACTTAAAGTCTTCCTTCAACCTTAAAAACTATGTTACTATGTTACTATGTAATATCCGAGTATCAGTTGCAACATGCCCGTCAGACCGGCAGTCAGCCACGACATATTAGTACAATGGAGTGGGTGTGGATCGCTGACACATCTGAGGTTCTTGATAATTTTGACTACTGCACAAAACTGGTGAGCGGTGATCAGTCCATCATCAGTGTCACTATACCCATGCTGTGTCTGCTGAAAGAATCCCTCATTAATCAGAAAAATGAAGCATTGAGAGCCCAGCAGATGGCTATGGAGCCAGATTTAAACAGCGCAGTACCTAGCCAGCAAAGCCAGTATGACCAGGCAACTATGGCTCCTGAGGAGGAACAGGAGCAAGACGATGAAGAGGATTTATTTTTTGTTGGTGCCGATGTCAACCCAGATGGTACTCACAACCCCAGCTTTGTGTCTGTCCACCATGGGTGGCCTGGAGAGGAGGAGGCGGAGACAGACTTTGCGGATACAATGGGTATTGAACATCGTTCTGAGGACACTGAAGACATGACTCTATGCAGCTTAGGACACATGGCTGACTTCATGTTGACTTGTCTGCTAGAAGACCCACGAGTGATTAACATATTGCACAACGACCTCTACTGGTTGGCCACCTTTCTGGACCCACGTTATAAAGATAAATTCACCTCACTGCTGTTTCAGTCACCACGTGGCTTGACAATTGACTATTTCAAGAGGGTTCTTGTGGATAATATGCTTCGAATATCACCGTCAGACAACACTCTGCCCATAGTTAGCAACTCTGTGCAACAGCAGCCTTTGGTCGGGGCACAATCATCCACGCTGTCCAGAAGAGATGCTGGAAAGATGTCCGCAAAGTGGGCTATGTTCAATAAGCCATCGAACCTGCAGCGCCATGTTGCTCCAGTAACCATCTCTCGGAGACAGAAACTTACCAACATGGTACAAGAATACTTAAGTGACAGTACCTGCTTCCTGACTGATGCCGCAGTCCCGTTTAATTACTGGGTCTCCAAGCTCCACACTTGGACAGAGCTCTCGTTGTATGCCTTGGAGGTGCTGGCATGCCCTGCAGCTAGTGTGACATCAGAGCGGGTTTTCAGTGCCGCTGGGGGTATCATAACTGATACCAGGACACGTCTTACTCCAGAGAATGCAGACAGGCTTACTCTAATTAAGTTTAATAGGAACTGGATTTCACAAGACTTCTCGAGCCCTGAAGACGACAGTACTCAGAGCTGAAGTGCCACGTTCAACATCAATATGATATAATTAATCATTGTATTATATTGTGTCTTTTTGGTACAAGCAGTATGTACAAGACCAGTAACGATTTGCGTAACCATGTTCCTGCAACCTGGTAATGAGGCTGCTTCATCTTAAACCAAAACTACACCTTAACTTCGGTTTCATTAACCATCACAACACCTTTTCACAAGGAATCAACCTTTATTTTCTGTAAGCAAACATTTAAAAGCCCCTTGGGCTAATTTTTTGAGCCACCCTGGCTAACAAGCTGATCATGGCCCTTAGGCCTGCATTTTTAACCAAAATGCAAAACAGCCCCTTGGGCAAATTTTTAGAGCCACCATGGCTAACAAGCTGATCATGGCCCTTAGGCCTGCATTTATACCCAAAATGCAAAACAGCCCCTTGGGCTAATTTTTTGAGCCACCCAGGCTAACAAGCTTATCATGGTTTGGGAGACACCCTGGCTAACAAGCTTTGTATGGCCCTTAGACCTACATTTATACCAAAAATGGGAAACAGCCCCTTGGGCTAATTTTTGGAAACACCCAGCCTAAGAGGCTTATCATGGCCCTTAGGCCTGCACTTATACCCAAATTGCCAAACAGCCCCTTGGGCTAATTTTTTGAGCCACCCTGGCTAACAAGCTGATCATGGTTTGGGAGACACCCTGGCTAACAAGCTTTTTATGGCCCTTAGGCCTACATTTATACCAAAAATGGGAAACAGCCACTTGGGCTAATTTTTCCAGGCACCAATCCTATGCCTGCATCGTGGGCGGTGCTTGGACTATCATCCTGCTGGAGCCTGTTGAAGGGTCCCACTGTACGTTCCATACAAAACGCGTAGACGCGATGTGTAGCATGTAGACGTCCCAGCCTCTCACATGTGTGTTCATAGTCTTGTTGCCATAGCGAGGCATAAAGTAACCCCCCAAACACAGGCACTGTTTGTCAGCAACAGCTGTATGTGGAGTCATGATTTGACACTTAGTAACCAAGGTGACTTCATGCGCCATGCGGGCCGTAAAGTACTTGCTAATGATGCTCTCTCCCCTGTCCCCCACGCCAACTGTCTCGGGGTAATCCTTGACTCCTCCCTCTCCTTCAAGCCCCACCTGTAGTCCCTAACCAAGTCCCTGTGACTCCAACTCAAAAATATTTAACCAATTCGGTCGTTCCTCAATCCTGACACTGCTGAAACACTCATAAATGCCCTCATCATCTCCCGCCTTGACTACTGCAACCTCCTTCGCATAGGTCTCCCTGCCAACTCTCTTGCAACTCTCCAATCTATACTAAACTCTGCTGCCCGGCTAATCCATCTGTCCTCACGCTACTCCCCTGCCTACCCCCTCTGCCAAGCCGTTCACTGGCCCCTCCGGCCCACAGAGAGCTCACTTTAAAACACTGACCATGACATTCAAAGCCTTACACAACCTATCCCCACCATACATCTCCGACATGATCTCCCGATACCATCCCTCACGCAACCTGCGTTCATCCCAAGAACTTGTCCTACAGTCCACCCTCATCTCCTCTTCCCACAACCGCATACAGGATTTTTCCCGGTCATCCGCCATGCTATGGAACTCCCTGCCCCACCTCATCAGTCAGTCGCCTACCCTCTGAACCTTAAAGATACTTATAAAGACTCACCTCTTCCGACAGGCCTACAACCTGCCATGAGACCCCGCTACACGCCCCACGACCGACACCTTCCCCACCCTATTGTATCCCCACCCACCCCTCGTAGAATGTGAGCCCACGCGTACAGGGTCCTCTACTATTGTACCTGTATGACCTTATTGTCTATGTTTATTGTACTTGTCCTTCTCTACCTTTTCCTCATGTAAAGCGCCATGGAACCTATGGCCGCTATATAAATAAATAATTATAATAATTATGATGACTTGAAGCCCAACCAAAAAAAAAACTCCACATTCATTCCTTGAAAAAAAGACAGACACAAAGCTGGTTTTTAAAACTGTGTTTAAAAAAAAAAAATGGCAGCACTGTTTGGACATTCCAAACAATACTACCTTTAATTAAGGTAACTACATCAACAACAATAAATGGAGCCCTATAGGTCCTGGTAGGTGGGCTGTCCGTCCTGCAAAAGGTCAAGGGCCCCACGGATGGCCTGGCCGAACCCTTCAGGGTGGATCATCTGAACAGGTGTAGGGAACGGTGGTAGGTCCCTGTTCGCTGGCCACTGGCAGTGAGGCAAAGCCCTGTGGGGTGGGACTTGGCTGTCCCGTGTTGTGGGCCTGCCCAGCCTGTTACAGTTTATTTTCCACCCATCCAAATATTGGAACACATCACCGGGGTCGTTTCCTGGCTGACAGGCTTCCAGCACTATCTGTAATGCTGACCTTGCCCGCAGTAGCCTGTCAAATGGAATATTATCCATGAATGGTATAATACTGCGGGCAAAGTCAGCATTACTCTGTTGCACACTTAATTGTGCAGACCCCGGGATGGGACCATAAGCTGGGCCTGCCGCTGGTGGCGTCGGTGGTGGTGCTGGCCCTGCCGCTGGTGGTGGCGGTGGTGGTGCTGGCCCTGCCGCTGGTGGTGGCGGTGGTGGTGCGGACCCTGCCGCTGGTGGCGGTGGTGGTGGTGGTGGCGGGGACGGCGGTGGTGGTGTTGATGGGCCTGCCGCTGGTGGCGGCGGTGGTGGTGCTGGCCCGGCCGCTGGTGGCGGCGGTGGTGGTGCTGGCCCTGGCACTGCTGGCGGCGATGCTGGTGGTGGTGGTGGTGGCGGCGGCGACGGCGGTGGTGGTGGTGGCGCCGGCCGTGGTGGTGGTGGTGGGTGTTCTCCACGCCGCCTTCTGTTTGGCGGTGGAGGGTTCACAGCACGCCGCCCTCTGTAGTAAGCTTCTCTGTGGGTAAAGTAAAAAAAAATTTGGTGAATGCATTGCATTTGGAAACAAAAACATAGGTCAAACATTAAGTTGCACGCTTTTTAGACTCTGTGTATCTGTGTATTATTAATCAGATATTTGTTATTATTATGAAAGAATAACCAACTGTACATAACATAAAGGAATACGTGACTTTCTTTGCTAATTCCATACTAATACATAATTTTTCACCCCCTGATTAACACCCACCCCCCCCCATCCCATCTAATCTAGACGATCAATAACACCAATGGTTCACATGAAAAAAAAAAGTCCCCCTGACTTCACTTTTTACTTGACATACTTAATTCACAAAACTTTTAGCTTATATCATCTATATAAAGCAGGGAAGGGGTTGAAAGGTATACAATATATATATATATAATCTATTTATATAATCGGGAGTTTGAAATTCCGGCACTGTAGCCTAATCCCAAACTCCTTAGCGTCACTGCGAGCGGAGACGCGTATGCGCCTTCGCGAACCGCAGACGCTTAACTCACACAGCCGCTATAGCGTTTTCTCGAGCGGCCTCGCGCCCTCCGCTCACAGCAAGACCTGCGCCCCTCACAGCGCCCAATCCGCCCCGGCATGCTGGCATTTGTACTTCCCCCGTCTGTGCACCCACAGGTCTTAGCAGATCACTGATGCTGACAGCGGGGGGGGACAACACAGACAATCAAATCAGGAGGAGGTCAGTGTCAGGAGGAGATGACAGACGCCCGCCGGGGCCTGTGACACTGCAGAGGTCACAGAGGGGCTGTGTGTGCGGACAACGGGGAGGCCGGGGGCTACGGACGTACCGGACACGTCCTCTGCTCCTGGAGATGTGCCGCGGTTCCGCGCTCGCAGCGTATCTGACGCTGGAGCAGCGCTCACCACGCCCACACCACGCCCTCTGCCAAACAACCCACACCTCTCACTAACCTCCTGCAGCTAACCACACCCCATGTTTACCTTTGCCATGATGTCATTTAGCTGCGGCCGCTATCTTTAATAAGGTCAGAAATTATGGCAGTAATCGGATCTCTGCTCCCTCTAGCACGCCCCAACACTGTAGCACCATCTATTAACCCTATTCTCATCACCTATATACTCTGCTACCCACAGAGCCGCCTGTATACTCTGCTACCCACAGACCCGCCTGTATACTCTGCTACCTCAGACCCGCCTGTATACTCTGCTACCCACAGACCCGCCTGTATACTCTGCTACCTCAGACCCGCCTGTATACTCTGCTACCCACAGAGACGCCTGTATACTCTGCTACCTCAGACCCGCCTGTATACTCTGCTACCTCAGACCCGCCTGTATACTCTGCTACCCACAGACCCGCCTGTATACTCTGCTACCCACAGACCCGCCTGTATACTCTGCTACCCACAGACCCGCCTGTATACTCTGCTACCCACAGAGCCGTCTTTATACTCTGCTACCTCAGACCCGCCTGTATACTCTGCTACCCACAGACCCGCCTGTATACTCTGCTACCCACAGAGCCGTCTTTATACTCTGCTACCCACAGACCCGCCTGTATACTCTGCTACCCACAGACCCGCCTGTATACTCTGCTACCTCAGACCCGCCTGTATACTCTGCTACCCACAGAGACGCCTGTATACTCTGCTACCTCAGACCCGCCTGTATACTCTGCTACCTCAGACCCGCCTGTATACTCTGCTACCCACAGACCCGCCTGTATACTCTGCTACCCACAGACCCGCCTGTATACTCTGCTACCCACAGACCCGCCTGTATACTCTGCTACCCACAGAGCCGTCTTTATACTCTGCTACCTCAGACCCGCCTGTATACTCTGCTACCCACAGACCCGCCTGTATACTCTGCTACCCACAGAGCCGTCTTTATACTCTGCTACCTCAGACCCGCCTGTATACTCTGCTACCCACAGACCCGCCTGTATACTCTGCTACCCACAGAGCCGTCTTTATACTCTGCTACCCACAGACCCGCCTGTATACTCTGCTACCCACAGACCCGCCTGTATACTCTGCTACCTCAGACCCGCCTGTATACTCTGCTACCCACAGAGATGCCTGTATACTCTGCTACCTCAGACCCGCCTGTATACTCTGCTACCTCAGACCCGCCTGTATACTCTGCTACCCACAGACCCGCCTGTATACTCTGCTACCCACAGACCCGCCTGTATACTCTGCTACCCACAGACCCGCCTGTATACTCTGCTACCCACAGAGCCGTCTTTATACTCTGCTACCTCAGACCCGCCTGTATACTCTGCTACCCACAGACCCGCCTGTATACTCTGCTACCCACAGAGCCGTCTTTATACTCTGCTACCTCAGACCCGCCTGTATACTCTGCTACCCACAGACCCGCCTGTATACTCTGCTACCCACAGAGCCGTCTTTATACTCTGCTACCCACAGACCCGCCTGTATACTCTGCTACCCACAGACCCGCCTGTATACTCTGCTACCTCAGACCCGCCTGTATACTCTGCTACCCACAGAGACGCCTGTATACTCTGCTACCTCAGACCCGCCTGTATACTCTGCTACCTCAGACCCGCCTGTATACTCTGCTACCCACAGACCCGCCTGTATACTCTGCTACCCACAGACCCGCCTGTATACTCTGCTACCCACAGACCCGCCTGTATACTCTGCTAACCACAGAGCCGTCTTTATACTCTGCTACCTCAGACCCGCCTGTATACTCTGCTACCCACAGACCCGCCTGTATACTCTGCTACCCACAGAGCTGTCTTTATACTCTGCTACCCACAGACCCGCCTGTATACTCTGCTACCCACAGAGCCGTCTTTATACTCTGCTACCCACAGACCCGCCTGTATACTCTGCTACCCACAGACCCGCCTGTATACTCTGCTACCTCAGACCCGCCTGTATACTCTGCTACCCACAGAGACGCCTGTATACTCTGCTACCTCAGACCCGCCTGTATACTCTGCTACCTCAGACCCGCCTGTATACTCTGCTACCCACAGACCCGCCTGTATACTCTGCTACCCACAGACCCGCCTGTATACTCTGCTACCCACAGACCCGCCTGTATACTCTGCTACCCACAGAGCCGTCTTTATACTCTGCTACCTCAGACCCGCCTGTATACTCTGCTACCCACAGACCCGCCTGTATACTCTGCTACCCACAGAGCCACGTGTATACTCTGCTACCCACAGAGCCGAAATGGAACCTAATGTATATATTAATAAATAATACTAAATGTACACAACAGTGCTGCAGACACATACCTTGGCATACGGGCCACCGGGTGAAGGAAGGACAGCCGGTCATAAAAGTGGTAGTGGTTGAGCAATGGAGCGGCTCCCGGTTGTCTCTCTGAGTACTGCCGGTACTGCTTCTTATGCTGGTCCCGGCAGCTCCTCCACCGTTTTTTAAGATGGTCAACTGTGAAATGATTTGAAACCGGCTTTAGAGATGTGTAATATTTGAAACAACAAAAGTATGTGTACAAATCAACAATAACATTTTATTCATTTTGTGTGTGTAATGTGTATACAAGGCACAGTGACACGACAGTGTGGAACATCATCAACAGCATTACGGACATTGAGCTCACGTGGCCACAATCACAAATGAGGCAGGACACATGTCAACGCATAGAGAATGTAATAGTGCGGGCACCAGACTCTGGTCATTAGTGGTATTTATATACACCCAACCCCTTGGCCGAAAGAGCCAGGAGGATCAGACATTAAACTCATTGTACTGTTGTGACCCCATCCAAATATAGGCAACTATGCGGTGGAGCATGATAACACATTCAGGGTCCTGTATACCCTGCTATGGGGGCCCTGTATTCCCACTGCTGGGGGCCCTGTAAACCCACTGGGCCACTGTCTACCCACTGCTGGGGGCCCTGTATACCCACTGCTGGGGGGGCCTGTACACACACTGAGGGTCCTGTATACAGGGACTGACTGGCACCCTACAGTTTGGGTCGCAACCCTCCCTCACTGGCCCGACACAGGTGAGGACGGGGGGTGGGGGGGGGGTGTGATGACTGGCGGCCGCCTCACAGTCACCGCAGCTCCCGCATTCTCCTATGGCTCGCTCCCAGCCGCAGCCTCGCGCTCCTCACAGCCGCTCGCTAACAGTCGCAGCCGCACGCCACTCACAGACGCTCACTCCCGGACGCAGCCGCGTGCTGATGACGTCATCGCGCGGCAAGGAGCTTCCGTTTCCGCCTGCTGCTTCAGGGACATGCGGATTATTCATGCTCCTGCAGCCGCATGACCCGTGGCACCTGGGCCAGTCCGCCCCTGCCTGTATACCACAATATGGGGGCATGTATACCCAGCTGGGGGCCTGTATACTCTGCAGGGGGAGGTGTATACTCTGCTGGGGGGCTGTCTACCAGTGATAGCCACTGTATACCAGGATGGCGGTGAATATGTTTTCATAGTTTTTCGGGGCAAAAATAGGGGGGTCGGCTTATACACGGGTCGGCTTATACACGAGTATATATACAGTAAATGCTCTGTTCCTCATGGTCACTCCGATGGAACGCAGGGAACATCTCTTGGGCGATCTCTCTCCAGGCTGTATTAATTAGGGTCGTATCCCCATACTCAGGATCTGTAGGGAGCCATAGAAATGGACGAGCCTCCACAAGTGCAATAAGACGCAGTGTGTTCACCGTGCCACGTCCTGCTGCCATGATTGCACTGATGAATGGATCGCTCTGTGTGTGCGCCTGTCAGCGCGACTCGCTTCCTGTTTCCTTCATGGTGTGTGCTGGAGAATCCCTTCCCTCGCATCATCGGCTACAAGCCTCAAAATAAGAGAAAAACCAGCGAGTTTGGACTCGCACACTTTCAGAGACACATCAGCGAGTTGTAAATGTCATTATTCGCTATTACTCGGGTCCCTATTCATTAACATTGGACTCGCTGGACTCGCAACGAGTCCCGAGTCCTTGACTCGGACTCGTTGGGGTCTTGCGATTCCGAGTCTTTTCGGACTCGCTCATCTCTAATAACTATGTGACTACTTGGTTTTTACTAGAGCCTCTGATGGTGTGGTAAGGCATGGGATGCAGTTACCAGCAAGTACAACTCCAGGACAGTCCCCTGTATACTGTGGCAGCTGACTCCAGGGGTCAGGAATGCAGGTACAGACGTAGGGATGACAGACTGGATGGCTGGTACAGGCTTGATGACTGGTACAGGCTGAAAAGTAGATGCAGGTTGGATGGCTAGTACAGGCTAGATGGCAGGTACAGGCTGGACAGGAGGTTTGGATACACAGGACATGTTCATGAACACTGGCTGCAAACAGGATAGTTTTGGAACATGGACTGAATACAGAATGGGTATAGGTAAAGGAGACTAAAAAACTAACTTATGAACAGGTTAACATTACTCAGGCACCTCCCTAAGAGGGAGGGTGCCTAAAGTACTCAGTGCATCTCAGCCATTGACCGGAGGCATGCTAAGATACATGCTGCCCCTTTAAGAGCTCTTAGCATGCTCCCAGGGACCTGTGTGGCATTCACAGGCCCTGGGAGCATAGAGATGCGGTGGTGACCAGAACAGAATCGGATAGGTGGTCAGAGCAGTGAGTGCATCTGTGTCCCTGTCACATTGAGTGCAGGGACAATGGTGGCATTACACTTAGCTTGTACAGTGGTGGTCAGTCCCAGTACCATCACAGATCAGCAGTTTTCAGTGGAGCACAGTTTGTACTGCAGAATCATTTTCCCTCTCCAGAGTCACTAAGTCTCTTTCTTTTGTGGAGTGAAAGCTCATGGTCAGTGGGGTTCCATATCTTACCTGTAAAGTGTAAGCTCTTATGGTCAGTTTGGTTTTCTCAACAACTTCTCTCCCTCACATGTATTTTCTGACCAATTACAAGTTTTACTGCATTTATTTTTGCACTCATCTACTTAAATAGGTACAAATGCAGTGCTTATAAAAACAACCAATTTTCCAATATACAACTTATTAATAATTCTTCATGTTCTCAAGAATTGAGGGATTTTTATATCATATAGTCAATGAGGTAAAAAGAAACCAGGCACCTTCAGGATTAATGCGGAGTGTATAGCACTTATACAGCCTGTGTTACCGCTGTAAATCCCTGTTCACGGAGTTGCTGCGCCTTGTAGTACAGTCCATGCAAATAGTGAAATGAAGAGAAAAGGCTGCACTCACCGTTCACAGAAGCTTTTTCTTTATTGCATCAGATGGGGAGGGGGTGCAAGAGGCGCGGACGACAGCACACCGTTTTGGAGACTTAGTTCCTTTGACGAGTCCACTCGTCAAAGGAGCTAAGTCTCCGAAACAGCGTGCTGTTGTCCGCGCCTCTTGCACCCCTTCCCCATCTGATGCAATAAAGAAAAAGCTTCCGTGAACGATGAGTGCAGCCTTTTCTCTTCATTTCACTATTTTTATATTATAATTTACAGCTCATAGTTTCAGTTATGGACTCTGTTGCAGTCTGTCAGTGGTCACCAGGTTCCTAGATAACTCACCAAAAACAGCCAAAATGTTTGATATCTTGATATCCAATGCACTTAGCAGGACGCAGCAGGCCCCAGCAGGGGTGAACCTAGCCTTTCTGTTGCCTGAAGCACACTGAGGAATCAAGAACAAGGATCATTAACAGCAATATCAGGCTTGGCAATAGCATACTGTCACACAATGGTGGCTGGCAGAGCAGTGGTCCTGTAGGAAGACACAGTCCTGCATCCTTATAGTATACACACAGGAGGCAGCACTGATTGCCAACCTATTATATCTGGCACACGCCTACAAATCTCTGGCAGCTCCAATGTGCCACTGCCTGGCACTAACTAATCAGACATGTCCATCATGCAGCACCGTCCACACACCATATGCAACGATCTGCAGGCTTAGCATCAACAAGCAGCGATTTCATTAAGCTGGTAAAACAGTGTGTCTTCCCCAACAGACCATGCCTTCTTCTCCCGAAACACTTAACCAATCACATGGGGCTGTCCGGAGCTAACTCCAGGGTCCTTCCAGTTGGGGTGAGTAAGGGAAGGAAGAGCGGGAAGAGGTCCGAGCGCCACCGACCAATTGCTGCTCGAGAGAAACATGGTTGGAATGCATCTATGTACTGAGGGGTGGCATTGGATGTGGTGTGTAAGTTACAGGCAACCAGTCCTGCAGAAGAGGAGTATGTGAAAGGACAATGCATTCTGCACCAGTGGCATACATAGAAATCATAAAGTCACATGGCAGAAGTTCTAATGGCTCCTGAAAAAAATATTTGGCTGTGTCACATAACCATGTCTCACAACTTTGCAACCCTTACAAAGCAATTTTCCTCCTATTGAAGCCCCTAGATTCACCTTTCATTACCCCCATAAAGTATGATACCAACAAAAGTGCCCCCAAACACTGATTCCACCACAGTGAATTTCTCCACAGGTCCCTCCACATGCACAGTATGATGACGCTACTGAAACACCCCTCAACTACCCCAGCACAGTATGATCCCCAAGCGTGACGCCCACATAGCATTCCGTACAGTGTAATGGCCTCTACACCTTTTCACACTGTATAATGGCCCTTAACACATCCTTCAAATAACTTTTCTTTAACGTATATAGGCTCCCTCATAGCCCTCCAAGTATTATCATGCCCCCACAGAGTACTCCAAATATTATAATATCTTCCATATAGTATAATTGGCTTCATATATTATATGCCCCCATAGTCCTCCACATATTACAGTGCACCCCATAATCCTCCATATATTATAAAGCACTCCTATAGTCCTCCATATATTATAATGCATATCCATAGCCTTCCATATAATATAATGCACCCCCCATAGTACTCCATATAATATAATGCACCATCCATAGTCCTCCAAATACTGTAATGCATCCCCATTAGTCCTCCATATAGTATAACGCACCCCATAGCCCTCCATATACTATAGAGCATCGCCATGTACAATACAGCACCCCAATATACAGAACAGCACCCCTATATACAGCACAGCATCCCCATATACAACACCCCTATATACAGCACCCCCTTATACAGTACAACACCCCCTTATGCAGCACAGCAACCCCCATATACAGCACCGCAGCCCGATATACAGCTCAGCATTCCCAAATAAATGACACCCATATACAGCACAGCACCCCCTTATAGAGCACAGCAACCCCTATATACAGCACAGCATCCCCATATACAGCACAGCACCTGCATATACAGCACAGTATCCCCATATACAGCACCACCATATACAGTACAGCACCCCCATATGTAGTACAGCACCCCCATATACAGCACCGCATCCCCATATTCAGCACCCTCATATACAGCACAGCACCCTCATATACAGCACCCCTATATACTGCATCCCCAAATACAGAACAGCATGCCCATATACTGGACAATGCCCACTATAATCCTCCTATATTATAATGCACATTGTCTCCAAAAGTGTACTCACTGATTAAAAAAATAAAAAAAATACTCACCTCTCTTCTCGATCCTTGCTGCTACAGTGTCCTTAGCATGTGTCTCGCACTCTGCTCTGCGGGACACTCAGTGATGACATCATTGCCCCCCACCATGCAGAGCTGCAGAGGGCAGTGGGCACACAGAGGCAGGGGATTTAAAGGCAGATAGCTACTGGCGCAGTGCACATATCACGGATGGTATGCCCCATAGCAGTCACTATCTGCAGGGTGCTTGCTGCAATGCCGCCTCCCTATTTAGCAGCAGATGGTGCCACTTGAGGTGACCAACTCAAGTTACCTGATGGTAGTTACGCCCCTGGGCCCTAGTAATAAAGGCAACACAGGTGCATAATACCAATGCAACAATAACTCTCAACCTGCTATGACATGGGGGAGGTGATTGGTTGTATGCTATATGCACACAGGTAAGAGTTCCGTAGGGAGTCATTCATACAAGCAAGTATGATGCACAGTGTCGGTATGCAGCCTATTGATCCCGCCCATACTGTTAGACCAGGTGGGCTCCCCAACACTATATATATATGTATATATATATATATATATATTGTGATAGAGCCACTCACAGCTGCCAATTCCAGGTAGACACAGGAAGCCTTGCCGGGTAAATGTCGTGCCACATGGGCTCTGAATAAAAAACAGACCCTTTATTCACCTGAACTGGAGTGCTGCCTGTTTTCCTTGATTTATATATATATATATATATATATATATCTAAATGGCGGCCCGATTCTAAAGAAAAGGGTAGTCTAGAATCCATATATAGTTTATTTACTAATAGTTAGGGGAGTGCGGTGAAATGAATTGTGTGTATACAGGTGGCTCAGTGGGTAGCAGAGTATACGGTGGCTCAGTGGTTAGCACTGCGCGGTGGCTCAGTGGTTAGCACTGCGCGGTGGCTCAGTGGTTAGCACTGCGCGGTGGCTCAGTGGTTAGCACTGCGTGGTGGCTCAGTGGTTAGCAGTGAGTGCGGTGGCTCAGTGGTTAGCAGTGAGTGCGGTGGCTCAGTGGTTAGCAGTGAGTGCGGTGGCTCAGTGGTTAGCAGTGAGTGCAGTGGCTCAGTAGTTAGCAGTGAGTGCGGTGGCTGAGTGGTTAGCAATGAGTGCGGTGGGTCAGTGGTTAGCAGTGAGTGCAGTGGCTCAGTGGTTAGCAGTGAGTGCGATGGCTCAGTGGTTAGCAGTGAGTGCGGTGGCAGAGTGGTTAGCAGTGAGTGTGGTGGCTGAGTGGTTAGCAGTGAGTGCGGTGAGATTGGTCAGCGCAGCACCGTGGGCAGAGTGGTCAGCGCAGCGCCGTGGGCAGAGTGGTCAGCGCAGCGCCGTGGGCAGAGTGGTCAGCGCAGCGCCGTGGGCAGAGTGGTCAGCGCAGCGCCATGGGCAGAGTGGTCAGCACACACATACATACACACACACATACACACACTCCGCTATAGTTACCACCGACCCTGCGTCTTCCCCGCCGCCTGGATCCTGAGTCGACATGTCGCCGCCCCCGGACGACTGGATCCAATATGGCGTCCGGGAAGTTTGGTGAGACTTCTTGGACGCTATATTGGATCCAGTAGTTCAGGGGCGGCGACATGTCGACTGAGGATCCAGGCGGCGGACGCAAGGCCGGTGGTAAGTATAGCGGACTGTGTGTGTGTATGTGTGTGTACAAAGTGAGGGAAGTGCGGACAAGGTGAGGGAAGTGCGGACAAAGTGAGGGAAATGCAGACAAAGTGAGGGAAGTGCTGACAAAGTGAGGGAAGTGCGGATAAAGTGAAGGAAGTGACTACATACACACATATATAAATATACTGTACATTGCATATGGAGGGTGAGGAGAGCGGAGGCTGGAGGGGTGAGGAGAGTGGAGGCTGGAGGGGTGAGGAGAGCGGAGGCTGGAGGGGTGAGGAAGGGTGGGGAGAGCGGAGGCTGGAGGGGTGAGGAGGGGTGAGGAGAGGGGAGGCTGGAGGGGTGAGGAGGGGTGAGGAGAGGGTAGGCTGGAGGGGTGAGAAGAGGGGAGGCTGGAGGGCAGAGGACAAGGGAGGCTGGAGGGCAGAGGACAGGGGAGGCTGGAGGGCAGAGGACAGGAGAAGCTGGAGGGCAGAGGCTGGAGGGCAGAGGCTAAAGGGAGAGGCTGGAGGGCAGAGGCTGGAGGGCAGAGGCTGGAGGGCAGAGGCTGGAGGGAAGAGGCTGGAGGGGAGAGGCTGGAGGGCAGAGGCTGGAGGGGAGAGGCTGGAGGGCAGAGGCTGGAGGGGAGAGGCTGGAGGGCAGAGGCTGGAGGGCAGAGGCTGGAGGGAAAAGGGCTGGAGGGCAGAGGCTGGAGGGGAGAGGCTGGAGGTAAGAGGCTGGAGGGCAGAGGCTGGAGGGCAGAGGCTGGAGGGGTGAGGAGGGGTGGGGAGAGCGGAGGCTGGAGAGGCTGGAGGGGAGAGGCTGGAGGGGAGAGGCTGGAGGGCAGAGGCTGGAGGGGAGAGGCTGGAGGGGAGAGGCTGGAGGGCAGAGGCTGGAGGGGAGAGGCTGGAGGGGAGAGGCTGGAGGGCAGAGGCTGGAGGGGAGAGGCTGGAGGGCAGAGGCTGGAGGGGAGAGGCTGGAGGGCAGAGGCTGGAGGGCAGAGGCTGGAGGGGAGAGGCTGGAGGGCAGAGGCTGGAGGGGAGAGGCTGGAGGTAAGAGGCTGGAGGGCAGAGGCTGGAGGGCAGAGGCTGGAGGGGTGAGGAGGGGTGGGGAGAGCGGAGGCTGGAGAGGCTGGAGGGGAGAGGCTGGAGGGCAGAGGCTGGAGGGCAGAGGCTGGAGGGGAGAGGCTGGAGGGGAGAGGCTGGAGAGGAGAGGCTGGAGGGCAGAGGCTAGAGGGCAGAGGCTGGAGGGCAGAGGCTGGAGGGGAGAGGCTGGACGGCAGAGGCTGGAGGGCAGAGGCTGGAGGGGAGAAGCTGGAGGCAGTGGCGTAGTTGGCCTGCTCCGGGCCCTGGGGCAAGATCAGCACCCAGGCCCCCCATGTAAGGAACGGGGAGGGGGGGGAGTGCCTGGCGGAGTGGGCGCGAGGTAGACGGGAGCCGCGAGCCAGCCGGGATTTGCCCGGTTACCGCCGCCGCAATTCTGATTCAAGCCGCGGCACGGCGCCATGTTAAAAAATCTAAGAAGTAGAAAAAATTTTTTAAAGATGGCGGCGTGTTTCGCGGCGCTCTTCTCATTGTTCGCCGCCAGGTGCGAGCGACCAATGAGAAGAGTGGGGCGGGGCATGGCGCCATATTTGAAATCCAAAGTTCCCGCTGGATTTCAAATATGGCGCCGTGCCCCACCCCACTCTTCTCATTGGTCATTCGCGCCTAGCGGCGACCAATGAAAAGAGCACCGCGAAAGACGGCGCCATCTTAAAAAATTTTTTTTTTTACTTCTTAGATTTTGAAACATGGCGCTGTGCCGCGGCTTGAATCTGAATTAAATCTGATTGGTCACTCACAAGCGAGCGACCAATCAGAATGGTGGCGGCGGTACCAGGCAAATCCCGGCTTGCTCGCGGCTACCCGGAGGTGAGCCGCGGATATGCCCGACACGGAGATCCCCGGCTCGCTCCGCCGGCGCAAGGTAGCCGGGAGCTGACCTCGGCTCCCGGCTACCTTGCGCCAGCGGAGCGAGCCGGGGATCTCCGTGCCGGGCATATCGGCGGCTCAGCTCCGGGGAGCCGCGAGCCAGCCGGGATTTGCCTGGTACCACCGCCGCAATTCTGATTGGTCACTCGCTTGCAAGCGACCAATCAGATTCAAGCCGCGGCACAACGCCATGTTTAAAAATCTAAGAAGTAAAAAAAAAAAATTTTAAAGATGGCGGTGTGTTTCGCGGCGCTCTTCTCATTGGTCGCCGCTAGGTGCGTGCGCATGCTCAGTGCGCGTTTTGAAGCTAACAGAGCGTCGCGGGTGTATACGTCACCCGGCGCCGGAAATGACGCGTATCGCGTCACCGAGCCCCACTACAGGCCGGCCGAGACACAGGAGAGCGGCGGGGAGGCGCGCATTTTAATCAGATTCCAAGATCACGCCTATGGAGGCGTGATATCATGCAGTGGGAGAGCCTGGATGAGTGACTATGAATAGCATAGTCACTCATTATCATCCATAATGAGGTACTATAATAACATTTTTCTCCTATTTCACTTGGTGCTTTTAGGAGGTAAAAGGTAAGTGTTACTATGCTGTAGGGACAGCTTTTAATAGGTTTTGAGGTGTTTTGGAGGTGACAGGATCCCTTTAAGTAAATTTCCTGAATTTCCATTTTGACAGATTCACTCAGTCCTGGTGGGAGATTCAACTTGAATCAAATAAATCTGGTGCAAATAAATTCTGCCATAAAGGGGTTAATAAAACAGTAAACTAATATACTGACCTTTTGTTGGGACTCCCTATGCCTTACACTCCACTGCACTTTCGCACAGTCTTCTGATTACTCATCTGTGGCCTTCTTCTTTGTCCAAGTTACCACAAATGACTAAACCACAGGTGGTCACCAGAGGTGCAGTGCATGTCATTAACATCAATGATGTGTGCCATGCTCCATTAAGTCTAGTTAATAGTGGTGCTTAAAGGGGTTGTGTGGCGCCCCACTAAGAGTGCGTCACATGAGGGTACTACACCCCTGACTGAAGGTGTCGTATTCTCTATTCTAGTAATGAGTAGGATAATCCTGATGCTCCATCCACCACATGCACTACCTAGTGCTAGAGGACCAATTAGGCACCCGTTACTAGGGTAACCGGTCCTGGTGGGAGGAGAAGCTAGGGTATATAGCAGTGGGGAAAGCAGCAAGGAGTTAGATAGATAGATCAGGAAGTAAGAACAGACCAGTACACAAGTCAAGTTGTGACAGGAGAGAAACTACAGAACAGAAGCTGCACAGAGCTGCGCAGCAGATGTAGCAGAGTGGGAGAAGAACAGCAAAGAACGGAGACAGCTAACAGGGAGGGCACTGCAACCTGTTGACCCAGAAGAGACAGAGTGGGGCAACGTTAGAGCGGGTGATTCAAGACCGGAGCCTGATCCAAAACCTGGAGTACCGGCTCCGATGTGGTCCAGCAGGTCCACCCCTGAACCACAAAACCCGGAGTGTTCGTAGATTTTATAGGAGCTCGACTCACAAAACACCAACTACCGCAGCTATACCGGGAGCACCCACCATTGAAGCGGTGACCCAACCGAAGGGCCTCAGTGTTCCTAATTGGGTATAACAGAGCAGCAAAGAGACGGGATAGACAGAGATAGAGAGAGACACCTGTGGAGCTTCAGAGGGACACTACTCATTGCAAGAACCACCCGGTTCACTGCTCGGCAATAAGAACTGCATTACTTTGTATGCTGCAGAATACCAAGTAAATACCCGTTCAGAGTGAGCAACGTGTCCGAACTTTATTCCAGAACTGCCATTCACTTGCATTGCTTTGCAGAAACAACTGAGCTTCCCTATTCCACCATTACAGCTCACAGCTCCGGGGAACCCGCTCGTCCTGTAGGGAGCGACTCCATCTTGCTGCCGCCCATCACCCCAGAGGATCAAGCAGCGCCGGTGCCATCACCGGAACCTACAGGTGGCGTCACGAACAAAAACTTTATTCCCTTTTTATTTTTTATTTTTCCCCCTTTTTTATTGACCACCGGGCCCACAGCCTCCGGCACCAAGACCGTGACCTACAGACTGCGCCTGAGACCTGAGTCCCCTGGCACAGTGAGTCAGGCTGTCCACTACTAGGAAAACTCCTTCTGATTTCCCTTGTTTCCAACAGTTAAACAAAAGACCCTATACTCTCCTCCCACCCTGGTGCCATTCTAGCCCTGTTGGTAATCCCAGTTTGGGGCTTGCGTGACATGGGGAGGTCACGCAACGCCTGCGTCCAATCACCACCGACTTCTCGCTCCCTGCCTTCGAAACTAATGAGCTATCATTGAGTTATCAAGAGGAAGTGAGTGGGAGACGCAGCGTCACTTCCTGTTGATTGTATTTTTGTTCTGAAGGTGGGGAGAGAGAAGCCGGCGGTGATTGAACATGGGGCTTGCGTCATGTCACAAAGTCACCTGAGCTGAAAACTGCAGTTACCAACAGCACTAGAATGGCGAGAGTACGAAAGGTGAGTACAGGGTCTTTTGTTTAGTAGGGGGAAACAAGTGGAATCAAAAGGGGTTGTCCTAGTAGTGGACAATTCCATCAAAGGCCAAGAATGAGAAGAAGGAGTTGAAGGAATATCGGACAAGGAGCTGTGGTAGCAGGACAAGCATAAAGAGAGCCATATAAAGAGAATCAAATGTAATAGTTTATTGGGGGTTTTTTTAAGCAAGCTGTCATTTAATTGGACACATGCAAATCAAATTTAAAATGGGAAAAATTTTAACTCTTTAAATTTTAAGATAAGAAAATGAGATATATAGATTAGCTCTAATCTCATTGACCTGGTTTTCACTGGAATAATGAGTGAGTGAGTGAGTGAGTGAGTGAGTGAGTGAGTGAGTGAGTGAGTGAGTAAGTGAGTGAGTGAGTGAATGAGTGAGTGAATAAATGAATCAATGAAAATTCATTAAAATATGTATTCATTTTGTGGAAATAATGATGATTTTTTTCTGTACTTGTCTCAGATTAGACATTGTTGGCAGATCAGGGATAGATCGCTGTGTTCTAATTGCTTTGCTGTTTGTTTTTTCTGGATAACTTCACAACCTTCGAAGAAATCCGAACAGTGAACAGGAGCCTAAGTGGCATGATGCTTTTCTGGCACTGATGCCACCCTGACCATCGTGGCATATCCTAGCAATAGAATTCGAAAGTCTATCCTCAGATAACTCTGTATTAATTCCCCTTTGATTCTTAGATAAAATGCTGGGAGTCTGCAATGTCATGTAAAAATGCTATAGGTTTATATAGGAAGCAAAATGCAATCTAGACTGGTATCTGATAAGTAGGTTTAATAAGTGGAGTCACAGCCTACATATCGAGCAGCATTCCAACTGACAGAGCAGAGCTCTTTTCAATATTGTAGTCTGTACAAATGTCTACCTTTGTTTGTTGTTGTCTTTCCCCAGCAGAAATGTCAGGGTCTTCTCTTTCTGCAGTAAGCGCTGACATTTCCATTACAATGCAGTTCTTTTCCAACCTAATTAAAAAAACAACAACTCTGTGAAAAAGTTATAAAGTTTATTTGAATACAGATAATAAAAACAATTAGTAGAGTGGTCACCAGCACTGATTTGGATAATACAGAATGTAAATATGTTTATGCTTGTGTCTGTCTGTAATGCTTGCAGCTAGATTTTATGCAATTTACTTGGTAAAGCCCAAAAATGCATTATTTCCATGCAATTCTGGTATGTGGTTAGAAATGTGGTTGACCATTAAAGAAATATGGTGTAAAATACGACAAGAGTCAAAATGCTCTGAAATTTAGATGCAGGAAGTGACACCAAGTAACGACTCATTCAGACATCAGTGATGTGTTATTGTATGCAAAAAACAACCCATTTTTATGAGTGTTTTGGATCAGATTTTCATCAGTTTGGTCTGGGTGTCAGTTTTTACCATCAGTGTTATAGGATTTTTTCAGTGACCAGGCAATTGGCCAAAAGAAAAATACCCCCACAGGGTTAGTGTTAGAATTAGCATTAGGGGTAGGGGTTAGATGTTAGTGTTAGGGATTAGGGTTAGGGGGTTAGGTGTTAGGGTTAGGTGTTAAGATTAGGGGTTAGGTGTTGTGATTAGGGTTTGTTTTAGGGGTTAAGGTTAGATTTAGGGGATAGGTGTTAGGGGTTAGGTGTTAGGGTTAGGTGTTAGGGACTAGTGTTAGAGGTTAGGTGCTGAGGTTAGGGGTTTGTGTTAGGGGTTAGGTTTTAGGATTAGGGTTAGATGTTAGGGTTTAGGTGTAGGATTTAGGTTTAGGGGATAGTTGTTAGGGTTAGGTGTTGGTTTTAGGGTTAGGGTTAGAGCTTAGGGTTGGTATTGGTGTTGCCAGTGGGCATTTTTCCTTGTGGGCAATTTGTGGGCCTTGTGGGCAAATGAAAACCAATGTTTTCATTTGCAAAAAATATGCAGGTTTCTCAAGTTTCAAACAGAGTGAATTGGAAAGAACAAGGAAGGAGTCTAAGTGCTGCCCAATTTATTTTTTCACGAACCCATTGGCAAGTTTGATCCGTGACTCAGATCAAAATTGGACTTCTCTTTGTATTTTGGTGTGGATTACTCGGTTCACCAAAAGACAAGGACAAGTGAATAGCCCCATAGACTAAGGGGTCATTCATATGTTAGTTTCATCAGTCATTGCGGTAAGTTCCACCAGAGGTTTAGCAGAACTCGATCCAAGTTTTATCAATTTTTCTACTATGAGACAAAATTTATGATAATCCACCTTTTCCTATCTAACAGTCCGTGAAAATTAGACCGCATTTAGATGGCATCCGAGTGCTATTGAATTTTTCCCCATACAAGCTCTATCTATGATTTTCACTTTTAGCATTTGTACCTATGATAGTAAATGGGGCTATTCACATGTTTATGATGTTACACAGACCAATCAGTCCATGTTAAACTGTGGAAACGGGTCCAATATTGATCAGAATTTTAGATCAAAACACAGACTTGCATTGCTGATTTAGATCAAAACTTTGGATAAATATCAAACATTTACAACCATAGGTACTGGTGCAATCCATGTAAAACATGGATAAGACTCATACTCAAAACACTGACAAGGGAATGAACTCTAAGAGGTACACGTTCTATCCGTGATAAACATGGGCAAAGCTCGTATGTGAAAAACAGACATCTGACTGAGGGCTGCTTTACATATCTATTTTTCTTGTGTTTGTGATATTGATGTTTTTTATGGATTGCTTTTTATGGATAGCACTCATACCTATGAAGGTCTACGGGGTAGTTCACATTCTGATTTTTTACCTCAAATTGACATTAGTATGGAGACTTGTCTGATGTTGATCCAACCATCTGGTCAAACTCACCATTACGTCTATGGATCTGTTAAAAAATCAGTGAACAATAAGATGGCATCATCAATGTGCTATCTGTCTGTCATGGACTGTTAAGAGAAGCATGAGAAATGTCCATCAGCTTTTTTTCATCCAAGTAAAACTGATGATACTCTGACCAAGGTCTGATGGTAAAAACTCTCAGCAATCTTCAATGACACTTTGATCAAAAACAGTGATGAAACATTTATAAAAAATACAATAGTTAAAGCAAAAATAAATCCATCCCTGTTTATAAGAGTTAATTGTGAATAGTCCTTGTGAATAGTCCTAATTTCTTGCGGTAGAGAATTCTGAGCTGTACCAATCCGCTGGAATGTTCTACCCCAAGAAAATAGGACTATCCACAATTTACACAGTTTTGGGCGCTCCCTAAAATCACATCTTTTTAGGGTAACATATTATGTTCCCTAATAGCATAGGTCGTAGTGTGCAGTCACATTAGAAAACGGTAATCCAGCACCATTGTACTCAGTGCTAGCTATTTTCTAATGTGATTGTGCACTGCAACCTAAGGATACAGCAGAGTCAGGATCTCCATGGGAAGTCCTGTCTGTGGATTACAATGGACCTGCAGGGGTGTTTTGGGGGATTAATAAATTGGAGAAAGACGGAGCTTCTTTTAATTAAGGAGTTTTCTCTCTCATTCCCTTCTTTTGAGGTTCACACCATTAGGCTATTCCATCCCCTCCCCCTCAGAGTAGCGGTGGTATACCACCCCCCAGGGTCACCCACCCGCTTTCTCGATCATTTCTCTGCGTAGCTGCCACATTTCATGTCCTCAAAATTACCAGCCCTCATTCTGGAAGACTTTAACATTCCCATAAATAGCCTCATCTCCCCATCTGCATCTCTGCTCCTATCTCTAACCACCTCTCTTGGCCTCCCTCAGCTCTCAACCTCTGAGACACACAAAGACGTTAACACCCTTGACCTGGTCTTTACCCAGCTCTGCTCAACCTCCTCCCTAGACAATTCACCTCTTCCCCTCTGTGACCATAACATTCTCTCCTTCACGCTCACTTCTCCTGCTCTCACCCTCCACTAATCTGACATCTCTCTCTCAGTGTGTGGCACCACGATAACGCCTAGGCAGCAGGCTCGCTGTCTGTGTGTTATGTTTGACACCGATCTCTCCTTCACCTCCCATACACAATCTCTAGTCCACTCTTGTCGCTTACAACTGAAGAACATCTCTAAAGTCCGCACCTTTCTCACCATGGAAACAACAAAAACCCTCACTGTGGCCCTAATCCATTCCCATCTTGATTACTGCAATTCCATATTAATTAGCCTCCACCTCTCTAAACTGTCCCCTTTCCAGTCAATCTGGCCAATCGTAACTCAGATGCCTCCACTCTGTGCCAGTCACTGCACTGGCTGTCTATACACTACAGGATCAAATTCAAATAGCTTGTTCTCACCCACAAAGCTCTTCACAGTTCAGCACCTTCCTACTTCTCCTCCTTCACCTCTGTCTATCACCCCACTCTATGTTCTATAAATGACCTTTGACTAACATCTGTACTAGTCTGATCCTCCCACTCCCGGCTCCAAGAGTTCTCCTGAGCTTCACCAATTCTCTGGAATGCCCAAGAAATCAGGATTATCAACACTTGCATGGCTTCAGACGCTCCCTAAAAACACATTTTTTTAAGGGGCCTATCATACTCCCTAATAGAAGTCCCTTGTAATGTATACAGCCCATTCACTATCTCTCTCAACATAACTCTTCTTCAAACTCCACCAAACCCAAAAGGTCTACATAGATTGTCTAATGACTATTCATGTAACTTTATTTCCATCCCCCATTTCCTCAAGATGCTTGGACCATCAGTATAATAAGCCCATATACTTTGTGTAACCCCTATCCCATTGTAGATTGTAAGCTCTTTTGAGCAGGGTCACCTTTATTTTTTGCTTTATTTATTTATTGTATTGTATTTTTTACATTGATTCTATTCTTACTGTATTGTATCCAATTATTATACTGTATTCTTCCTCTACTGTAATTACTGACTGAATTGTATTATGTACTTTCCGTATATAAACTATTGTATTGTAAAGCGCTGCGGAATATGGTGGCGCTATATAACTAAAGATTTATTATTATTATTATTATAGCTTCATAGCAGCTGTGTTTTTTTGACAATTCATAGCTGTCATTAAGCCCTTATATTACCCTTAATGCCACCGCACCAGGGTAATCAGGATGATCTGGGTAAAGTGCCAGTAATGGCGCATATAATGGGTACGCCAATTCTGGTGCAACTGCAGGCTGCCATTTTTAGCCTGGGCAGGGCCTAATAACTATAGACCTCCTCAGGCTGAAAGTACCAGACCACAGCTGTCTGCTTTTTCTTGGCATGATAACAAAATTATAGGGAACCCCATAGCGCATGGGCGTACCCAGCGTGGGGCAGGGGGGGCAGGTGCCCCCCCCAAGAGGCTGCCCCGGGTGAGCGCACCTACTGTAGTACTGTCACTACTGTGACTGTGACATGACAGCGGCACCCCGGGTGAGCGCGGCACTGTGCGGACCCCACCTGGCACCTATTGTGTGTGACTGTCACACTGACATGACAGCGGCACAGAGGCACAGTGCGCCGCCCGTGAGTGACATGGGGGCCGGCGGCAGGCCGGCAGCTGCAGCAGCCAGCAGGCATGGCAGGGCGCAGGGTGGATAATCACATCTCCGGGCGCCCTCAGCAGCCTCAGACACAGACAGTGTCTGCCGATTGCAGATCAGCTCGGCAGGCACTGTCTGGCAGGCCAGCAGGGGACTGCACTGAGTGCTGAGGCTGAGTCCCAGGCTGCGGCTGCGGTGCAAGCTGGAGTGGGGTCCTTCTGGGGACACTGCTGGCCTGGTCTGGTGAGGAGGGAGGCTGGAGCCAAGAGCTCAAGGCGAGCTACAAGTGAAGACAGAGTGAGTGAAGAGTCAGAGGCAAGACATCAAGAGAACGACTGACTGTTAAAAAATAGATCAAGTATGTAAAAAAAGTGATGTGTGGGGGGTTGGGGTGATGGGAGGCCAGAGGGTTGTATATGGGAGCCTTATGTGGGGGCTGCGTGCTGTATATAAGATGACATGTACTCCCATGTCATATACAGCCCTGGCCCCTGCCCCCCATAGGCTCCCATATCATATACAGCATCCCTATTGGGCTCCTATATCATTCATATATATGAGCCCTAAAGGGCTCCCATTATTGGAGCCCTATGGGGGGGCTGTATATGACATGGGAGCCCTATGGGGCTATATGTGATATGGGAGCCCTATGGGGCATTAAGGGGGCTGTGTGGGATATGGGACTTCCATATCATATACAACCCCCCCATAAGGCTGCCATATCGTATACAGCCCACCACATAGGGCTCCCGTATCATATACAACCCCCCCATAGGGCTCTCATGATGGGAGCCCTATGGAGGGCTGTAAATGATACAGGAGCCCTATGAGGGGGCTGAATATGATTTGGGTGCCCTATGGCGGTGTTATATATGATATGGGAGCCCTATAAGGGGGCTGTATATGATATGGGAGCTCTAAGGGGGGCTGTATATGAGACGGGAGCCCTATGGGACATGGGGGGGGGGGGCTGTATATGAGAGATGGAACTTCCATCTCATATACAGCCCCCCATAGGGCTCCCATGTCATATACAGCCCCCGACCCCCATAGGGCTCCCCAGTGGCGTAACAAGTCTGATGGGCACAGGTGCGCAATTTAGGCCCCCCACCTTCCACGTGCATGTTGGTCAGATGTATGGGCCCCGTGTAACATTCTAAATCCTATAAAGAGTCTGAAATTGACCCCTCTCCCCCTTCATTATGTGTTAATGTCCCTTATCCTGCTGTATATGGCCTTTCTCCTGGAATATGTCCCCCATCATGGTTTATATGGTCCTCCTCCTCTGCCACCATAGTCCTCCAATTATTATAATGCATCCCCACATTCCTCCATACATTACAATGTATTCCCATAGTCCTCTATGTATTATAATGCATCCCATAGTCCCCCATTCATAAGGTACCCCCATAGTAGGGCTGGGCGATTAATCGAATTAATTAGATTAATTCGCCCCCTGATGTGGCCACGATTCTGATTTTTTCAAAATCGTGTAATTCGATTTAAAATGGCGCCCCCCCATGGGTATACAGGGCGGCAGCGGCGGGGATAATGACATAGTGCGCCTCCACACTTCCGCCTGGTAGATGCCGCAAACAATGTGACTTTGGCAGGAGGCAGGGGACTTGTGGCGCCGCAGCCGGGAGCCGTGTGACCTGCGGCAGACATGGGGAGCGTCTCCCCGGATCGGGGGCTCGCAGTGCAGCAGCCGTAATCCGGTGCACGGCCGGCGGATGGGACTGCAATGTCGGTGGAAACATGGCAGCTCAGTCCAGAGATGGGGGAGACCGGAGCAGCCTGCAGCACTGTGCGGGAGTGATCGGCACCATCCCCAGGCTCCAGGTCAGTGTGTGCACCGCTGAGGCTCCATAGACCGTGCAGGGAGCAATCACTGCAGTCTGGGGCTGGTGCACTCACCAGTGTCCTCCATACACCACTGGGGCTGCTACTGTGTACACCACTGGGGCTGCTACTGTGTACACCACTGGGGCTGCTACTGTGTACACCACTGGGGCTGTTGCTGTATATACCACTGGGGCTGCTACTGTGTACACCACTGGGGCTGCTGCTATATACACCACTGGGGCTGCTACTGTGTACACCACTGGGGCTGCTGCTATATACACCACTGGGGCTGCTACTGTGTACACCACTGGGGCTGCTACTGTGTACACCACTGGGGCTGCTACTGTGTACACCACTGGGGCTGCTACTGTGTACACCACTGGGGCTGCTGCTATATACACCACTGGGGCTGCTGCTGTATACTACCACTGGGGCTGCTACTGTGTACACCACTGGGGCTGCTACTGTGTACACCACTGGGGCTGCTACTGTGTACACCACTGGGGCTGTTGCTGTATATACCACTGGGGCTGCTACTGTGTACACCACTGGGGCTGCTGCTATATACACCACTGGGGCTGCTGCTGTATACTACCACTGGGGCTGCTACTGTGTACACCACTGGGGCTGCTACTGTGTACACCACTGGGGCTGCTGCTATATACACCACTGGGGCTGCTGCTGTATACTACCACTGGGGCTGCTACTGTGTACACCACTGGGGCTGCTGCTATATACACCACTGGGGCTGCTGCTATATACACCACTGGGGCTGCTGCTATATACACCACTGGGGCTGCTACTGTGTACACCACTGGGGCTGCTGCTATATACACCACTGGAGCTGCTGCTATATACACCACTGGAGCTGCTGCTATATACACCACTGGGGCTGCTGCTGTATACTACCACTGGGGCTGCTACTGTGTACACCACTGGGGCTGCTACTGTGTACACCACTGGGGCTGCTGCTATATACACCACTGGGGCTGCTGCTGTATACTACCACTGGGGCTGCTACTGTGTACACCACTGGGGCTGCTGCTATATACACCACTGGGGCTGCTGCTATATACACCACTGGGGCTGCTGCTATATACACCACTGGGGCTGCTACTGTGTACACCACTGGGGCTGCTGCTATATACACCACTGGGGCTGCTGCTATATACACCACTGGGGCTGCTGCTATATACACCACTGGGGCTGCTACTGTGTACACCACTGGGGCTGCTGCTATATACACCACTGGAGCTGCTGCTATATACACCACTGGAGCTGCTGCTATATACACCACTGGGGCTGCTGCTATATACACCACTGGGGCTGCTGCTATATACACCACTGGGGCTGCTGCTGTATACTACCACTGGGGCTGCTGCTCTATACACCACTGGGGCTGCTACTGTGTACACCACTGGGGCTGCTGCTGTATACTACCACTGGGGCTGCTGCTATATACACCGCTGGGGCTGCTGCTGTATACACCGCTGGGGCTGCTGTATACTACCACTGGGGCTGCTACTGTATACACCGCTGGGGCTGCTTCTGTAACACTGCTGGGGCCTATATACTACACTGCTGGGGCTGTATACCTGTGCTGGGGTCCACCCTCGGCTTATACAAGAGTCAATAGGTTTTCCCAGGTTTTGGGGGCAAAAGTAGGGGGGTCGGCTTATACAAGAGTATATACGGTACCTCTTAGTTTTTCTCTTTATTCATCAAAGAAAAGCAAAAAAAAAAAAAAGCAAAAAAAAAATCGAGATTTAAATCGAAAATCGTCCATAGGTTTAAATAAAATCGAGATTTTGATTTTTTTCAAAATCGCCCAGCCCTACCCCATAGTCATTCAATTATCATAATGCAACCCCACTATCCTCTATATAGTATAATGTAGCCTCGTATGCCTCCTTACATTATAATGCACCTCCATACAGTATAATGCACTCTCATAGTTCTCCATATAGTATAATTCACCCCCATAATTCTCCATATAGTATAATTCATCCATAGTCCTCTATACAGTATAATGCACCATCAATAGTACTCCATATAGTAAAATGCATCCCCATAGTTCTTCATATAGCCCTCCATACAGTATAATGCACCCTCACAGTCCTGTGTTTAGTATAGTACAGCCTTCCATATAGCACAGTACAGCCTCATAATTCTCCATACAGTATAATGCAGCAACGGTGAGCCAACCCCTTTCCCCCCCCCCATACTCCTCTGGCCAGCGTGTACTCCTTAAAAAAAATCTGTACTTACCTCTCCTGGTTCCACCGCAGCTTCCCAAAACTGAAGTCACAGGAGGAGGCGGTGATGCCGAGAGTTGCACAGTGGAACGCATAAAAGCAGGAAGTGCCGCCTAGTCCACACTAGGAGTAGGTTGTGCTTCCTGCTTTTTATTCGTTCCACTGTGCAACACACGGCATCACCACTGTGGTAAGAGGATGCGCAGGGGGGCGGCAGTGGATAGCAGGAGGCTCAGTGAAACACACGGGACCCTTAGCGGCCCGTGTGCTGCTGCGCAGTGATGGTACGAGAAGCGGGCGCAACCTGAACGACCATGGCTTGCCCCCCCCTAGTTTTGATCCTGGGTACACCCATGCCATAGCGTTTTTTAAATTGATTTATTTAAATATAAAAAAAAAAAAAACTTATATGGGGTCCTTTGTATTTTGATACCCAGCTAAAGTAATGCACACAGCTGTGTGCTGCAGTCTCCAGATGTCTGCTTTATCTTCACTGTGTATCAAAATATTTTTCAATTAATAATTTATTTTTACACTCCACTTCAGGGACCCAGACAACTTGTGTGAGGACAACCAATCACAGATGGCGGCACAGAGGGTGGGGCCACAGTCTGATTGCAACCAATCACAGATGGCGGCACGGAGGGTGGGGCCACAGTCGGATTGCAACAAATCACAGATGCTGTCACATAAAGTGGGTGGAGAAGCATTGAATATCCATAAGGTTTAATGGGCAGACCCAGAAGCAGTGTGACAGTGGCTCAGTAAGTATAATTAAACTGCTTTAATCCCCACTTGGCTTCCTTTTGCTGCTCCACAGCCCTTACTACCACCATTTAATAGGACTAAAGCTTGGGTCCCCGTAGACTTATATGGAGTTCAGGCTCAAGTTTGGGTCAAGTTTGGTCCCGAACCAGCCTTTATTTTTTTAAAGGGACACTGTCAGGTCATTTTTCAGTATGGCCAAGGTCAAACATGCCTATCTTCTTTTTTAAGCCCTTAGAAAACCGGATCCGTTTTTCTAAGGGTGCCAGTAGTGTCCCCTGAGGTCCAGGACGTTTCTGGGAAATTTTTGGACTCAGTCATTTTTTTTCACCAAAAACACATGCGTTAATGCATGTGTTAACGCATGGTACCTATATGTACCATGCGTTAACGCATGCGTCTCCCATAGGCCCCCATGTTAAAATAAGCATGCATGTTTTTTGCTGCACCCCAAAAACACTGCTAGCAGCGTTTTTTGGATGCTGCACAAAAACGCATGCATTTTTGAAAAACGCTCAGACACATGCATTAACGCATATGCATTTTTTGACTTTAAAAAAAAAATGTCCAAAATGTTCCCAAAAACAGATTAAGGCCAAAAACGGATGATATGTGTGACCCTGGCCTATTATACTAAAGTTACCCTTGAATAGGGCCTGGGCAGACCTCTTAAAAACATGTAAAATCATTATTAAACCGTTGTAGTTTCCATGTTATCACCATTGTCAGACCCTGCAGAGAGCTGCTGCATTAGTCCTGTCCCATTATAAGCCGAGACGATTAGTCCTTTGCTGTATAAACTGTTATGCAATTATGCACTCCCTTTCAGCAGCTCTCTACTCCTTCTCGGCAGCTCTCTCTTCCCTCTCTGAAGCTCTCTCCTCCCTCTCAGCAGCTCTCTCCTCCCTCCTCCCTTTACTAACAGTGTAGTGTCAGGTTTCACTTACAGGTCTGTTCAGTTGATATCACTACGGAGGGAGAGAGTTACTGCAGGTCTGCCTCATCTAGGCTCCATTTGTTTCTTTAAAGCAGATACCCAGCTGTGCTGTGACAGTTTCTGTGTTGTAGTTCACCTTTTTCCTGGCTGCAGACACAGAGCAGAGAGGAGAATACAGCTCCTCATCCCCACTGGTCTCCTGTGTTGTGATGTGACATGCATATTCATGTATGGGAAGTGGACAGCAGTGAACTAAGTGGATCATTCACTGTGAGTGACAGATGTGATTCTCTTTATTTGAAGTTTAAAGAAGATAGGAGGGAATATATATTAAAAGAAATGCATAAATAGAGAAACTTTAGAGGGAGTAATTAGAAAATGATAGCAGTTACATATGGATTTTTGACCTGACAGTTTTCCTTTAAGTCTGTGTTGGTGAACACAAACATCTGAGGGTTGGTCCATCTACATGCAAAATTATTGAAAAGAATATGATATTATTCAATGTCATAAATAATGCCATACAGTGTGATAAGCTCCTATGTTAAAGAAGTGTATACTGTACAATTAAGTAATACATTGCTTCACTGTGCTCCTAGAAAAGTACTATACTTTTATTTATTAATATATTTTGCAAAATACTGATATATACCTGACAGATAAAGGCTATATGGAAACATATCTTGAGTGTATCAAGAGCCTTCACAGAATACATACTACCTGTAAACAATAAAGATATGAAAAAGACTCTTACATTTCTAGAAAAATAAGCTTAAAGGGTTTATCATACACACTGAGAACCATCTATTGAAATAGAAAAGGATTATTTTACTTTATTGATAGCTTATTTCACACTTGAACAGCACAACAATTGAAGCAACATGTCCATCCCAGTGAAGCAAAGGGGCTAATTTGATAGAGATGGCTATGTCAGATGTATTTGTGAATTAAATGTAAACTCCTAGCAATCATGTTGCCTTTTTCCATAACTACAATTTTTCTTAGGCCTTTGCATTTCTGGTGTTGTCATTGATTTTCATTCTCTATTGACAAGAAATCAATTCTGCCCATGACATCAGTAAGTTGAAAATTGCAAACTGCATGTGACATGAATGCTGCTGCACATATCAGTCTGCAGCCTTTACTGTGACAAGACCGGCATTTGTGCTTCTCCAGTTTTTACGTTTGGAAATGGTGTATGTAAGGCTAGGGTCACATTTGATAGCGCAATTGCGTTCACCGCATCCAGATCCGGATGCGGTGAATGCAATCGTGTTCCCACACATTTTTTATGAAAAATGTATGGAGGGAACCGCAATGAGGTAACCGGATTGCTCTGGATGTGTAATCCGGAGCAATCCGGTTACCATACAGTTTGCTCATCCCTGCCGACGCAGGGATGAGCAAACTGTAAAATCTTTAAAAAAAGCTTTAATATTCCTAATAACTGTGCCCGTCATGTCTCTAGGGGGTGCCCACCCCCCTAGAGACATGCTACCTACTCAGGTATGTAATTGGTTAATATACCCTGTACAGTAAGCCGGCTCCTGTCGGCTCTGTACATTTTTATGAATGAACCTGCGTCTCCACTGACAGCTGTGCGCATACCATACGTAATGTACGTATAGTATGTGCGCTGTCCAGGGTCCTGTAGGCTTTTACATTAGATCTATGGGCTGCGCAGCTGTCAGAGGAGCAGGCGGCTTCATTCATAAAAATGTTTATTCACAGTGGTAACACTTTGCTTATCCCCGCGGCAGTCGGGATTAGGCTGGGGTTACACATAGAAATCCGTTTTTGGAAGTCATTTTCATCACCAATCCATTTTTTATAGGGTGCTTTTTGTGTCTCCTGCACTCCTGAACGTTTTTGGAATTTTCATTAAAAAAACGCATGCGCGAACGCATGCGCAAACGCAAGTGCATGCGTTTGCATGCGTTCGCGCATGCGTTTCCCATAGGGCCCCATGTTAAAAAAAACGCATGAAAACGCACGCGTTTTTTAACTGATGCCAAAAACGCTGTTTACTGCGTTTTTGGCTCAAAAACGGACAGGGCAATGTTTTGAGCTCCAGAGAAAAACGCACAGGGTGTTTATTACACCCAATGCGTTTTTCTGTCAGTTTTTGGACTTAGAAAAAAAAAATGACAAAACTGAAGCCAAAAACTGACTGAGGGCTTATGTGTAACCCCAGCCTAAGCAAAGTAAACGGTAACTGCATTGCTCAGGATTACACATCCTGAGCAATCCGGTTACCGCATTACGGGGCACAGAACCGCTCCAAAAACTGCAGCCTGCATGATTTTTCACGCAGGCTGCAGAGCCGGATCCAATTTTTATAATGGGCTTCTATGAGGAGTGTTTCCTGATGTGGTTTTGAGCATTTTGAAAGCTCAAAACCGGATCAGGATTTAAAAAAAAAAAAAAAAAAACGCAAGTGTGACCCTAGTAAAGCTTCTTTAGCTTCTTATAGCTTGTATATGGCATTACCTATCTATGTAGTGTCTGGCTAAGGACCTAAAGGATGGATGGAATTAGAATGCTTTACAAGTGGTAAGAAACTGGATCATTCTTTTAAAAAAGGCGAGATATGTCATAGGCTAGGGTCACACATGGCCAGCAGTTTTTTCCCTTGTTCTCAATAACTGATCCATTTTTTTAAGGTGCTTTTTGATCCTCCTGTGCAGCTCTGCGTTTTTTTTCCATAAACAATGTTCTAAAAAACAGATCCGTTTTCCCAAAGGGCCCCATGTTACAAAAACAGATCCGTTTTTTTACTGCACCCAAAAACGTTGCTTGCAACGTTTTTTTGGTCCTGTAAGAAAACTGACACCATTGCAGTCACACTTGAGTGCAGCATCTGTTTTTCGCATCAGTTTTTGGACTTAGAACACAAAAGTGGAAAAACTGATGCCAATAATGGATCCAGGGCTTATGTGTGACCCTAGCCATAGATAAAGTAGAAGACCACTGATTTGTTATTAAAAAAGTATGGTGGAAGTGATTTCATAAATTGATAACAGTATATTTGTTTATCCCGAATGAGTGCACCATTCTTATCGCAAAACGTAATCGCATACACTGCTAATAGCGGCAGCACAAAATAGTTCAATAGAATCACACTCCATGTTATCCTTCTTATATCCATTATTATTGGTGAGAGGTCTCTACGTTCGTTTGAATATTAAGAACAATCATCCTGAAACAACTCCTCTAAACTGAATATATTAGCGAAAACACTATTCGAGTGCTAGTTTCAAAGTTAAATGATATATACGGTACTTTATTGATACATATGCACACAAAAGTATTAAATCCATAAAAATCAAGTACAACAATTAATGAGGAGATCCAAATATAATTAACCCCTACAGGGTGATAACACTGTGCGTGTAAGAGGGTAGACCTGCAGTCTTGTGCCCCCCTGTAGACATTGATGTAATTGTATTGTGTGTGATTTAATTATATAGAGTGTATTAAGCAAACTATAAGATAGTGATAGGAATAATGTAGTAAATGTTATGTAGTGGTGTGTTATAAGGTATGATATGTTGCACTGTTTATAGGTATAATGTGGTGTAGTTTAAGGCACAGATATTCATAGCTGCTTATAAGCAAATAGTATAAAGTAAGCTGCATGTAAGGCTACTTTCACACTACGATTTTGTTAAATCCGATGCTGTCCGATGAAAATCGGACAGCATTGGATGCTCAAAATCGGATGCCATCCAATCCGATTTTTATCGGATCCGATTTAAATGGCAGGGGGAGGGCTGGGGGAGGTTTTGGGTGTGGTCTAGGGTATTGAGCATGCTCAATACAGAAAATATCGTATCCGATTTTCCATCCGATCCCCCATAGACTCCCATATTATTTTAATCGGATCGCATCGGATCACATCGGATCCGATGCGATCCGATTTTTGAATCGGATACCAAAATCATAGCAGTCTCCGATTTCGGCTCCTGAAAAAAATCGGACAGAATCGGATCGGATGCAAATCGGATGCCATCAAGTGCACATCCGATCTGATCCGATACCGATTGGAGAACATGGGGGCTAAATCGGATCCGATGCTGTCCGATTTTTATCGGACAGCATCGGATTTAACAAAATCGTAGTGTGAAACCAGCCTAATAATGTAGGTGAAAGGGGAAGATTTGTACAGACTAGTATGTAGGCGAAAGGTGAAAATCCTGCATAGACTATTGCAGGAAACAATAGAGTTAAAGTCGGGGATGAGTCACAGGGGAAGTTACCAGTCTGTAGACTGAAGGAGAGACACAGAGAAGATTTTAGCGTTGTCTGGAGTGGGAGAGAGAAGAGAGAGCTACACAGGAGAGAGGTCAGCCTGTGACTGAAGAAGTCCAGTTCTGGTGCTGTATGGGAAGCTGAGTGGACAGAAAACAGCAAGTTCTCAAATAAGCAATGTGTGGGTGACTGAACCTCAGAAGCTAGAAAGCTGGAGAAGGTTTTTGTGAATTGAACTGAGAGAAGGGGAAGTGAATACAGCGAAGTGGTCAGAAAATAGGAAGCTTCCCGGCTGACACGCAAAGGGAGGAAAGTGCCGTGTTGAGCATCCTTCTGCTAGGAATCACTGTCCTTAGATGTTTATGTATCTGAAGTGAGCCTAATTCACCTGACTTGCACAGCAGTGTTCACAAGTATATGCTGTCACCAGTAACCAAGTAGATTGTGCCTCTGTGTTACACAGAAGATAATAAGAGTACTGCCTGCAGCATAATGTTCATCCAAGTTGTGTACAGTAAAGTTTGTCTTGTTGTTACCAATGTCGCTGTGATCCCTCCCTGGCAAACTTGGGGACTGGGGGAAGAGCGTGACCGTACCTGACTGAAGGCACCACAAATAAGATCATCAGCGCCCACACACACCAGGGACTCATAGTTTAATGTAGCGTTCCGGGTGGGCCAATCACAGGGACATGCCTATGGCAACCACTGCACCAGCAAGCCCTGGCACCACTTCATAAGCACTACTAATTACAGGTTGCAATAGATAATTTCACAATAGTGAGTATAAAGATATAAATACATACACATATGGGCATATATAATATTCATAGGGTGGGAAGGCAACTACAAGTGTAATCCAATGATTGCATATCACACTAAAACCTAATCCGGGATAGTTTTAGAAAATGTAGTTACTCATCCTCCGACCATCATGCTTACCCATATTATGCACATGCAGCAACATCCTCAATCAGTGTCTCGATCCGTGCTGTGCCCCAAAGTACGGTTCACTATTGCTTTCTCAAGGGCAGACCGTGCAGCCAATATAAGGCTTGTGTGCCGGGGGAACTTAACAGTACCACCCCCATTTCCCTGTACTGCATTTCAATTTTGTCAATACAGCTAAATGCAATTTTGCAGCAGGGAGTCGCTGGCTCATTCTTCCACTATGCAGTCTGTGTATCTAAATCTCAGTCCAGAAGTTGTAATGACATCACTAGGTCGTGCCTATGTCAACACTCAGCACACTGCACAGAAATTAGGAGAATATCAGGGGTTAAGGGTTAGGTGAGTAGTATTTATTTTTCACTTTGTCAGTAAGTACTTGCAAAGACTGTGGGGCCTTAAAATGAGTGAGATTAACTGTGGGGCATGAGGTAAATCCAGGAAAAACTGCAAGCTTGGCACTCTATCCTGAAGGAAACTAGTCACTCACTTGCTTGTGCTATTTATTCTGTGTGCCTGTATGGATTCGGATTTTCTCTGCTGTAAAATCCCAAGGAAGGAAAAGCCAAAAGCATCCAGGTGAATGAAGTCAGCTGCACTCACCATGAGTAAAAAGTGTTAATTTAAGGCCCAGTTACATGGTACGAGATCGTGAACGATATCGCTCAAATGTTACTGGTTTGGAGTCGTTCATACAACATCGTTAGGATGTCGTTGTGTGTAACACCGAGATACGACTACGATAAATCGTTGGATTGTTGATTGCAGTTTGAGAACATGTTCTCATATCAAACGATCCTCGACCCGCCAACCTGCTGCACCGTTGTGTGTGACACCGCGATAACGATGTCGTTAATGACTTCTCCTATTCACAACAGTGAAGAAGTATCGTTCGCTGGGTTGTGTGAACAATAGCTGCTCGCCACATCGTTGGTGCGTCGTCCACAATATCTAGACGTGTGACATCTCACCAATGATGTCAAAAAGATGTCCTAACAACCACGCGCCCATGAGATCATTGGTGATATCTAAATGACATTGATGCATGTAATGGTACCTTTATTTAAATCAGAAAAACAGTTAAAGGGAAACTCCCAGGAGAGAAAACAAATGTTGTACTGTCCCTGCCCTCGTACATGATGAAGCTGAGCTGTCCACTACAGTTCTAGGATGTTTATATCTCTTATTAATTAATAAAATCATATCTGCTCCTCAGCACTCACAACTCCCTCAGGGAATACTAGGTCACAGAGCAAATTCAGAACAGGTTGTAGAAGGGGCGTGACCACCGACTCTGATGTTCACACTCCATGTCAGCCCCCTCTTTATGCTGCCCATACTCTATATGCCTAATGTATGTATCACTGTACTCTCCTGAGCTAACATTGACAGTTGCACAAACATACAGAGAGTCACTCAGCTCATGAGAGTCATGCAATATATACAGCAGGAATATAGAGTGTGGGTGGCATTATTAAGAGCATGGGGCCAGCAGACATGCCCTTGCCACACCCCCTGTTCATTACACTAGCAAGAAGTACGAGGGGGCTGCAATATGGGATCATCAAGAGCCCCGGCGGATATGCTTTGGCACACACAACTGCTCTAAGCAGCTTGAGGCTGAATCTGTTCTGTGATGTATTGACCCAACAGGAGCAGTGAGGGTTGAGATGCAGATACTATGTTATAGATTTATAAGTGATCTAAACTCCTAGAACTGTAGCGAACAGCTTAGCTTCATCATGTAGGAGGACAGGGACAGTAGAAAAAACCTTTCGCTCCTCGGACTTCCCTTTTAACGTGCTTATGCAAATAGAGTCTGTGGAGCCTCGGTTAGGAGTCTCAAACACAGGACTAGCCATATATCCCTCCAGGGAAGGACCCAGCCAAGGGGTGGCTCCTTGCGGAGAACACCATAACGTGCTTGGGATGCAAGTGGAAGTGAGTGGACAACAGGTGAATGAGGTGATATAATGGTCTTTTCACATTGCTGTGTGCTTTTGCTTGATGCTAGAACAGTATTGTAAAAATACACAAGGGAATGAAAGGGTGAAATTGTCTGAAACGTCAACCCCTAAATTATGAGGGGGGGCCTCGTGATTAGTGAGGAACTTGACTCAATACAAATTGAATCCAACTGTGACATGGTGTCCCGACACTTACCTGCTTGTAACCTCAAATCCTCACAAGATCTCTATCTCTCCTGCCCTCTTATCTCCTCTTCCTACAATTGTACGCAAGATTTATCCCATGCATTCCCCAAACACTTGACCTCTCTGCCCCAACACATCAGACTCTCGGCTACTGTGGAAACCTTCAAAAGAAATCTTAAGACACACCTCTTCAGACAAGCCTACAACCTGCAGTAGCCCCAAGTATACTATACTGCCACCTGACCAGCTCTACCCTCACCTAATGTATCCTCACCCATCCCTTGTAACCTATGAGCCTTCGCAGGCAGGGTCCTCTCTCCTCACCTACTGTATCCTCACCCATCGTTTGTAGACTGTGAGCTCTCGTGGGCAATGTCCTCTCTCTTCAACTACTGTATCCTCATCGATCCCTTGTATACTGTGAGCCCTCTTCAGCAAGGACCTCTGTCTTCACCTACTGTATTGTCACCCATCCCTTATAGACAGAGCCATTGTGGGCAGGGTCCTCTCTCCTTCTGTACCTGTGTGTGACCTGTATTCATGATTATTGTACTTGTTTATGTATGCCCTTTTTTCACATGTAAAGCTTCATAGAATAAATATTTCTATAATAATAATAATTATTATTATTATTATTATTATTATTATGTTTAGCAATTTGCTGAACAAAGCCAATTCAATCAATTTGTGGTACAATTTGCATAAAATTAATTAAAATGGCTTTTAATGTTTTACACATTGCAAAACATTGTGTCGGTCAGAGTAGGCTGGAATAACCTTTAGCACGGCCTGACTTCCCCATAATGCCTGGCACCTATCACATTATATCAGCAGGGGATGTGTAGCCCATATAAAATCAGAATCAGGAAATGCAGCAGCCATTTTTGGTAAAATCTGGATAGTGAGAGGACACAGCACAAAACTTAGCCAAGGAGAGAGAGAGAGAGAGACAAAAAAACCCTCCGAAGAGACTGTACATATAGTGCATGAAAGCACAACAGTTATGAAGATTAGTGTGTGTGGAAAAAAATACTGTTACACATGTGTTTTGTGGCAATTGAAGGCTTTGTTTTACCTTTGATTTGTATTGAATATTGAATATCTTGGAAAATTTGTCAAAGCTGGTGAAATTGAATTTCAAAAGATTTGTTCATCTGTATTAGGGAATATTTGTCATTTTGCATACAAAGCAGAGGGAGAGGCTACTGCTGCAGTGTTGTCTTACAGCCATACAAAGGACGGCAAAGAAGAGGAGGAGCAGGAGGGAGTATGGCTGAACTCATTAGATACAAAGAAGAAATATTATATATAAAGCTGAATGTAAGTATGTGTGTGTATGTAGGTCCACTGTATGCCACAAACCTGCCTCCACACTTCCCACAAACCCACATTCCCAAAACCTACCTCTCAGCCCCAGCCCCACCCCAAAAAAATCTTCACCTTCCCAAACCTGCCTCCCACACCTTCCCAAATCCACACCCCTAACCGCCCCCTAAAAATGTACCCCTAATCCATATTCCCACCCTTCGCCCCCAAAGCCCGCACCCCTCCAAAACTGCACCCTTTCCCCCATAAAATCCCACCCCACCAAACCCACAGCACCACCACCCCCAAATCCGCACCCCCCAATCCGCTTCACCCCAGCCCCCCAAACCGGCCCCCCAAATCCACACTCACCACAAACCTGCTCCCCCAACCCCCAAAAAGCACCCAACCTGCACTCCTTCCCCCAAAAAATTCCCTCCCAAACATGGACACCAAAGAAAAAATACCCCTGCCTCCCCTAAACCTGTACGCACCCAAAAAACACCCCCATGCACCCACACCCCCCGCCACCCCTCAAAAAAAGCCCTCCAAAACCTGCACCACCCAAAAAATTAATTACAATTTATAACAAAATACGATAAAAATGAAGGGACGATGGTAGAAATTGCTGGTGCTACTGTTTGTGCATTTGTGTAGCGTTACTTTAAGACTGGATAGGTTAACAATGTCTTTAGGGTTTCTTTTAAACAGTTACAGACAATAGTAGAAGTTGGTTGTAGTTAGCATAACCCTCATGTATGGCTGCCAGTCAGTAATTAATTTCAAAGTATAAAACTGTTCAGACGTCGTCATTACAGATTCTCGATACAAAGTGCACGGAGATTACTGTTCCTTAATTACTAAATGTCCTTCACAAATCAAATCATCTCAGTAAAATGAAGTTTCTGGTATAGGACAATACATACATTATTTGATCTGCGGCTGCAGGTCACAGATTAGAGCAACTTCATTACAATTTGGTTGAGGAGAAACAAAAGTTAAGTACGAATAAAACCCAAATTCAACTTACACATATTTAACATTTTATATTCATCAGAAAATCAATTTCGGGCCGTTCATCCACCAAAACATTTAATTAAAATCACAGAAACACACAAAGTACAAAAGGTCTTTAAACCTCATTTATTAAATAGCGGAAAGCAATTTACTGAAGAAACGAATGGCACTGTTTAAATGAATGTATTTTTTATATAAAGTATAATGAAGCATAATATATCATTCTTGTTGACATGTGATCCAATATGGTATCTGCATAATTCAACATCAGCCGACGCGTTTTATGCTCATTCATATGTGATAAAATAAATACAAGTTCTTCAAATCAGAACTATGCTCTGTTACCAGCATTAACAAGGACACAGATAAGAGGATTATTATCAAGTGTTCAAAAATGCACAACGGCATAACCTCGCTGTAATTGGTTTTCATTAATATACGACAAAGCAAGACAAAATAATATGATAAAATAACAAAATAGCAAACAAGCAAAATTATTGGAATGGGGTTATACTTCATCATTGTTAAACCAGATCTGTCATTAGATTTCACAAAAACTAACTGCAAATGTTATTTAGAGATCTCTTACACTTGATGAGGCTGCTGTTTTGCCTTTCAAAACACAAGTCAGCAGGTGCAGTTTATAATGAGGGTAATCTGGGCTACTGCCCATGGCCCGAAGCTCCAGGGAGGCCATGGCAAGATTGCCTTCATTATAATGTTTTGAGCAGCAACACATACTAACTTCCCTCCTGTTCCCATAACGTATATCTCCGAACAGGGAGATTTCCTTGAACTACGCAGCCGGCAATTCAGAGCAACAAATCAGATCAGGGGAGCTTCCGTTGCCAGTGCGATGACGTCATCAGCGAGTATATATGAGGTAGCATCAAGAGGATATGGAGCTAGGGGGATCAGATCAGACTGATGGGAGAACAGGAGCGAGGTGGGTATGTGGTGTTTATTTTATATGTGCGTGCTCTTGGTGTATACAGGGGGCTATGTGGGGCACATGTATCTATAAATGGAGTATCTGGATTGGGTCTTTTTCTTATCATGTGGCTAGGCTTGTTAAAGAGTCAATAATGACCTTATTTCTGCCCCCAACAGGTATCTCTAGATGTGACGACATGGACTCTTTTAATGTATAACATAGGATGTAGCCAGACAATATTTGTATTTTGTTTGCTACTTTGTGATAAGCCACTCATTGTTCCTACAAGACTTTTAGGAGCCTGCTAGTGTTTAACGTTTGTAATGTAATTATCTCACCCCTTTGTCAGAGAAGGTCAGAGGCTCAGAGAACTTAATTATGCTAACCCTCCATTGTATCACTATGTTTAGTGCTAGATTATATGTAAATTATCTGTCTTTGAGTCTCCCCTGCCACCAATGCAATACTACTAGAGATATTATGTATGTGGCTTGAAATTTAGCCAATGAGAGCACAGTCTTAGTAAACCAATCGTGAAGTTCCCAATGTTTGAATTGAGTGGTCAGAGAGGATTTAAGCAGATCTGTTCATTAACCAGAGTGATTAGTTTTATAGCCTTACTCTAGGGATTTTGGCCCTGACTAGTGGTGCACAATGCTGCTAATCTAGGATCTACTGATCCGATTGGCAGGCCATAACCCCAGGCCTAGGCACTTCGGTGCTAACCATGGGGATCACAACCTGGATTATATTACTACATGGACTTCAGCATCGAATATTAGGATTCGGCTGGAATATTAAAAACTACATAAGAAAGCAATACAGGTTGGGACAATCCAGTCACCTGGCTACAGACTTTGCTGTGCTAGCTCAGCTTACTAAATCTGGCATTATTCCTTTCTCGGTGGGTGCCCACCAAAAGCGGGGTGCTGCTGGTTTGGAGTAAGTAGCCCTGAGGCACGAATATTCCAATCTCTGGTGAGCCAGCAGAAGGGTGAGAAACTGTTGCCTGTTGCATTTTATGTTTGCTGGTTATTTGTTATATGCTGTTAACTGTTGGGGATCCAATAAAGTGTTATTATTGTGGTTCTCTCACCCTGTGTTGTCTGAGTAGTATTCCGCCCACGAATTAGGAGCTAAGGCGTTTAATTTGGGATGAGCCCTGGTCCATGCTGTCTTTCTAAAGGTGGCTGGGCCAGCAGGCGAGCGCTTCCACTGATCCCCGTGTCTCCACAATTGGTGGCAGCAGTGGGATACTACTCAGCCTAGTTCATCCAGGGGAGCTGCAGGGGATTGGTGTTCGTGGACACCGTCCAAGAGCTCAAAAAACAGGGAGGCATATAAGCATACCCAGCAGGCCATAGGTTAGGCATACAGGTTTCGGATGCTGCCACGTCCAACCCCACTAGCTCAGCCATGGGATGAGGACCAGAGTGGAGATACTACCGCCACAAGAAACAGCTACTACAGGAGCTGTGTCGGTTTCATCAGATCGAATTCGGGACACTGACACAAAGTTAGAATTGATCCAGAAATTGGTCCATTGGGAGGCCCAGAATGATGTGGAGGATGATGAGGACCTGGACGATATTGACCCAGAGCATTTAAATTATGTGGAACACCATGTATCCAGTGTGAATAAACCTGGTTTCAAGCAGCCTGAGCCAAGATGTGGTTGGCAGCATTGGGGCTCAACTCCTCAAGAGAAGAGAGGGCTGCTGTTCTGGAATATGTTTAAGGAATTCCATCTGCCCGACTGCTAGCACCAACCACTTGAGAAGAATTATTCCATTACCCAGCAGAAGCCCCACCAGGACAAAGGTATACAAACAGGATCCATGACTTGCTCAATCCACAGCCCTGTTATACGTATGGACGCCTTGAACATATGGACAAAGATTGTCTCCAAAGCCCGGGCCCCATGCATGGAGCCCATCTGCCAGCACAGCCAGTCCAGGTCAGGGATGTACAAGCCCTGGGACTACAAGAAACTGATTCTTTCAACACCCTAGTAAACCCAGCTATTGTTTCCCCAGACCATTTACCATGTTCCCAATTAACCATCTCCCTGGTTGAGGGTCAGTGCTCAGACATCCCTCTGGCATGTGTGCAGCTGGATGGAGCAATCGACCAGGGAGAGGGCGAGTTGGAGTTTATGGACTGCGTCTCCACACCTGTTATTGTGAAGGCTGAGCAGGATGCGGCTGAGGTGGCACTTGAGAACAGCATTCCCACATCTGTTATTGTGAATACTGAGCAGGGAGAAGATGAGTTGGAGCTTAAGGACAGCGTCTCTACCCCTGTTATTTTGGAGCCTGAGCAGGGAGAGGGGAAGTTAGAGTTTATAGACATTGTATCTACCCCTGTTGCTTTGGGAACTAACCAGGAAGAGGTCGATGTGGAGCTTATAGAAAGCGTCCCCATACCTGCTATTGTGGAGACTGACCAGGAAGAGGTTGTTGTGGGATTTTTGGACAGCCTTTCCACACCTGTTGTTTCAGGGGCTAACCTGGAGGAAGTTGAAGTGGGGTTCATGGATGGCCTCTCCACATCAACTATTTTTCACATTGAACTAGGACAAGGACTATCCAGCCCATTTGCCACAGCCATCAGCCACATCCAAAAAGCCAAGCAGAACCCTGATGTGGATCTTGCTACCACACCTTTTGAGGATAATCCATGTTCCCAGCCCCCATCATTCTCCTCTGAGACATCAACAGTGAGTAAACCTAACCAGACTGTGGCCATTGACTGGGGGTGGGGGGCATTGATAGCAAGAAGTTTATGGGAGCTCCATTCCTGAATACCATTTTAGTGCTTATCTGCAGCATGTCTGCCCATCCTGGGGGAAGTGTTTAGATGGAAGCCTCCATTGCAAACCTCACCATTAAAAAAGACAATACCACCAAGAGGTGAAGGATGATCAGAGACTTCTCAAATCTGGCTGGCTAAATAAGAAGGGGGAGGAATGTGACGACATGGACTCTTTTAATGTATAACATAGGATGGTTTCTTATGTAGCCAGACATTATTTGTATTTTGTTTGTTACCTTGTGATAAGCCACTAGTGTTTAACGTTTGTAATGTAATTATCTCACCCCTTTGTCAAAGAAGGTCAGAGGCTCAGAGAACTTAATTATGCTAACCGTCCATTGTATTACTATGTCTACTGCTAGATTCTATGTAAATTATCTGTCTTTGCGTCTCCCCTGCCACCAGTGCAATACTACTAGAGATATTATGTATGTGGCTTGAAATCTAGCCAATGAGAGCACAGTCTTAGTAAACCAATCGTGAAGTTCTTAATGTTTGAATTGAGTTGTCAGAGGGGATATAAACAGATCTGTTTATTAACCAGAGTGATTTGTTTTGTGGCCTCAGGCAAGAGATTTAGGTCCCGACAAGAGGTGCATGAGACTTGATACATGCTGCTAATCTAGGATCTATGGATTGTATTGGCAGGCCATAACCCCAGGCCTAGGCATTTTGGTGCTGACCAAGCGGATCAGAACCTAGATAATATTACCATATGGACTTCATTATTGAATGTTAGGATTCGGCTGGGATATCAAAAACTACATAAGAAAGCAATACAGGTTGGGACAATCCAGTCACCTGGCTACATACTTTGCTGTGCTAGCTCAGCTTACTAAATCTGGCATTATTCCTTTCTCGGTGGGTGCCCACCAAAAGCGGGGTGCTGCTGGTTTGGAGTAAGTAGCCCTGGAAGCTCTGAGGCACGAATATTCCAATCCCTGGTGAGCCAGCGGAAGGGTGAGAAACTGTTGCCTGTTACGTTTCATGTTTGATGGTTATTTGTTATATGCTGTTAACTGTTGGGGATCCGATAAAGTGTTATTATTGTGGTTCTCTCATCCTCTGTTGTCTGAGTAGTGTCCCGTCCACTAATAAGAAGCTCGAGCGTTCAGTTTGAGATGAGCCCTGGTCCGTGCTGTCCTTCTAAAGGAGGCTGGGCCAGCGGACGAGAGCACCCACTGACCCCCATGTCTCCACACTAGAGTCCTAGACTTCTTCCTCACTGAAAAAGATTTTTGTATATTCCATTATCTGCTAAAACCTTCCTCTTACTTTGTGTCTTTGTTGTAGTGCTAATGAATGACGTTGAGATACTTTCCTCTATTCCAATTAACAGACTTTGCAAATTAGAACTGGGAATCTTTTGATCCGGAGTCTTGGATAAAAAAAAGATTACCACAATCTATAAATATTGTAAACACTGTTATGTTTCTTGGACTCAGCCCCCAGCTGTCTAGTTCCTCTCTCAGGTGTTCTGTAGACGTGAAAGGAAGACTTCTTACAAATAATCTCACAGTTCAGCAATATACAGTACAGGAGATACATTAGTCATCAAGTACACATATGAGCAGCATTCACCAATTTCAAGTTAACATGGGTCACGTATGCAAAGGATTTTTCTGTGTTTGTGTTTATTTCTTTCAATAATCTGGCAATGTCTCATAAACACATCTTCATTACCAACCCAAAGCTTGATGGCAGATGTGATTTTTGACAAATCACAGCTGTCATCAATTCGATATATTATTCTCAGTCAAGTTTTGTAGAAAACAGAGCCGCACTCACCAATAGTTGATCTTGAATCCTTTTATTCTCAGTTCATTCCCATGATGTGAACATTAGCAGGGGAGGGGGTGCGGGGACGGAGGACGACGGCCTGCCGTTTCGCGGTCGTGTACCGCTTCGACGGTGAGTGAGTGCGGCTCTGTTTTCTACAAAACTTGACTGTAATTTGCTATTGAATGCCAGCACCGCCAGAAAAAGCTGCATAGGTCACAGGAGTGACAGCCCGCTTTAGTATCTACGTTAAGTGCCCGTGTCCTCTCTTTTGCTTGATTGACCGATATATTATTCTGATTGCCATGCACCACGGTAAATGGAAAAAGGCAGATAAAGCATCAGATTTGGTTAAACATACAAAGAGAAAAAAATCATCACTTACTCTTGCAGATCTGCAGCAGAGGATATCCAATCGGGACTTCAGATCATCAGCAGGTGGCTCGAACTATGCAGCTGCTTTTAGACTTCAGGTGCCAGCCGACACAGAGGAATAGAATTCCAGTATTTAGCAAACAAGATGAAAAGGCGGCACTCCACGTCTATTTCACGTCCAAACATTTATGGCGGGTTAAATATCACATTGTCAGGGAGGCAATGGGTGTATGGAGCGACAGACTGTTTTGCGCCCCATAGGTGGAGCTGGTTAAAACACCAGAAGGGGTGAAACAGTCTGTTGCTCACTACACCCAGTTCCTCCCTGACTATGAGATTTTTAACCTCCAATAAAAGTTTAGATGTGAAATAGAAGTGGAATGCCGCCTTTTTATCTTGTTTGCTGAAAGCACCAGATTTGGGTCATCGAATGCAATGGGTCAAATTCAGGGGTGGCTGCTGGCTGGTATTCTTTGGCTTGGACCGTCCAACCCTGATAATATCAACCCGCTGTTGCCTGCTTTATCTGTGCTGTTTATCAAAAAGTGGGTGGAACCCACAACATTTTTTTCTCAATTATTTATTTAGTAGTTAGGTTCTCCTTTATTTTTGCTTAATCAGGTCAGATAAAGCTGTCAGCTGTGCGCTGATATTATCAGAGTGGGAAGATCTATGTATATTGGCCCTTTAGAGCCATATATTAGCCCTCAGGTTATGGCTCTACCTTGGCTGGTAAGCATATAGGGGGACCTCATGTATTTTTTTTTTTATTTAGTTATTTGATTTTACACTACACTTGCAGCTGTCATGCTCAGGTTAGGAGCCATATTACCAGTGAGAGGATTGCAGGAAACAGCAGCTTGACTGCAACAAATAAGAGATGCTGACACAGAGAGTTGAAGGCGTCTATACCAGTCTAACTGCAACCATCACAGAGGCTGGCATAGAGGGTGCGTGGGGAAGGAGTGAATATTCATGTGGTTTAATGAGTAGGCTAGGAAAGAGTCTGACTGCTGTCTTATCTTACCGGAAATACGGAACACTGACAGCCTTTCAGAAAGCTATTCAGGAGATTGAGGGCAGACACCAGACACCATCATCATGACACTCTCACACCCGTTCCTGAATTTCCCTACCACCTTTGCCCCAAATTATATACTAAAAATAAAACTGCAAAAGGTCATTCTAGGGTAATATATGTGCTATAGCAAAGTAATGAGTACTTTAACCTTATCCAATTACAGGTCACAGAACCTGGGCTTTTGCTTTACACACTAAATCTAGGTAAGGAGGAGGGTTTTTTTTCCACTTCCAGACATGTGCAGTGCACCTCTCTGAAGGCAGGACAGGTACACTTGACTTCAGATGAATAATGATATTTGTTAAAATTTGCACTTCAGTAAGGAAGTGGAAAAACTCCAGCGCCACATTTAAGTAGCTCCTCAATGTCATAATCGCTTTCCAAAAAGCTTTTTAATATGACTAAGGGATTTGTGCCAGATCAGAACCTCAAACTACAGCAGACACTGTGTTTGGGGGTAACTGCCCCTCATCAGTGTAGTGTGTGAGATATTCTGATCTGGCACAAATTCCTTAGTCATATTAAAAAGCTTGTTGGAAAGCGATTATGACTTTGAGGAGCTACTTAAATGTGGCGCTGGAGTTTTTCCACTTCCTTACTGAAGTGCAAATTTGCATATTTCCTAGAGGGGGGATGTGGCTACAATCTCCTCACCTACTTAACTGTCTTCTTATGGTTGCAGGAAAACTTCCCTCCATAAGGTAGCAAGCAAGTTACCAGATATTTGTGAAGAAAGCCATGCACACGCATAACTTTTTCCAGAGAGCTGGTGATTACGCCGTCTCTTGCAAATCATGTTATCATAGCCACAGGGGTGTGGTAACATGCTGAGAGAGCCGACTAGTCTGTGGAAACAAACTCTCCATCGACTAGTCAAAAGACATGCAATTAGGTGTAAAACACAATAAAATGGCTGATTAGTCAAGGTATTTAGTCATAAATATACAAATGCTGGTGGGTTGAAGGGTATTTGGGATATTTCAGGTTCCCATTAACTTAAAAATTGGGAAAGTGAGAAAGGCAAAGGCACGCTCTCCTAGCACCTTCATTGTGTAACCATCCCCTTCCCACCACAATCCCACCAGAGTGAGCTGCCTGTACCTCCCCTCCACATACCAAAATCCCCCCCACCTACTATTTTACAAAAATACCTACTTTTATTGGATAAGAACTGCATAAGGCTATCCAGGGGAGGTTTTCTTTGGTGTGAACATTAGAACCATCTGGGGGCGTGTCTTGACGCAGATGGCGCCGGACGCTTGAAGGAGCTGCTCCAGAGCGAGACCGCACAAAACGGCACCTAACAGCTCCACATTGACCTGCAGCCGCCGCTGAGTCCTGTGCAAAGACCCGGGAACCTCCGGAGATGCCGCGGGCCACACCGAGACGCAGGGGAGAGGAGCAGAAGGTAACAGACTTCTTCCCCAGAGATCAGCAGCGCGCTGCCTCTCCCAAAATGGCGCCGGCTGCATCAACAGCTCCTTCTTCCCGCGGCTCTCGCAGCCCAAGAGACTGGGGAGACCCAGACTCTGAGGAAGCCCCTATCACTCACAGTGGAATGAGGGACATGTTAAACACGGCCCTGAAGGAGTCATTAGGCTCACTACGGAGCTCCCTCCAGGACGACCTGAAACAACTTATGGGGGAAATGAAGGAAGAGCTTATATCACTGGGGCGCCGCACAAAGCACATTGAGCATAAGATGGGGGAGTATGCAGAGGCACATAACACGCTGGTCACAGATCATAAAACCCTGGAGAAGGATGTTTTCTCTATGCAGGACCGCATGTGTGCTATGGAGGACAAACTGCGTCACAATAACATAAAAATCAGGGGAATTGCAGAGGCAGTAGAGGAGGAGAACCTCACAAAGATGGCCACGACTTTTTTAGTTCACCTCTTGCCTCAAACCCCTCCATCTGAGCTCGCTATAGAAAAACTCTACAGACTCCCCAAGCCCGCACACCTCCCTAAGGATCTGTCCAGAGATGTTCTGGTGACGCTTGTTAAAGGATCGACTAGAGATTTAGTGCTGCAAACTATGAGGAGATCCCCTCCGACTGACTCCTCTTACGCTGGGCTTAAAGTCTTTCCCGACCTGTCCCCGGGGACGATGGCAAGGCGACGTGACTTTGCACCAATGTGCGCGATTCTACGAGAGAGGGGCCTACAATACAGTTGGGGCACACCGGTCTCGGTTAATTTCAGATACAAGGGGTCACGTCAGATGTTTGCGTCTCCCTCCCATCTGAAACGGGCCCTGAAACAATGGAACTTATGTCCACCGAGTGCTTCATCATCTCCCCGCACCAAAGACACGCACGTTTCAGACCCAGAAGGAGTCCGTTGAGCTCCTTGTGGCTGCAATCTCTGTGAATCACATTTGTTAATTGATATGTGGGTCTCGCCTGGAGACTATCCTGGACTCTGATTAGACTCAGAGAAAGGGGGTTCCCCGCTTGTTTGATATCCCTGGCCATCCCAGCGATGTCCTGTTTGATGTGGCGGGTCGGTAACGAAGTGTGCTTTTGAACCCCCTCCCCCCCCACTCTGCCTCAGGCCGGAGCCTGAATATATTGGCACATAAGTGTATATAATTTTGTTTTCTCCTTGCGATAGTGTTTTGTTTTCTACTACGTTGATATTTTTCTTTTTATTTTATTGACTGAACTTTTTTGTGTTTCGCCTCTCCTTTCTTTACCTTACCCTTCTTTCCTGACTTACCTAACCCCCCCTCCCTGCCCCTTCACAACTAGTGACTAATCAGTCTGCTCTCTCAATATGTCTCTCAAGATCGTCACCCTTAATGTAAAGGGACTCAACTCGCCAGCAAAGCGCTCATTCCTATGGGGGGAGGCTCGCAGATCCAAGGCAGACGTCCTGTGCCTCCAGGAGACGCACCTGTTAAAGGAGGACAACCAGAGACTCGCACATAGAGACTTTACAAGGTATTTCTGTGCGAACGCCCCTAACAAAAAAGCAGGGGTCTGCATCATGGTGCGTAATTCTGTACAGTTCCAACTCAAGGAAACACACATAGACCCTGAGGGCAGATACCTCATCTTACTGTGTGTAATATCGGGGGTCTTGGTGACACTAGCCACAGTGTATGCTCCTAACCTAGCCCAAATTAAATTTCTCCGTCAATTTCTAGGTAAGGTTAGAGATCTCTCTCGAGGCCGCTGTGTGGTCTGTGGAGATTTCAACATGGTCCCTCTCCGGCGCCTGGATTGCTCGGCCTCCGGGATCCGAGAGAGGAGAGACCTAGACCAGGTACATAGAGAACTTCATCTGCATGACGTCTGGAGGTATTTACATGCATCTGAAAGGGACTACTCCTTTTTCTCGCACAGACACAGGTCTTATTCTAGAATAGACTACTTCCTAGTGAATGACGATACCCTGTCGGCCTGTGTCTGTGCGGAAATTGGGGACATTACATGGTCTGACCATGCCCCGGTCTCCCTGACCCTCGCTTTGGGGACTTGCCCAATGACCTCACGTAGATGGAGACTCAATGTTAATATGTTATCTAATCAGGGCTTAGTAGATGACTTTGAACGCCAATTAGTCAACTTCTTTGCAGAGAATGATAATGGAGAGGTGACGGAGGAAACATTGTGGGCCTCTCATAAAGCGGTTCTCCGTGGTTATTCCTACAGAGGGCGTCCAGACATAAAAGATCAGGAGCCCAAATGAGAGAAGGCCTCATGGCAGACCTTAGGAGACTGGAGGAGAGGAACAAGGAGTCACCCTCCTCCTCTCTCTCCTCTCAAATTTTTTCCATTAGGACACAGCTACGTGCAGCTCTACTCGAGCAACACGAAAAGGCGCTTCGGAAAATTAGATTAGCATACTACGAGACGGGAGATAGAGCTGGGGCCTTGTTGGCCGGGAGAATCCGGAAAAGAGTGGCAGGTGCGGCTATTGGTGGTCTGAGAAATAAAGAGGGAGTGGAAGTGAGGAACCCTCAGGAAATAGCGAATGAATTCGCATCCTACTATGAACAACTGTATAATTTAAAAGGTGCGGAGGAGACGCCATCCCCCACGCCAGAACTTATTGAGGGATTTCTGGCTTCTCTAGATCTCCCGACTCTAACGTCGGAACAGACAGACCAGCTGAATTCCCCATTCACTGTGGGGGAAATCCTGGGGGTGATCAGAACTCTGAAAACCTCCTCGACCCCGGGTCCGGATGGATTCCCAAATGAATACTATAAGTCCTTTGGGCCCATCCTTACCCCCTTTTTACTTAGACTTTTCTCCTTCTGGCGTGGGTGTGGTACTATCTCTCCCGACTTCCTCGAAGCCACCATTGTGACCATTCCCAAACCTGGGAAACCCCCGGATCTCCCGGCGAACTACCGCCCTATCTCGCTTCTGAATAGCGATACCAAAATCTTCGCTAAACTTCTAGCGAACAGGTTGTCGGAGGTGGTCCCTACTCTGGTACACCCGGATCAGGTCGGATTTGTGGCTGGCAGACACGCAAAGGATGGAACCCGGAGGATGATTGACCTGATACAAGTGGCGGAACAAGGGGGGTCCCCCAGTGCATTCCTGTCCCTTGACGCTGAAAAGGCGTTCGACAGGGTGCACTGGGGGTACTTGGAAGCGACGCTGCAGAAATTTGGTCTGGCTGGCCCATTCCTCAAGGCAGTACTGTCGCTGTACTCTAACCCCAATGCTCGGGTCTTATCCTCGGGGTTCTTATCTGATGGCTTTACCATCTCTAATGGAACACGCCAGGGCTGTCCACTTTCACCGGTGATCTTCGCCCTGGCGGTGGAACCTCTGGCGGCCGCTCTCCGAGCTCATCCGCGGATTAAAGGCATCACTGCTGGACAAGGAGTCCATGTTGTCGGCCTATACGCAGACGACATCATAATCTCCTGTACGGAACTTAAATCATCCCTGCCAGCCATTATGGACCTCCTTCGAGCCTACGCTGAAGCTTCTTTGTATAAGTTAAATGCATCTAAGTCTGTGGTGTTGCCGATCAATGTTTCTTCCCAGGAGATCCATCATTGGGAGTCCACACTTCCCTTCAAATGGCATCAGCAGGGTATCCCCTACCTTGGTATTATCCTCTGCAAATCCAATGACTTAATAAGAAAAAACTACGCCACATTAAAATCGGCCATTTCTGAGGCCATCACGTCTCACCCGCTGGCAGCACTGTCGTGGGTAGCAAGGATACAGGCATTTAAAATGCTGCTACTACCTAAACTTCTATACACGTTTCGCTGTGTTCCCATACTCTTTCCGCGACAATTGCTAGCTGAACTTCAACGACTAACTAACTCTTATGTCTGGGCCACTAAGAGACCTAGAGTTGCTAAGGGATTATTATACCTCCCCTTTGCCCGAGGGGGCATGGGAGTCCCCTCCATCAGGGAGTATCAGAGAGCCTGCCTTCTGGAAGAGGCGGAGAACTGGTGGCGCTTGCCTTCTGATAAGAGATGGCTGGAGATAGAGGAGGCCTCCTCTACAGTCGGGTCACTCCGGCTTCTCCTTGCTGCAGAGTCCCTGGCGCCTGTTTGCGTCAGACCTAATTTAACGACGATACGCTCGATGCTCACCTGCTGGAGAGGGACTCCGAAAGGTTGGACCTCCTTCCCTCTCTCTGAAATTCCCCTAAGGGCACTCCTCGGCCACTTACCGGCTTTGGGGGTGCAGATGTGGGAGAGGGAGGGAGTAGCCATGCTGGGGGACCTTATGTCAGGGGAGTCCTTGGTCTCCTTCTCAGAACTGATTTCGAAGTTTCCCTCACTGACACCTAGTTTCTTGCACCACCTGAGGCTCCAGCACTTTATAACTGAGGTAAACAAACGCCATCCTTTGAAAGACATTCTAGCACCATCGCCACTTAGGAGACTCATCTTCTCTGTCCCTAGGAGATCCAAGGGCTTATCTATGATTTATCAGGGGCTGGTTGCGGCTAACTTGGAGTCCAAATTAAGTTACATGATTAGGTGGGAGGACGAGTTGGGTTTCTTGGGGTCCCTGGAGGATTGGGAGGACGCATCTAAACTTGCTTACAAACTGACCAGATGCATAAATCATCTGGAGATACTCAAAAAGATTCACCTGCGGTGGTACCTCCCTCCCTCCAGGATCTCTAGATACTCCAAGGATGCATCCCCCTTGTGTTGGCGTCAATGTGGCCTCAGAGGAACACTGACGCACATGTGGTGGCAATGCCCAAAACTGACTCCATACTGGAAGTTGGTGGAGGGCCTGTTTGGCTCCATCACAGAAATACAGATCCCCTTGGAGCCCCAGCTGGCTATCCTCAACATAGGCCTATATCTATATCCCGCCCAATTCAGATCGTGGTCTTCTATATACTGACGGCGGCCAGACAATCCCTGGCAGCGAGCTGGAAATCAACTGACCCTCCTACACTCAGTGCTGTGGCGAATCGCACAAACTACATTTTCCACCAGGAATACTACCTGGCGTTGGATGCTGCGAGTAGAAACCAAACTCGTGATGCTTGGATCTTGTGGGCCTCCCACCCCTTGGCAACCCCTGTCCCAGCGAATTATGCTGCTATTCCCCGATAGCTCAACCAGAGGGGACATCTTTCTACTTCAAAAACGTTTGCCTACTCCCCCCCCCCCCCCCCCCCCTTCTTCCCTGCTATTCCTTCCCCCCTATTTTCCAGTTTTGATTTGCAAAGGTGATGTGTTTTCAGTTTATTTCTGTATGTTCTTTTGATTTAAGCCCTAGAGCTTTGTTTGTATTAATTGCAGTTATGCTAAAATTCAATAAACATTTATTGAGGAAAAAAACATTAGAACCATCTGTAGGTAATTAGAGCCTCTCCCAACTTTAGTTAAATTAAAGGTTATTCTATAGCGAGCGCAGGGGCACAGATAAGGCAGGTAGTTACGCTCGCTATAGAATAACCTTTAATTGAACTGTTAGATCTCACCTTTGTGTGAGATATTCAGAAGCTGCAGGGCACATTGCTGAAAATCCTTCACTACCTGTGGAGCATAGGACCTGTGGGAACGTCGACACCCGTTATTGGTGATAATTGTTTACGTCACCGCAGACACCACGTGACTGACAGGCGGCTGGCACCTGGACGGCTCCTCCGGCCCAGGTGGCCTTGTGAATACACTGGGGTTGTGCGGAGGCGGCACAACCCGAAAAGGTGAGAGCCCGCCCTGCCATAACCTTCCCTTCCCCTTCAATGTGCATGTGGGTTCTCCCTATGGGAGCACTTTTCTCTCTCTTTTTGTCTCCCAACTTTAGGTCACAGCTACAATTTGTTTGGTAAACACTCTGTTGGCTATCTGGATGAGCCTATAACCTGTCATAGCAGCTCTTATATTTTGACTTCTTGATGAGAACAGGTGATGCACTAATCGTACCTCGGTGGGACTAGGGAAATTGAACTCAGCTTTTCAAAGATGTGATATAAACCACAGTTAATTTACAAGTTTGTGTTTTGTTTTTTTTTGGGGGGGTGAAGGGAATCTCTTTTTCACACAGGGCCCTATAGATTTGGATTTCTTTTTCCCTTAATAATAAAGACCTTCATTTATAAACTGCATTTGTGTTTACTTGTGTTATCCTTGTCTAATATTTAAATATGTTTGATGATCTGAAGCATTTAAGGATGACAAACATGCAAAAGAATAAAAAATCAGGAAGGGGGCGAACACTTTTTCACACCACGGTATATAAGATCATCTTAGTACAGGAATATTTTTTATAACACATCTAGTTGTGGAACTAATTATTATTCCAAGATCTATTGATTAATATGAACTTTAAAATTAACTTTGTCCTTTAAAGTTAGATAGCTTAGGAAGTTTCACAATATAGCTTTACAGTTCGCTCTGTTAGGAACTTCAAGTTTTTAACAAAACTTTTATTTACGTTTCTGAACGCTGTTACCGTATATACTCGTGTATAAGCCGACCCGTGTATAAGCCGACCCCCCTACTTTTGCCCCCAAAATCTGGGAAAACCTATTGACTCGTGTATAAGCCGAGGGTGGACCCCAGCACAGGTATACAGCCCCCAGCAGTGTGGTATACAGCAGCCTCCCCAGTGGTATATACAACCCCAGTGGTAGTATCCAGCAGCCCCAGAGGTATATACAGCCCCAGTGGCAGTATCCAGCAGCCCCAGAAGTATATACAGCCCCAGTAGTAGTATCCAGTAGCCCCAGAGGTATATACAGCCCCAGTGGTAGTATACAGTAGCCATAGAGGTATATACAGCCCCAGTGGTAGTATCCAGTAGCCCCAGAGGTATATACAGCCCCAGTGGTAGTATCCAGCAGCCCCAGAGGTATATAGAGCCCCAGTGGTAGTATCCAGCAGCCCCACAGGTATATACAGCCCCAGTGGTAGTATCCAGTAGCCCCAGAGGTATATACAGCCCCAGTGGTAGTATACAGTAGCCATAGAGGTATATACAGCCCCAGTGGTAGTATCCAGCAGCCCCAGAAGTATATACAGCAGCCCCAGAGGTATGGCTTATATTGGCAGCCAGCCTACTTACATACACATACCCATACATACATACCCATACATACACACATTTACACACACACACACACATACACATATATACACATACACACACACATACACAGCTTCCTACCTTGTCCCCCGTTCTGCAGTGCTTTCCGGTGTCCTCCGTGCTCCGTTCCCGGTCTGCTGGGCCTTGTGGTTCCTCCTGGTTCCTCATCCTTCGGTTCTATCATGGGGGCTGCCATCTTGGGTATTCTCTCCGCCCCCGGCCAGTGATGTCAGAGCAGGCCGCGCTGTGATTGGCTAGCACCCGTGATCACATGTCACGGGTGCTAGCCAATCACAGCGCGGCCTGCTCTGACATCACTGGCCGGGGGCGGAGAGAAGACCCAAGATGGCAGCCCCCATGATAGAACCGAAGGATGAGGAACCAGGAGGAACCACAAGGCCCAGCAGACCGGGAACGGAGCACGGAGGACACCGGAAAGCACTGCAGAACGGGGGAAAAGGTAAGAAATACTGCGCAGCGCCCCCTCCCACCATAGGATTACCGTACTGACCCGTGTATAAGCCGAGGGGGGGACTTTTCAGCCCATTTTTTGGGCTGAAAAACTCGGCTTATACACGAGTATATACGGTAAGTTTTCCTTTGTTTTAACACAATTCGGGGAAAAAATATTTTACATTTACATTTAGGATGCAAACTATTCAGAAATAGTTGTAAAAATTATGGAATTCTAAAGAGAATCATCTCAGGCTTGTTGTTAGTTTGACATGAGTGATTCTCAGCAAAAGCCATTTTCCTCCTGTTTCTAAAGATCAATGTCAGCACCAGGGTTGCCAACTGTTCATAAATTCATGAACAGTCTGTAATTAAAAAGATAAGGTGTAATACTCATCATTTTACAGTTCACAGTAAATGCTGATGTGCTCGTATTCATTCTTTAAGTTAAAGGGGTTGTCCACCTTTAGGGACATATTTTTTTATTTAAATGAACTTGTTTGGGTCTAGAACTAATTTTTGCAGTTTCATTAAAAAATGTACACCATATGCTTTCTATAGCCTCTGCATTTCATTGCCTGCTGTTGGTTGCAGAAAGAGTTCATTAAGAATCTGCTATGCAAAAAAATATTTGTATGCCCAGTTACATAAATTTAAAGTGTAACCGTTATTTACATTTTTATGTAATAATAATGTTGAGCAAGTGATTTTAATAGACTTTCAAATATACTTCATAAGAGAAATATGGAAGAAAACTTCTCATAAATATTCCACAAGATGTCCCCACTAGGCTGTTTCCAAACCTGACATAGAAGGTGGGGCGGGGCCTACACAGCGTGACTGGGTACAGGAGATCAGTGTATCTGCAGGTTACCTCAGACAAAAAGAGCATGTCAGGCTGTCAGCAGTGCACAGGCTTATGTGATCTTATTTCCACTGTATTCAGATCACTCAGCTCCATGCTAACAGCTGATGGCTCCGCACTAATAACACGGAGCAACCGATGTGAATGCAGGAGATAACATAACAGCAGCTTTGTTTGCTTAAGGTAGTCTGATACATTGATCAACTGAGAATGCTGTGTAGGCCCCACCCACAACCCTTATATGGGTATATGGCCCTATTTAGTGTGTGGAGTTTGAAGACGGATCTCACTGAGAATGAGCATATGTCTGCTTCAGAAACAGCCTGGTCGGGACATCTTGTGGTAGGTTTTTGAAAGGTTTTTTTTTCCAGATTTCACTTGTGAAGTATATTTGAAAGTTTATTATAATCACTCGCTCTACATTATTATTAAATAATTATTTAAACAGCGGTAACATATAAAAATGTCCCCAAATCTCGTTAACTCCAAATGTCCTCATCACTTTCCTCATTACTTACAACTGTGTGATCTGGCCTTCCTGAAAATATGGATGTTCCTCCCTCTTTACACTTTTTACAGGAACTAGATGAGAAGGAAGATACATGTAATCAAGTAGTTGTTAAAGTGCAATGATGTGTTTAGTCGCACCAAGTGTGCAGCAAGCAGCTCAATAACATATTTACATAAGTATTTTTTTGTGAGAATGCAGCAATTTGTTTGAGTAGTGAAGGTATGATTTTATAAGGGTTATTTCTAGGGTTGTATTTGGTATGTCACTTCAAGTGGCTACGTCCCCCACTTGAAAGTCAGACTAAAAATACCCATACCCTTTACATACCCTGTCGTGTATGGGAGCTTCAAATATTTACATTGGTTGAACCTGCTGATATAAATGGGTTCAGCTAACAATCTATTGTCTATGAGAGATTATTGTTGGGAGAAATTGTAGATTTTCAGATTCCACTTCATACTATTCTCCAAGTGATAAGCCACCATCAGAGATGTCTGGCATTGGTTTTCTCATAGAGAATATAAAAGTACTTAGCAGAGCGAGTACTCCTGTATATTGGATAGTTGGACAAGATAGTTGCCATCCAAACAATCGTCCTATGTATTTTTAGCCAACTGTTATTTAAAATGTATTGGGGATTAAGTCAAACATATGTTTTAGATATATAGGCCTGCTCAGTCAGCTGTATTTTAACTCTTGGTTTGTCCATGTGTGCAATAAACAGTATGCTGACCAAATAATGAACTATTTTCAGTCTGATAAATTAAGGATTACTATACAGTTGTGCTCAAAATTTTACATACCCCGGCAGATTTTTTGCTTTCTTGGCCTGTTTTCAGAGAATGGGACTGATAACACAAAAACTTATTTATCCATTCATCGTTAGTGGTTGGATGAAGCCATTTACTGTCAAACTACTGTGTTTTCTCTTTTTAAATCAAAATGACAACCATACTGGAAGCAAATTTGCACTCTTCAGCCTGGAAGCTGCTCATGGGACGCACTTGGATGTTCCAACATGACAATTATTCAAAACACAAGGCCAAGTCGACCTGTCATTGGCTACAGCAGAACAAAGTGAAGGTTCTGGAGAGGCCATCTCAGTCTCCTGACCTCAATATCATTGAGACACTCTGGGGAGAACTTAAGCACGCAGTTCATGCAAGAAAGCCCAGGAATTTACAGGAACTGGAAGCTTTTTGCCAAGAAGAATGGGCAGCTTTACCATCTGAGAAAATGAAGAGCCTCATCCACAACTTCCACAAAAGACTTTAAGCTGTCATTAATGTTAGAGGGGGCAATACATGTTATTAAGAACTGGGGGATGTGAACTTTGATCAGGGTCATTTGGATGTTTTTGGTTGTCATTATGATTTAAAAAGAGAAAACACAGTAGTCTGATAATAAGTGGCTTCACCGAACCACTAACCATGAGTGGAAAAAAATGTTTGTGTTATCATTCATATTCTCTGAAAAAAGGCCAAGAAAGCAAAAAATCTGCTGGGGTATGTAAACGTTTGAGCACAACTGTACCTATATTATGCAAGATCAGAACCAAAGCCTGTACATGAATCTGTCACCAGAACCATCAGAGTGGGAAGTGGATACATGAATACAGATACAGAGTGGGATACATGAATACCTCACCAGAACCACCTTACAAACTAACATCATCAGAACATGAATATATTACCATAAATATTATAATTGATCATTTAAAGGGAACCTTTCACCTGGATCTAAGCCCCTACACTATCACTACCTGTCCCTGCACCTTCCTAGCTGCTCCCTATCTATCCCTCTCTGAGCTAAATCCGCCCTATAAAACAGCAGAAAAATAACTTATAACTTACAGAAGTCCCTGAGGCTGGGGACTGAGAAGGCGGGCCCAGGCTCCATTCAGCCCCTCCTCGATGCAGTAGCACACACCCCGCTGGGCGGCGTTATTCTTTCTTCATCGCCACCTTCTCCATTTGGAATCGCCCACCCGCTTTACACTGTAAGGTAGCTGTTAGGATCGGCACGACAGAAGGCAGAGACTCAGGTATTTATTCACACAGCACACAGTTTAATGGCACAGTTCAGGTATTCACAGACCTCCAGGTTCCGGGGCGCAGCCGAGTACAACCTCATACAATCCCAACAGCTGATATAGAAGCTCTTTCTCTCCTCACCGTCCGCTCATTAGCCTCATGAACGTCCACTCTGAGAGAGCTCACAGGCTGTGTTAAATCTTCACACAGCTCTCTACACAGCAGCTCCTGCTGCTGTCCTGACACACTCCACCCCCTCCCCACAGCCCAGGGCAGTTCATATCATCTCCTTTTCACCCGCACACCTGGACATCAGTGCTTTCAATCAGCACTCAGCTCCAGTAGCAGTTAACCCTGTGTGTGCTGCTACCGAGCAGAAGATACAATCTCCCATATGCTGTGTCCCGGTCAGGGGACACATCGAGTTTGCATCACCATAACATGATAGGTGTAAAGCGGTTGGGAGATTACAAAGGGAGGAGGCGGCGATGAAGAAAGAATAATGCCGCCCAGCGGGGCGTGTGCTGCTGCATCGAGGAGGAGCAGAATGGAGCCTGGGGCCGCCTTTACAGTCCCCAGCCTCAGGGACTTCTGTAAGTTATAAGTTATTTTTCTGCTGTTTTATAGGGCGGATTTAGCTCAGAGAGGGATAGATAGGGAGCACCTAGGAAGGTGCAGGGGCAGGTAGTGATAGTGTAGGGGCTTAGATCCAAGTGACAGGTTCCCTTTAAGGATTTCAATACCTACATTATACAGGATCAGAACCAAACTCCATACATAAAAATATCACCTGAATCGCCAGTAATACATGAATGCTACACCAGAACCACCTTCAGTACATGAATACTACACCAGTATCATCATCTGTGCATGACTACATCCCCTGAACTAGTTTGTGCATACAGCACAAGAACTACCATAATCACATGAATACATCACCAGAACCACCATTTGTATATGAATACATCACCATTGCCATAATTTGTACATGAATACATATTCAAAACAACCTTCAGTACAAGAATACATTACTAGAACTTTCATCCGTACATACATACAGCACCAGAACCACAATCAGTACAAACACACCACCAAAATCAACATCAGAATATATAATAATAATAATAAAACTTTATTTGTATAGAGCCAACATATTCCGCAGTGCTTTACAGTACAATGGTATGTATAAGAAAAATATACAATACAGAATGGTAGATAATACAGAACAGTAGTTACATACAGTAAACATAGAATCAATGTAGGAAATACAATAAAAAGGCAAAAAATAAAGGTGACCCTGCTCGAAGGAGCTTACAATCTAAGACGGGATGAGAACACAACGTACAGGGGCTTATAACAATGAATATCTTATGTCTAAATGACTACTGTTAGGGAGAATGATAGGCCGCCCTGAAGAGGTGTGTTTTTATGGAGCGTCTGAAGCTATTCAAGTTGTGGATGGTCCTAATTTCTTGAGGTAGAGCATTCCAGAGGATTGGTGCAGCTCGAGAGAAGTCTTGGAGTCGGGAATGGGAGGTTCGGATTAAGGCCAATGTTAATCTGAGGTCCCATTCAGAGAGAAGGGGATGGGTGGGGTGGTAGACAGAGATGAGGGTAGAGAGGTAGGGAGGTGCTGCACCATGAATAGCTTTATGGGTGACAACAAGCAATTAGAATAGGATTCTATAGTGTATGGGCAGCAAATGCAGTGACTGGCACAGAGCAGAAACATCTGAGTAACTGTTTGCTAGATAGGTGATTCTGGCTGCTGCATTGAGGATAGACTGGATAGGGGAAAGCTTACTGCGGGGGAGGCCAGCTAATAAAGAATTACAGTAGTCAAGGCGGGAATGGATCAGGGACACAGTGAGGGTTTTAGTTGTTTCCATGGTGAGGAAAGGGCGAATTCTGGAGATATTTTTCAGGTGCAAGCGACAGGAGCGGGTGAGAGATTGTATATATGGGTTGAAGGAGAGATTAGCGTCAAGCATAGCACCCAGACAGCGAGCCTGCTGACTAGGCATTATCGTGGTGCCGCACATTGAGAGGGAAATGTCAGGTTTAGGGAGGTTGGTAGAGGGTGGGAGCACCCTCTACCATATATATATAACCAGAACCAATATAAATTCATGCATACATCACCAGAAACACCTACCGTACATGAATACAGTATCAGAACTACCATCAGTACATAAATACAACCACAATACATACCATCACAAGTGCGTGAACACAACTAGAACCACCAATAGTACAGGAAGACATCACTATAACCCTCCTCAATACGTTAATATGGCACAAGAACCATCATCAGTACTTGAATACATCTTAAGAACAACCATCTGTAAAGGAATGCATCACCAGAACCTCCATCTGAATACAAATACAGTAACAGAGCTACTATAAGAAAATGAATGCAGCACCAGAGCTACTATAAGTAGATGAAGAGGGAAACAGTGGAACATTACCAGAACCACTATCGGCACATGATTGCATCACTTTTCATAGCCACTGCTCCTCTCTGGTCTTCTGCAGTACATCTCAGTTTGCTTCGTGAACTCTGTCAAAAACAGCAGGTCACCCAGGGTCATGAAGTTGTTACAAAACTCTACAGTAAAATGGTGTAACATAGTACACCATTTTGCTGTAGAGCATTTAGAGACTTTTTAAATTTGCATTAAAAAAAAAAAAAAATATATATATATATATATATATATGTATATATATATATATATATATATATATACAGTGCAAGGTTGTCTAACTTTTAAGCCAAAACTTATTTATGGATTATATGGGTAAACTAGAGTAACTGTAGATATGCTGAAAATGTATTAAGTACAATACCTAGCTATGTGATATACTTTGTTAATTAAGCTGTGCACTGGATTTGCAGATGGGAGTACAGCCCAGAGCATAGCTTGTACTTTAAAAGAGTTAGCTAAATCAGAAGGCTATTTAGAGATTGTGGTTCTTGTGACCTCGGTGGCTTGAGTATTATTTCTGAGCATGACAAACTCATATGTTTATTTGCTGTCGTCTCTTTCCTGATCAGTATTATGGGAAGACATCAGTTTTCGACTTCCTAAAGGGATTGCTGCTCAACCTTGACTCATTGCAAAAAAGCAAAGCTAAATCCCTGGTGTGATGTTCATACATAGTAATAAAGGTAACATACAGTACAAAAATTTATGGAAAGCAAACAGCTGTAAACTCCATCCTTCAGGCGACTAGCCATCTTCCAAGACTTCCAATTAGCTGCATCCCTACTGACCACTTCCTCGGGGTACTAGATACTGCGTGACAGAAGAGGATTTGCAGTCAGAGGCAAGCTTGTTATATGAATATAAAGGTTAACATCCCTAGGACACAGAAATAGCATATGCAGCATATAAACATAGTAAATAAATGAACCTATGCATTCTCAGAATAAGTCAGCAGTTCTAAGGTCAGTTACATTACTCGTGCTCTATACAAATCACAAATAGTAACTGCAATATCTTATATATAAGTTGAGTCTTCCTCGTGGTAGATATCTAAGCATAAGTGCAGGTGTTTTAAAGCTAAATGAAGGGAGTTTAAAGTGTAAACGTCATTTCAATTAAAGAAAAATACTGTTCTTGTTGTTGATGAGTCACATAGCAGCTAAGATAATGCTTTTTTGTGTCAGGTGACTTATTTTCTCAACTTTCTTGTGCGCTTTTAAAAACTGCATTTTATGGATGTGTGGGTGTGGCCAGCAGATGATAGGGAGTAGTGCAATGTAACAGCAGAGAAGGGACCACATGACAGATCAGAGAAGCTTGTGTCAAGGTAAGTAGAGAGGAATTTGCAGTGATCCTGACATTCCAACAATGCTCAGTACTGTGCTGTGACCTGAAGTAATCTGATACAACTCATCAGCTGCAGTTAGGAGTTTGCATATAGTGTAGGCCATGCCCCCTCCATTATATGGCTACGTGCCCGTATTCAGTGTGAAGACGGATCTAACTGATAATGAAAATGTGTCTGCTTCAGACACAGACTAGTGGGGACATCTTGTGGAAAGTTTATGAATGGTTTTCCACCAGATTTCACTTATAAAGTATATTTGAAATTTTATTAAAATCTTTTTATTCTGCATTATTGTTATTAAATAAAAATGTAAACAGCGGTTACAGTTAAAGTTAATATACAAGCAAACAGAACAGCTTACCACACCTGCATAATGCTCGACAGTCTGAGCAGGCATAAAGATAAATTCACCTGAAGAAAAAGTCCACACTCCACCCTCCTGATTACACTCACTTCTCTATTCCAATGTAATGTGCATAGACTACATTAAAAGTGAGTATCCAAACATCTTCTGACTCATTTCTGAATGAAATTCTGTAATCATAGTGCGAATTGTATCAGAAGATGTGTTGGTACTCACTTTTAATATACCGTATATACTCGCGTATAAGCCGAGTTTTTCAGCCCAAAAATTGGGCTGAAAAGTCCCCCCCTCGGCTTATACGCGAGTCACTGTATACTGTATACACTGTATACAGTGTATACAGTATACAGGCCCGCCCCCATCAGTATACAGGCCCCCCTGCCTTGTGCACAAACCTGTAAAGGAAGAGATTAGTATACTTATCACTGTCCCGCTGCCGCTGTCCCGCCGCCGTCATCGCGCTCCTCCGTCTTCTTCCGTCTGCTTCCGGCTTACTCCGGTCGGCGCAGGCAATGACGTCATTGTCTGCGCGACCGAGGAGGAAACTGGAAGAAGGCGGAGGAACGCGATGTCGGCGGCGGGACAACGGCAGCGGGACAGTGATAAGTATACTAATCTCTTCCTTTACAGGATTGTGCACAAGGCGGGGGGCCTGTATACTACCACTGGGGCTGTATATACCACTGGGGCTGTACATACCATAGTAACATAGTAACATAGTTTTTAAGGTTGAAGGAAGACTTTAAGTCCATCTAGTTCAACCCATAGCCTAACATGTTGATCCAGAGGAAGGCAAAAAAAACCCATGTGGCAACACTAAGCTCCACATTGGGGGAAAAAATTCCTTCCTGACTCCAGATACGGCAATCAGACTAGTTCCCTGGATCAACACCCTATCAAAGAATCTAGTAAGTATAACTGGTAATATTATAGTTTTCAAGAAAGGCATCCAGGCCCTTCTTAAATGTTAGTAGTGACTCACTCATTACAACATCATGTGGCAGAGAGTTCCATAGTCTCACTGCTCTTACAGTAAAGAATCCGCGTCTGTGATTATGATTAAACCTTCTTTCCTCCAGACGTAGAGGATGCCCCCTTGTCCCAGTCTCAGGCCTAAGAGTAAAGAGATCATTAGAAAGGTCTCTGTACTGTCCTCTGATATATTTATACATTTTTATAAGATCACAACTAAGCCTTCGTTTTTCCAAGCTAAATAACCCCAAGTTTAATAACCTGTCTTGGTATTGCAGACCCCTTAGTCCTCTAATGACTTTTGTCGCTCTTCTCTGGACCCGCTCTAGTTCAGCTATGTCTTTCTTATACACCGGAGACCAGAATTGTACACAGTATTCTAAGTGTGGTCGCACTAGTGACTTGTATAGAGGTAAAATTATGTTCCCTCATGAGCATCTATGCCTCTTTTAATGCATCCCATTATTTTATTGGCCTTTGCAGCAGCTGCCTGACACTGGCCACTAAATGTGAGTTTGTCATCTACCCATACACCCAGGTTTTTTTCAGTGACAGTTTTGCCCAGTGTTTTACAATTAAGCACATAATTATACCTTTTGTTTCCTCTGCCCAAGTGCATGACTTTACATTTATCCCCATTAAAACGCATTTGCTATTTAGCAACCCAAGCTTCTAGTTTACATAAATCCTCCTGTAATATAAAATTGTCCTCCTCTGTATTGATTACCCTGCAGAGTTTAGTGTCATCTGCAAATATTGAGATTCTACTCTGTATACCCCTACAAGGTCATTAATAAATATATTAAATAGAAGCGGGCCCAACACTGACCCCTGTTGTACCCCACTGATAACTGTGACCCATTCTGAGTGTGTTCCATTAATAACCACCCTTTGTTTCCTATCACTAAGCCAGTTCTTAACCCACTTACACATATTTTCCCCTATCCCCATTGCCCTCATTTTATGTATCAACCTTTTGTGTGGCACCATATCAAAAGCTTTTGAAAAGTCCATATACACCACATCCACTGCATTTCTTTGGTCCAGTCCAGAACTTACTTCTTCATAGAAGCTTATTAGATTAGTTTGACAGGAACGGTCCCTTGTAAAACCATGTTGATAATGGGTCATGAGGTTATTTTTCTTCAGATACTCCAGTATAGCATCTCTTAGAAAACCCTCTAGGATTTTACACACAGTAGAGGTTAAGCTTTACCAGGATTACTCTGCGGAAGTTATGAGGAAGCGTAAAGGATTCAGCGAAGTATGCACATTACTCTACAAGAAAAACGTGAGATTTCAGATGCTATTCCCTGCTACTTTGAGATTTAGAGCACCAGGAGGAGAGACAAAGTCATTTCACTCGCCTAAAGATGCCATGGATTTTGTGCTAAGACAACGAATGCTACCGCCCGGCTCCACCCCAGCCTCCCCAAGTACCAGAAATACGCTAAACAGCCAGATAACAGAATCGGGAGATGGGGAAACGCAACGTCCCTACCATCTACGCTCAGGAACAAATATGGGAGCGATGACGCCAGATCGACCGACACTGAGCAATCAAAGACAACAAAAATCAGGATGGTCCAGGAAGAAGTCTGGCACCGCCAAAAAAGACGTCCAAGCGACAAGATTCAATTAAAAGCACACCTACCCAGACATGTGAGCTGGACCACGTGTCAATATTCACGAGATGCTTGTTCGGAACTGGAATTAATAGACACCCCGATGGAATCGACGAGCCTTTGTTTGATTGATCGACATACCAACTGAACATTGTCGGCGGGTCAAGAGTTCGGACATCTCAAGGCATAAATGCCGACGGACACAGACAACCCAGAAGTCTCCCCATTAAGAAGAACGATCGATTATAGAATCAAACTGATCTACCACACACACACGTGAGGAAAGAACAAATTATATCTCGCTCCTGAGAACTCCAGGGGGGAAAAGGGTGGGGAATGATACGAATAAGGGAGGGGGAGGGTGCAGTAAGGGAATGTATGCATATATCTTGGGGTAACGTGCCTAGCTCCTCCTCTCCTTTTCTGCCTACCATCGCCTCGCTAATCATATATAGCTTGTAATTGACCTAAGCGGTGGTTCTCAAATACAGAAGCATCTAGCTGCCTTGGATTCCTTATGGAGCCGGAGGAGATGATAATGGAGGAAAAAAGAGAAGTGAGCAAAATGGAAAAAGGGAGGGATTATACAGGGAGGGGTAGGGAAAGCGATATCATAACTGTCTTAAAGGGTCCTTGGAAATATTGCGAATATGTATCTAATGTAGAATTGTCTCTCCCAAGAAAATACATAGGAGGGAAAATGTGTAGGATAATGTCATGCGGCAAAGAATTCGAGCTACGGTGGGTCCGATCCCATTATATATGCAAACCTTGCTATACATTACCGAAAGTTATAGTATCACCATGGTCAGGTGGGTAACCTGGAACGTCAAGGGGATGCGCTCCCCAGCTAAGCGCATGATGATATTGAGACATCTTAAACGACTAAAAGTAGACGTAGCGCTACTCCAGGAAACTCACCTGACCAAAGAAGACTTTTTGCGCCTAAAAAAGATGTGGGTAGGTGAGATATATGGCTCGGGGGCAGTCAACCGGAAAGCAGGGGTTTTAACACTGATTAATAAATCTATGGCACACGAAGTTGTAACACATGATACAGATGATGAGGGAAGATTGAGCCATCTAGTCTTGCAATTACAAAATGATGTACTGAGTGTTTATAATGTATACTAGCTGTGAGCCCGATGCAAATGCATCGGGATTCTAGAACGTGCATTAATTTGATTATAGTAGTTATAGCTACTTTTTGAGGGAGTCCAATACTTTTTTTGGGGGTCCAATACTTTTTGGGGGGGGTGCAATACTTATTGGGGCGCGTTCAATGCTTTTTGGGGTGCGTTCAATACTTATTGGGGCGCGTTCAATGCTTTTTGGGGCACGTTCAATGCTTTTTGGGGCGTGTTCAATACTTTTTGGGGGGCGTTCAATACTTATTGGGGTGTGTTCAATACTTTTTGGGGCGCGTTCAATACTTTTTGGGGCGCGTTCAATACTTATTGGGGTGCGTTCAATACTTTTTTGGGCGCGTTCAATACTTATTGGGGTGTGTTCAATACTTATTGGGACGCGTTCAATACTTTTTGTGGCGCGTTCAATACTTTTTGGGGCGCGTTCAATACTTATTGGGGTGCGTTCAATACTTTTTGGGGCGCGTTCAATACTTATTGGGGTGTGTTCAATACTTATTGGGACGCGTTCAATACTTTTTGTGGCGCGTTCAATACTTTTTGGGGCGCGTTCAATACTTATTGGGGTGCGTTCAATACTTTTTGGGGCGCGTTCAATACTTATTGGGGTGCGTTCAATACTTATTGGGGTGTGTTCAATACTTTTTGGGGCGCGTTCAATACTTTTTGGGGCGCGTTCAATACTTTTTGGGGCACGTTCAATACTTATTGGGGTGTGTTCAATACTTTTTGGGGTGTGTTCAATACTTATTGGGACGCGTTCAATACTTATTGGGGTGTGTTCAATACTTTTTGGGGCGCGTTCAATACTTTTTGGGGCGCGTTCAATACTTATTGGGGTGCGTTCAATACTTTTTGGGGCGCGTTCAATACTTATTGGGGTGTGTTCTCTACCTTTTGGAGTGCTTTGCTGGGCTAAACCTGAATGGTGCACAGGGGGTTAATCACATGTCAGGTCTGTGTGTGAGTGAAGATGTGCTGATTGACTCACTGGGTTGCAGCTGGGAGTGAGTAGGCTGGATAGGAACCTGCCAGGTGTCTGAGTGAGGAGAGGATGATTCAGAAGTTCAGAGCACTGCCATGTGAAGAGGTGCTGGAAGTGATCCGTCCTCAGTGGGTAAGTGATGGGAGCCAGTGTCCAAGGGCCAGGTGGTCACAGCTGACTTTGGGACATTGAGGGGGGGGGGGCTGTGCGGCCATTGAGGGGGGAGGGGGGGTCTGTGCGGCCATTGAGGGGGGGGGGGTCTGTGCGGCCATTGAGGGGGGGGGGGGTCTGTGCGGCCATTGGGGGGGTGTCTGTGCGGCCATTGGGGGGTGTCTGTGCGGCCATTGAGGGGGGGGGTGGGTCTGTGCGGCCATTGGGGGGGGGGGTCTGTGCGGCCATTGGGGGGTGTCTGTGCGGCCATTGAGGGGGGGGGGGGGTCTTGTGCGGCCATTGAGGGGGGGGGGTCTGTGCGGCCATTGAGGGGGGGGGTCTGTGCGGCCATTGAGGGGGGGGGGGTGGGCTGGGGGGGGTCTGTGCGGCCATTGAGGGGGGGGGGTCTGTCGGCTTGAGGGGTGGGTCGGTGGCATTGAGGGGGGGTTCTGTGCGGCCATTGGGTGGGGTTCTGTGCGGGTAGTAGTAGGATGATGATGATGATGATGATGATGATGATGATGATTATAGATTATTGATATCATCATCCCCTTAGAAGGTATAGGGAGATATACTGTGGTAGCGACTCGCGAGGCTCGGCCACAAAGCTAGCGAGTTCCCGCTGAGGCTAGCGAGTCGCTACCTGACCGGGAAATCGCTAGCTTTGTGGCCGAGCCTCTGGTTCTATTTTCGGCCAGCGACTCGCAATGGCCGCTTCGCGGCCATTGCTCGCACTAAAGCTAGCGACTCGCAATGGCCTCGCGGCCATTGCTCGCGCAGCTGACGCCTCGCATTGGCCGCTACGCGGCCAATGCTTCGCCGTGGTGACGTCACAGTGTGACATATCCACGGCACGTTTTTTTGGTCCGACACAAAAATGTCTTAGACAATTATATAGTAGATGCTCCCAACACAGCCCAACGGATTTTCTTCAATGACCTTCGACAGCGCCTCCTGACTGACAAAGAACCTGTTAAACTAATAGGGGGCGACTTTAACATGGTTTTCAATGAGCTAGAAGACAGACGAGGGACTCAGACACGAACCTCGCAACGGAAGGGTGGAAATGAGCAACAGAGCTTCCTGACAGAACTAACGGTTAATTGCATGGTGCCTGATGCTTGGCGCTCTTTACATCCACTGGGCAGGGAGTACACGCATTATTCACATGCCCATAACACGTGGTCACGACTAGATACGTTCTTGACCTCCCCGCGCCTACTCCAGAGGGTGATGGAAATCAATATTGAAATGATGGTTATTTCCGATCATAGCCCAGTACTTCTGGAAATTAGTGATTCTTACCCAAAAGGAAGTGACATACTGTGGCGATTTCCAGACTCATTGACACGTGAAGAAAATTTCGTGACAATGATGAAGGAATGGTGGCAAAGTTACTCTAGAGATAATGAGATCCATCGTTCAGATCCCCCTCTGTTTTGGGAAGCGGGGAAGGCGGTAATGCGCGGACATATTATGGCGCACGAAATAAAACGTAAAAAAATTATAAGAGACCAATATAGCAAAACCAGTTCAGCAGTTAGAGAAGCATACTGTATATACCAGGAAGTAGGAACGGAGGCCAATAAGAAATCATGGCAACAAGCGAAAAAAGAGTTTGATGAGTGGGCGGCCAGACGTGAGGCCTTGTACAAAACACACATAGATCTTAGACTCCACAGGTTTGGAGATAAGGCCGGACGTCTGTTAGCCAATCTGGCGAGAGAAAAAAGACCCCAGACTCATGTCCTTAAAATACGCGACAAACACGGAGTAGTTAGAAACAACCCCAAAGAGGTGGTCCAGACATTGGGAAAATATTATGCAACCCTATATTTAGACCAAGACAATGGAGACACTGACGAAGGAGGTGCTGCCTGGCTAGACTCGCTCCCCTTACCAAAATTAACTGATGATAATTTGCTATTCCTTAATAGCCCGGTCACAGAAGACGAGGTCAAGGGAGCAATAGGAGGATTGAGTGCGAGCAAGGCGCCCGGACCTGACGGTTTCAACGGAGCTTATTTTAAAGCTATGAAAGATCAGGTCACCCCGACACTTACCGACCTATATAATGGATTCTTATAAGGAGCCCAAATACCGGAGAACATGAACGTGGCCCACATTAAATTAATTCCCAAACCAGGAAAAGACACCCTAGACCCATCGGGATATCGACCAATATCCTTAATTAATCAAGATCTAAAATTAATGTCAAAAATAATGGCCGAGCGCCTAGCCACAATTATGCCAAGCATAATACCCGCCCACCAAGCAGGTTTCATAAAAGGCAGATCCACTACAACAAACATACGTAAAGCAATGCTGATAATGGACATAGTGAGGGGGAGGGATAGAGATGAGAGAGGTTATCCAGCCATAGTCACATTAGATGCCGAGAAGGCTTTTGATAATGTACGATGGACATAGCTGGATAAGGTCTTCAAATCCTATAACCTTACTGGTAACTTTCGGACGTATATTAGGGCCCTATATAATAACCCAAAAGCCAAGGTGAGCATACCGGGTTTCTTATCAGACGCAATCAGCCTTAATAAAGGAACCAGACAGGGATGCCCACTCTCGCCCTTACTTTTCAATATGGCAATCGAACCATTGGCTATATACCTAGAACACCACAAGGTATTCAGGGGCATCATGGTGGGAGCGAAGGAGGTGCGTCTGGCGATGTTTGCAGACGATGTCATCCTTTTCTTAAATGATCCAGACAAGGATCTCAAAAATGTCCTTACAAAGATAGAACGACTGGGCAGATCTTCGGGTTTCTCACTCAACAAAAACAAATGCGAAATCATGTTCCTTCAGAATGCACCTCCCCTGTCAATGGGAAATCAGTATGATAATATACCAATAGCAAAAGATAAAATACGCTACCTGGGAATCCTTCTGGCCAGATCACCTGCTCAGATGTATCGGTATAATTTTGCCCCCATAATTGAAAAGATTGAAAAAGAACTACTGAGATGGAAAGACCTGCCCTTGTCTCTATCAGGTCGGGCGCACTTGATCAAAATGATCAGTTTTCCGAGACTCCTTTACCCGCTCCAAACTATTCCCTTACTACTGAAGCACGCTGATATTAAACGGCTCAATAAAGCGTTCTCAAAAATTTTTATGGAGAGGGGGGAGAGCGAGGATAGCGATGCAGACACTTCTACAGACAAAAGACTTGGGAGGACTGGGACTACCAGATATAAGAGGCTACAACCTTGCCTGTATGGCCAGACATGTGGCAGACTGGTTACATAATACAGACAGATACTCTGACGTCACATTGGAAAGTGAACTGGCCAAGCCGTGGGGGCTGACGGCTCTCCTCCACTCCCCGCTGTCGGTTATACCAAAAAAGATCAAAAACACGATGGTCTGCAGAGACACTATTGCCACATGGAAAGCCATTAGAAAAAATATGAGACTCTCATGGAAAATCTCAGCACATCTCTCCCCATGGAATCATCCGGGATTCAAAATAGGCCGGCAAAATAAACTTTTTGAGAAATGGAGGGAAAAAGGAATAAACACCATGAAAGACCTCATGCACTTAAGTGAGAAGAGGTGGTTGTCGGGCCGGGAGATACTGCAGAGATTTGGTTTGCCGGGTACTCATTATCTGCAGTATTACCAGATAAGACATCAACTAATGGACAATCTCCTAGATATAAAGGGAGAAATTAATAATGAGCTCTGGGCAAACACGATTGACTCGAACCCATCCAACATAAACATTTCGTTTCTTTACTCAGGGCTACAAAAGATACTAAGACCGACTACCCCAGACAAACTGTTCCGAAGGTGGAAAAAATATTTTCCAGAACAAGACTTGATATCAAAATTACTAGAGGGATGGCATTTAGTAAGGCGACACCTGGGAAATGAAAGATGGAGAGACACCCAATACAGAGTGATGCATGGGACCATACAAGGTTTCAATATCCCATCGAAGCAGGGAGGAACACAGAAATGGCTAGCATGTCCCAAATGTAAGACCCCGATGACAGATATAGAACATGGACTGTGGTCATGCCCGGCAACACAAAACTTTTGGAGGGGGGTTGAGACACTAGCAACGACCATGGCTGGACATAAAATTGGACTATCCCCACTGCTATGGATATTTCATTATGTAGACACGACTGACCACACCACGACTCCCTTGACATTATTTCATACAATAGCCATATTAGCTAAACGCCGCATACTACAATGTTGGCTGGATGAGTCATTACCAGAGTCACATGTGATTATTACAGAAATGAAAAGCGTCGCTTTTCTGGAAAGAACAGAAACACTGAGGTCACCATCAACACTGACCACAAAATTCTTTCAAAAATGGCGACCTTTCATTGAAAATATGATGACAGACCATGACATTGGGGACTTTATGGTGCCCTTTAACCTCCCTAACGGTTTTCCCGAGTCTCTCTCGGGTTGAAAATGTTGTACCCAAAGCGATTACCCCGAGGGAGACTCGGGGTAAGTGCCTATTGTGACATCTGAGCCCCTCTTACCCCATCCTGGTGGTCTAGCGGTGTCCCCTTGTCATCTCCGTGTCCTTCCCGATGGAGGCTGCCATGTTGCTTCCGGGATCCGTCTCTCTGAGCCGCAGAGGCTCATGGGAGGCCGGCCTTAAAGTGACACACACATAAAGAAAGTTAAAAAAAAAAAAAAGTGAAATTCAGTGAGATTTCCTGTCAGACTCGGATATATCATTGTATACACTAAGATCTGACTTTTTCTCATCTTCACTGCGTATTTTGCTATCATGGCAGCAAAGCGTCGCAGCTCCAAAGCGGCTGTGAATGCGATGGATGACAGCGGCAGCGACATCGAGCCATTTGCGGACGTAAGCGACAGCGACAGCGATTTGTGGCAGGAATCGTCTGACAGCGACAGCGACAGCGACGATGGTCCACCTGACCTCCGTGATGCCCGCACTTGGTGCCATATTGACTGCAGCCTGGATGAGGTACCGCCGCCAAGATTCCCCTTTACCGGATCAACAGGTATGAAGGTGGACATTGACCCCAGTGACCCCTTGGCGTACCTCAAGTTATTCCTGACGGACGACGTCATTGCCAAAATTGTCGCCGAGACAAATCGGTATCAGCAGCAGTCCGCTACTGCGCACACCCGGTTTTCCCGTAACAGGAAATGGGAACCGGTGACCAAAGAGAACATTTGGCAGTTCCTGGGACTAATTATTCTTCAGGGGGTGGTGGGGAAACCCCTGCAGAAATGGTATTGGACCACCAATAAATTGCTGGAGACCCCATTTTTTGGCACTGTCATGTCGGAGTGCCGATTTTCTCTGATCATGAAATACCTCCATTTCACCAACAATGAGGATTTTGACGCAGCCTCACATCCGGCGCCAAAGCTCAAAAAAATCTGGGAGGTGTACCAGCTGATCCACAGTAATTTCCAGCAGGCCTATGTGCCAGACAGAGACGTCAGTGTGGATGAAAGTCTGATGGCTTACAAGGGTCGCCTCAGCTGGATCCAGTATATTGCGTCCAAGAGAGCCCGGTTTGGCGTAAAATCGTATATGCTCTGTGAGTCGGCCACCGGCTACATCTGGAATTCGGTCATCTACACCGGAAAGGGCACAAAATTCAACCCCAGGTACAGCAGCTATGGGATGGCAACGTCATCAGTCCTCACCCTGCTTGAGCCGTTGCTGAATCAGGGGTATTGTGTCACAACGGACAATTTCTACACCTCACCTCAGCTGTACGAGTGCTTGATCAAGCACAAGACGGATGGCTATGGAACTGTTAGGGCCAACCGGCGTGACCTGCCATCCATGTTTGGCAAACAAAAACTAAAGACCGGAGAAATGGTGGCCTGGCAGAAAGGCAAGATGATGGCGATGCGCTGGCGGGACAAGAAAGACGCGTGCCTCATGAGTACAGTCCATAACACCTCCACTGCCATGGTCCACACAAGAGGTGGGAAAGACATCATGAAGCCACAACTGGTCATCGACTACAATTCCACCATGGGAGGAGTCGACAGAGCTGACCAGGCGATGACATTCTATCCGGCGATGCGGAAGCAGCAAAAAAAATATTATAAAAAAATATTCCGCCATCTCTTGGAACAATGCCTGTGGAATGCCTTTGTACTCCACAAAAAAATGAGTGACGGGCCTCTTGTTCATGCAGACTTTGTGTGGAAGGTGGCGCAACGGATTTTCGAAACAAACCCGCCATCCGTTTCTGGGAACAGATCTGGGCGTCGTGCCAGTGTAAACCCTGGACGCCTAACTGGTCGCCACTTTGTGGACTTCGTTCCACCAACGGACAAAAAGGCAGCACCTACGAGGATGTGCGTGGTGTGCTGCTCAAAGCACGACGGCAAGGGCAAGAAAGTCCGCAAGGAGACCCGATATCATTGCCCGGACTGTGACGTGGGTCTGTGTGTCGTCCCGTGCTTCAAAATCTACCACACACAGGATGTGTACTAATTTTTGCGTTGTTTGACAGGTTTCATGTATTATTTTATTTTATTACATTTTATTACATTTTATTATTTATTTTATTTTATTACATTTTATTATTTATTATTCAATAAGAGTAGTCATTATTGAATAAATTTATTTTTTTTAATGATAATTCATGATTTTATGTGTCATACTTTATCACATCTCAGAGGTCTACTAGAGTCTTCTTTGATCAGGTAATTACTAAGAATTGCAGCCCTACTGTACATAACACAAAATTTCCATAAAAAAAAAATGTAACGCTTTTAGCATAAAATTCCAGAATTATTCGTAACGCCAGGGAGGTTAAGAACACGACCTGGTATGCAAAGATGGAACTGGAAGGAACACTGGGAAAACTAGGATGTGATAAAACACCATGAGAAAATCATACACAGATAATCCCGAAAATTAAAATAGTATATCTAGACATATGAGAGACCACAAGAGACACTTAGACTTATGAATCAAAGTAGAATTATCGCGGTGGGAGGGGGGGAGGGGAAAGAGAGGGGAAGGTATTTGGATAGTTGTATACCCTTGCTATATTTTCATACCGTGTCATGATTCATTATATATTTCTAGGGGTATGTTTATACTGTTTAATTGCATTGTACATTGTAATGTTGAAAATCCAATAAAAAAGTTGATTACAAAAAACCTGAGTGTGTGAACATACCTCCATCCAGGCTCCAGCCAGGACTCCACTCTGTGGGCTTTTTACCTGTGAAACAGCTTGTGTGTGGACTACTCATAGGGGAAGGGTGGGTCACTTCCCTTTCCTGCGAACAGGAGAAATACATTCACCAAACAATAATGAGTAGTCCACACTGATGAATGCGATTAATAACCGCATTCATCCACCACCAGAAAATCTGCAAAAAATCAGTGCAAAAAATCCGCACAGGAATCACACAAAAAGCTCTCTGTTTATAATAAATATTTTTTCTTTTTTTCCAGTTTGTAGCAAGTGCTATCAAAAAAGTATCAAAAACAGGGCTATTGGTCTGTACGTTTTTTGCAAAAAATATACGTAAGCTGTCTCACCTCGTCACGGTTGCCCTAGCGAGACAGTCCCTAGCTGATGTGTGCATTTAAAACCTGAGTGTGTGAACATACCTCCATCCAGGCTCCAGCAAGGACTCCAGTCTGTGGGCTTTTTACCTGTGAAACAGCTTGTGTGTGGACTACTCATAGGGGAAGGGGGGGTCACTTCCTGCAGGAAAGGGAAGTGACCCACCCTTCCCTATGAGTAGTCCACACACAAGCTGTTTCACAGGTAAAAAGCCCACAGACTGGAGTCCTGGCTGGAGCCTGGATGGAGGTATGTTCACACACTCAGGTTTTAAATGCACACATCAGCTAGGGACTGTCTCGCTAGGGCAACCGTGACGAGGTGAGACAGCTTACGTATATTTTTTGCAAAAAGAGTACAGACCAATAGCCCTGTTTTTGATACTTTTTTGATAGCACTTGCTACAAACTGGAAAAAAAGAAAAAATATTTATTATAAACAGAGAGCTTTTTGTGTGATTCCTGTGCGGATTTTTTGCACTGATTTTTTGCAGATTTTCTGGTGGTGGATGAATGCGGTTATTAATCGCATTCATCAGTGTGGACTACTCATTATTGTTTGGTGAAAGATTTCTATGATATAATATTAATGGACTTAACTCACCCCTAAAAGGATTTTTATTGTGGAGAGACTTAACTAAACTGAAGATTGATATCGCCGGAATTCAGGAAACTTAATTTTCTCGTGGGAATGTCCCAAGATTTGAAAATAAAAATTACACCCACATAGTTTTAGCCTCGGGCGAGAAAAAGAAAGCAGGGGTTGCCTTTGTTATTCGTAATTCGCTGCAATTTGAGGAGATAAATCACATTGCTGACAGCGAAGGTAGATACATCATACTGATTTGTAGGACTGAGGATATCCTTTATATGTTAGTTAATCTGTACACGCCGAATAAAGGCCAGGTTACCTTCCTGAATACGCTCGTGTCTCAAGTTACAGAACACCGTAAAGGAGCCGTGATATTGCTTGGAGATTTCAATGCCATTCCAAATCCTCTGATGGACAGTACTAATTACACTAGAGGGTCAAATGTGACTCTTAATAAATGGATAGATAAAGAAGAACTCTTCGACATTTTTCGTTCTTTGAACTCTACTTCGAAAGAGTTCACCCATTATTTAAACTCTCACTATTCTATGGCTAGAATAGACTTAGTTTTTACTGATGTCTACACTTCACAGAAAATAGGGAAAATTGAAAAAGCGTCTAGAACTTAGTTGGATCATTCTTCTGTTTTGTTTGAACTGGTTAATAGACATAATTCTTTCTCAAATACTCCTTGGAGTGCAAAAATGTTTTTGTTTACGCTCCCAAAGTATAAGGCTGAGCTTACCGATGTGATAGACTGATATTTCAAAGAGAAAGACACAGGAGATGTTTCATCCTCCACACTTTGGACAGCAAACAAGTCAGTGGTTAGGGGGACACTTATTCAACTGAATTCAAGATTTACCAAATTAAAACAGATGAGTATAGAAAAGATAACTAGCCAAATTCGTACATTCAAAAATAATCAAATATCTGCTCCGTCAGAGACGACACAAAACAAAATTTTGAAACTTAGAATAGAACTTCGCTCTCTCCTGTACATGGAATATGAGAAGATGATTCAGACCTCTACATTCCCTGACAGAAGTTATGTTGCTTATCCATGTTATGTAAATAAAAGCTTATAACCTGACGTTAAATTCATCCATTGGTTGTATAAATTACTCTTTTAAAAGCTGAAACCCTCCGAAATGTGGTTTACGGTAGGTTAAGAAAATAAATTGGCATCAATGCTGAAATATTGATCATTTAATGAACATAGAATGGTCAGATTTTGGCAAGACAAAAGTTTTGTCGCCCGCAGAAAGTAATGCGATCTTTAAACAAACAATGAACTTAAAATACAAATATTTGTTGCATAACATTGGTGAATGAAGTTACGGTGCTATTAGAGTCATATTTAATATTTTGTGTGACTTCAATGAACTTGAAGGACTGCATCCATGCGGTTCAACAATTATTCATACAATTTATTAATGAAGTCATCAGGAATAGCAAAGAATGCAGTCTTACTTGTCTCCCATGGCTCATCTAGATTCTTTGGTTTTGTCTTCCAAGCTTCCTCTTTCATCCTACCCCAAACATGTTCAATTATGTTCATGTCTGGTGACTGGGCTGGCCATTCCTTGAACACCTTGATCTTTTTTGCCTGGAGGAACTTTGTTGTAGAGATGGATGTATGAGATGGAGCACCATCCTACTACAGAATTTGACCCCTTTTATGATTTGGAATATAAGAGGTAGCTAATACTTCTTGATATTTTAGGCTATTGATATTGCCTACACCTTGCAAATGTTTTGCACACTCCTATTCTGAATGTAACCCCAGACCATGATTTTTCAACCACCAAATTCAACTGTTTTCTGGGTGTATTTTGAATCTATACAGGCACCAGTAGGTCTCCTGCAGTATTTGCAGTGGCTGTGGTGTAATTCTACTGAAGATTCATCGGAGAAATCCACCATCTGCCACTTTTCCGTGTTCATTTGTTTAGCAGGCTGTGGGATTTTGCAAATGCCACACGGTTTTTTATTTGCCTTTTGTTTAGTGCTGGCGTCTGGGCACTGATTCGACCATGGAGGCCATTTCGAGACAGAATTCTACAAAATGTTCTAGTTGACACAGGGACTTGAGGTGACCAGGCCTGTTGGAGCTCTGCTGCAGTAGAAGAGGGGCTTTCTTTGGATTTTCTAACCAACAAACGTTCCTCCTGAGCATTTGTCTTGCAGGGTCTGCCAGACCTGGGCTTGTCAAACACATCTTCAATCTCTTCAAATCTTTTTTTTAATTCTTTGTACTTGATGCTGAGATACATTAAAGGTGACAGCCACCTCTGCAGCAGATCTGGTCTTCAGCCTCTTGATTATCAAGGATTTGATCGCAGGGTGGCATGTTGTTTGAGCTCAAGTTGTAGTTCAGGTGAAGGTCTGGGGTGCTGGGTTTGTTTGTATACACACCCACTAATTAACCGATCATTTACTGAGCACAGGTCAGGAAGAAAATTAGGGTTGGGTGCATTATATTACCAGGCGACAAAACGTTTGTCTTGCCAAAATCTGACTATTAAATGATCAATATTTCAGCATTGATGCCAATTCATTTTCTTAACCGAAACCACATTTGGGACGGTTTCAGCTTTCAAAAGACTAATCTATACAACCAATGGATGAATTTAACGTCAGGTTATAAGCTTTTATTTACATAACATGGATAAGTGGCATAACTTCTGTTAGGGAGTGTAAACTCTAAAACTCCACAAGTGCAGCAAAACTCCACAGCTGCAAATGTCAAGACTCTAGCTTCTTCCAGAGACTGGCTTTTACCAAAGTGGTCAGCAAAGGAAGAGATTCTATCACCAGCGTCAGATGGTAAGGCAGCTCTTGATGGTAACTCTTTATAGCTTTAGTGGAGCGGTCACTAAAATGCTACACCTAAGATAAAGGCTTACAAAGAACAGCAAGAGAGGAAAGATTCCTTAACCTCTGCAGCAACACAAGAAAATGTATACTTTTAAATATGAGTTGTACACCTACAATCCATACAGGATTTTAACCGTCAGGTCCCAGACTCGTCAACGGCCTCCCTAGGGAGGGACACACTCATGACAAAAGCCTGAGTGCTGAACCTACACCCTTCTGAAATTATGTTTAGTGACTTTAAACAGGGTGTTTGTGCCTAAGAAACATGACATCATGTTCTTTTTGTCTTTGCATTGATGTTTGGACAACTTCTAATTCTTGGCTTCAGTTTTGGCTCCATATCATATCTCAGCTCATGTATGCCACCTGAGAAAGATAGCAGTTGGCTATTGAAAGATGTTGTGGCGTCTACTAAGCTTTTAATAAAAGTTTGCGCTTAAACACTCCAATGTCTGCCCCTTGTGTGCCATAGCGCTCCAACAAACACCGCACAAATTTTTTCTTGTTTCACAAAAAGGTAAACAGGACTAGGACAAGCTCTCTTGAAGCCTTAGGCAAAAATGTATTACGCCCTAGGCTAAAGTTACATGTGTGATTCTTTTTCACCATCTCCCATCCAACTTTTCTGAATTTCACCTGACATTGAGAAATGCTCGATCTATCAAAATATAAAATCAATTAATCAGATCGGTAATCTGCGTAACAGAAGAAAAAGTCAAAATGACAAATTTACATTGTTTGCTCACTGCAACATTGCAATAAAATGCAATAAAGGGTGATTAAAACACAAAAGTTACCCAAAAATAATATAAATAAAAATGTCGGCCTAAGCCACCAAAAATAAGTCATCACATGGCCGCAGATCCTGAAAAATGAAAATGCTACGGGTCACAGAAAATGGAGGAAAAGTGCAAATCTTATTCTTGAAAAAATTCAGAATTTTTTTCATCACTCAGATAACAGTAAAAGTATACATGTTTGGTATCCACGAACTTGTACCAACCCAAGGCATTATACCGACATGTCAGTTTTATGATATAGTGAACATGATGAATAAAAAACCTACCGTAATAAATAAGCATGCAATTGCTTTTTTTTTTGCAATTTCACCACACTTGGAATTTTTTTCCTGACTTCCAGTACACTTTATGGTAAAATAAATTATTTATTTCAAAAGTACAACTTTTCACGCAAAAAACAAGCCCTCTTATGTCTATAATGACAGAAAAATAAAAACATTATGGCTCTTGGAAGAAAATGAGGCAAAAGGGAAAACCGGAAATCTGCCCGGAGTGTAGGGGTAAAAAATGTTTCATAGAACAGAATGCTAGCTTAAAAGGGTTTTTCAGGTTGTAGACAAATGTATGCAGTCACTCTAAGAGAATGTATAGATGGGAGCACGTGCAATATGCACACTGTCACAATTCACCTGTATTTCTACTGCCAGTCAGCAGTCACATGACCGCAAGTACAATATTTGCATAGTTATGGCCATGTTCTAATTAGATTCCCATCTTCTTTTCTCAATATTCTGCTGAGAGAAGCAAATTGCATACTCTTGGTGGGAACACAGGGCAATCATGACGGTGTTCCCGTTGTCACAATTTGATTATCTGCAATCACACACTGTAGAAATAAAACAAGAGACTTGAAAACAACTTTAACGTCTTTATGTATAAAAATTTTCCCCTATTGACCAATGCTGGCTGAAGGGCTCAAAAGAGTGAGGGAACACTGTACTGGGAAAAGACTTTTCCACTCTTTAGCAACAATCTCCGCACTCGGTGCCGTCTTGTGACTTTGTTCTTATCTCTTTGCGCTGGGTTCTTATTGAATAAAGATGTCTATCACTCATTTCCTGGCCATGGCTGTGTTTTAGGCTGCTTTCACACTGTGTTTTTTGGGGATCCGATTTGGCCCCCATGTATCCCTATGGGCAACGGATCTGATCAGATTTGCCCTTAATGGCATCCGATTTGTGTAGGATTTGATTATACCCGATTTTTTGCTGTACCCAAATTCAGAGACTGCTCAGACGAAATTGGACACAATCGGATCCGACACGATCCGTGGCCATTAACATGGGGACCTATGGAGCACGGCTCCTGGAAAACATCAGATCATTTCTCAGACCCGATTTTAGTGTACTGAGCATGCTCAGCACACTAAAACTGTTCTTTTGCCTGTTTAATTTCACTTCCGCAATGTATGTATATACATTGGGGAAGTAAAATTAGCTAACAAAGGGTTCAAAATAAAAAAAAATCCTCACCTCTTCGGCATGTGTCCAGCACTGTCTAGCTCCCGGGGTTTAAGGATCTGACGGGGTGGGAGGCTACCAGGGCGCGGGATGTAAACTGCTTAGCAGATGCGGTCATGTGACCGATCAGCTGATCGGTCACATGACCGCATCAGCTGAGCAGTTGAAAACCCGTGCCCCCCAAAACCGATCGGCGGGCGGGAGATTTAGACCGCTCTGCTGATGCGGTCATGTGACCGATCAGCTGATCAGGTTGTCACATTACCGCCTCAGCGAGGTTTAAATCTCCTGGCCGCCAATCAACTTTGGTGGGCGAGGGATTTAAACTGCTCAGCTGATGCGGTCATGTGACCGATCAGCTGATCGGGTAGCCCTGCCCCACCAGGTCCTTAAGCCCCGAGAGCTAGATGGTGCAGAAGAGGTGACGATTTTTTTTTAATTTTTAACCCTTGGTTTACTCCCACAATGTATGTATATACACTTTGCAGGCTCGGGCTTCTGTGTCCGCATCCGTGAGAATCATGGACCCGGACACAGAAATGGCATCCGGAGGTCACCTCCGATGCTGCCCTTTCCTGTCCGTGGGGATCCTACTTTTTGCATAACACCATGTGAAAGCTGCCTTAGTGGAAAGTTTGATCATCTTCTCAGACACCGGGCTGAGCAGCTTCAGTTAATCAGATACATTTGAGCATACCAGTGCCTGCAGTTTCATAGCGCCCTAGACCGGTGCCTACCATTGTCCTGATCCTAAATGAAAACCCAAAAAGGTTCAGAGAGGTTTTTGCCAAGTCCATAATGTTGGCAACATTATAAATAACACCCAGGATGGCAAACTTATGTTGAAGGAATACTACATATTTCAAGAATAGCCAGCACCTTGTTATTTCAATAAGGGAAAGTAAATAAAATATATATTTGGCTTGTGTTAAATAAGATGTTGCTGTAAATGACCTTGCAACATATTTTAGACAATGCTTTCCATATTTTAGAGAAACTAAATAATTTCATTCATTTCAAAGAATGCACAATAGATATAAGAAATGATTTGTCCTGGCAAGGCTAATAGATTTCTATTACTTTTCCCATTGGAGACAAGCATTTACATCACATTTCTTTTTTAATCATTAGGTAAAAGTTGAACATTTCTAAGATATTTCCAATTTGTTAGTAAATATCATGTATAAAAAGCCAAGAAGCCAGCGCTGCCTGTGGTTAGCATGCAGTACAAAAAGTGTATATGCATATATTTATTTCTAACTGTACTTTAAAACTGAGACATTTGTCAAACAATTGATCAATTCTTTGAGCTACCCCGCCACTTCACGGCATTCTCAGATGGGGCAGTCCTATTCTCCTTTTTTTTAGAATCGCTGTACCATTACGGCCTCCTAAATGCATTAAAAGCAAGACCACGTTGAATGCACACGTACCTGAAGCATTTTTTAACCACTCCCACAGTGCCAGAAGGGCAAGCGCAGATAAAGGCCGACCAGGTCCGGACATGACATCCGGGCATTTTCAGATCTGCCAGATAAGCAACCATGGATGAGGGTGGAACAGGCCCAGACACATGTGCAACAATCAAGCAGAGTCTAAGGGCAGGGTGTGGTCGCTGTATGTGTGTACAGCGGCCTAGATCAATCACATTGAAGACAGATGGAATGGCAAGCAAAACCAAGCGTGTGTTGAAGAATACTACATATTTTGAGAACAGCCAGTACCTTGTTATTTCAATAAGGGAAAGCAAATAAAATATATATTTGACTTGTGTTAAATAGGATGTTGCTGTAAATGACCTTGTAGCATATTTTAGACAATATTTTTCACATTTTACAGAAAATGAATAATTTAATTCATTTTAAAGAAAGCACAATGAATACAAGAGATGATTTCTCCTGGCACAGCTAATACATTTCTGTTACTTTTCCCATTGGAGACAAGCATTTACATGACATTTCTTTTTTAATCATTAGGTAAAAGTTGAACATTTCTAAGATGTTTCCAGTTTGTTAGTAAATGTCATGTAGTCCATACTTTTTACAGGAGCTCCACTCTGTCTTTATGCCTTTCCCATTCCAGCGGGTATTGAACATACCAGGAGAAAATGGAGTACATACTCAAGTAATTATACTCCCACCCTTTCTGCTGAAAGCAGTACTTTTCTGTGGGAAAATAACAATTATATTAGATGTTATTTGTACCTGTTTGGAGCATTGTGCAAAGTCTGCAATTTGTAGTTTTTGTTCCTATTCAGCGTTCCGGTATTTGATTTACAATCATTTATAATTTTCGCTGCTGTTCAAATTTATCAACAAAATAAAACATTTCTTTAGAAATTGCATTTGAAAAGCAAACTATTTTGTTATTCAGGGCTTTAATCAATGGCAGAGGCCTAACGGCTTTTCTGTATTTGACATGTTTCTACAATTACTATTATTAATTATGAAAAAGATCAAGTTTAATACGGCAAAGTACAAACTGTGCCCCAAAACACGACCATTCAATGCACCGAACATCAAAAACATCCTCCGCTATATTCTTTTGCCTTTGAAAAGTTTAGTTCTTTTTCTCTTCCTTGTCATGAAACGTTTACCAATAGGATTATTCATTTTAGAGAACATTGTTATAATTGAAATTGTCTAGAATATTTTACAGATTATTAGCTTCATGTTCAAATATACAAAAGACAATAGCAAATGTAAACTGTAAATGTCATTAGATTGAAAAAAAATAAAACACCCAATACCCAATTATAGTTGTTAATAATGGGTCATAAAGCAGCTAAGATAATGTTTTTTTGTGCCATATGACTTATTTTTTCACATTTATTCTGTGATCTTTTGAAAACTGTCTTTTATGGGTGTGTGGGTGTGGCCAGAGGCTGATAGGGAGCAGTGCAATGTGACAGCAGAGAAGGGGTTAACAGAGATCATGACTGAACTGTGTGGAGCCAGATGACAGATCAGACGTATGTGCCAAAGAAAGAGGAGTTTGCAGTGATATTGGCCTTGTTCACACATACCATTGTGTTTTTTTATCCCATAGAAAAACTGATCAGTTTTCTAAGGGTGCCAAATAGTGTCCCCTGTGGTTCTGAACGTTTTTGAGAAGTTTTTGGACTTAGTAATTTTTTCATTAAAAATGCATATGCGTTAATGCATGCGTTAACGCAGGTGCCTATATGTGCCATGCGTTAACGCATGCGTTTCCCTTAGGGCCCCATGTTAAAAAAACACATGCGTTTTTTTAACAAACCATGCGTTTTTTTACAGCACGCAAAAAACGCTGCATGCAGTGTTTTTTGGAATGGTGGAAAAAAACGCATGTGTTGTTAAAAAACTCAGCTACACTTAAGTGCACAATGTGTTAACGCATATGCGTTTTTAATTAACAGCTAAAAAACGCAGAGAATGCCTAAAAAAGATGGTATGTGTGAAGAAGGCCATTGACATTTTGACATTGCCCGCCACTGTGCTGTAGGCTGAGATAATCTAATACATTGTTTCCTCACCAGCTTCAGTCAGGAGCTCACACACTGTGCAGGTTATGCCCCCTTCCTTATATGGTTAAGTGGCCATATTCAGTGTGAAGATGGATCTGACTAATAATGAACATATGTCTGCTTCGCACACAGTCTAGTAGGGTTTTTAAGGATACATTAGTGTTAACCAGTTATTCAAGGTCTCACACAGAACTAAGCTTAGGGACTAAACCAAGTTTATATTTCAGGAAACACACACCATTGGTACTAAGTAAACTAAGAGGATGACTAGTCCAGGTGATGAGGCATCGAGATGAGCTAATCTTTCAAAATGAAAATTCAGCAGATTTGTCTCAATTCATCCAGTGATTTGATTTGAATGTGCCCGATTACTATTCTTCAAAAGCCAGACCTCCAGACCTCATAGTATAATAAGCGGAGGGGGTACAAAGGAGTTAAAACTTTTCTCACCACTTGCCTTTCCTTGCCGTTGTGGTGCTTGCTCATTAAGCTGCAGTATTTTTCACTGACATTTAGGGCCTTCACTAGGCCTTATCTCACGATAGGACATCATGAAGTGTACTGTCAATTTGCCTGACATGGAATATCTTCTCCAAAAACCTGAACAATATCTAAATTTGTGGCTTTCTCTATTGAGCATGTCCATTGGGAGTTTTTTTTTTACATGGATTTTTCTCGCTGAAAATCCAAAAAGATTTTTGTTTTGCTTTTTTTGATTCATGCATTTTGTGCTTTTTTGCGTTTGGTGGGAAAATAATCATATGTGTGAACAATGCCAAAGGAAGAATTACTAACTGCTTTGCAACTGCAGAGCCTGGGAACTGAAGTACACAGGAAATATTAAGGTGGCCAAACACATAGAAGAGGGCGCCAGACAACCATGTAAAGTGTATTTGATGTGCAGCTGAAGTTTGTCTGGCATATATGGGAGGATGACTGGGTATGCTGAATTTCAAAAAGTGATTCTCTGTTCTCAAGGGATGTATGGCTAGGGTCAGACCTGCATCTGCCCCTGAACCTAGCCAATCCATCAGAAACTTAGCAGGTAATGCTATGTACTGCCTGTGTATGAATTGCTATGGTAACCGAAGGCTTACCGCAACCGCCGGCTCCACAGACAATCCCCGGATATGCACTTTAACAGAGCGCACAGGAAATGCTGTTTGCAGTGTCTTCCTATGCGCTCTGCAAAAGTGCAGATCTGGGAGATCTCTTGTGGAGCCTGTGGCTGCGGTAAGCGTCCGGTTACCATAGAAATCCATAGCCTGGCGGCGCATAGCGTTACCTGCTGGTAACACTATGCACTGCTCCATGCAGAAACTAAGTCTCTGACGGATTGGCTAGGCTCAGGGACAGACGCAGGTCTGACCCTAGCCTTACTCCCATATACACATTCAGAACACATGCACATCCAAGCAAACTTGGGCTTGCTTGGAGATGCCAGAACCTTGTTGGTGGGAGTTTCAATCATCAGAGCACCAACAATTAGCACTTTTCCACCTATCTTGTGGATTGATGATGATAATGTTGGATCAACCCCTCTAAGACTGAACTATGGAATGACTTACCCAAAACAGATATAGGTGACGGATACACAGGATTCACTTTTATCTATCGCCTAAATAGCATTAATTTTATTAATTATAAAAGTAACATATCTAATTAAACCAACACAATTATTTAACTATTGTGTGATGTCAGAATTCTTTTTCCCACCATGAATTACTTACAATTGGCCATAGGACTTTGGCATTTTGATAGATCACACAGCTATAATAGCTCTTGAAAGTTTGTGAACCTGTCAGAATTTTCCATATTTCAGCGTTAATTTGATCTATAACTAAATAAAATTTTTCACAAGTCCTGAAAGTAGATAAAAAGAACTAAACAAAACTAATAAGCAAAAAATATTACAATATAATTTTTTTGGGGGGGGGGGGGTAAAATGATCCAATATCACATGTCCATGAGTGACAAAAGTATTTGTACATTTGCTTTCAGCATCTAGTTTGACCCTTCAGCAATAACTGCCATATGATGAGATAGCTGCAAAGCATAACATGGAAGACCACACAAAAACACCTCAGATGATTACTTCCGAATGTGGTTGATGCAATCCTTAGAAATGTGTAAAAAACAACTTTATTTTTTTGGTGATCTGTAAATAGATGGGAGTAGTACCTTACAGTGCCCTGCAAATAAACATTGCCATCTGCTAGCCAAAGAGTGTGAGGAAGAGAAAACTTTCAACAGGAACTGGAGGACCAAGCATATGTTCCAGAGAGGAAGAGATAGTAAAGGTACCGTTACACCATCCAACATCGGCTGCAATTGTGGATGCGATGCCGCGAGTGTGCGCTCGCTTCCGACATCGCAGCCTAACTGTCACAAGGCAAGATGTTGCCGGTGATGGTGCTGCGATGTTGGTGCCGCGATCACTCGCTGGGCTGGGATCAACCCAGCGAACAAACCGCTGCAATGCAGCAAATAGGCGGGAACGGCTGTGACATCACTATTGCGGTGTCGCACTGAGCGATCCCGCTGGTTGTTTGAGTTGAAGTTGACAGGTTTTCCTGCATGCAGGAAAACTGTCAACTACGACTTGAACAACTATCGTTGTTGAATCGTGCATTTACAAGCGATGCAACAACGATGTAGTTTCAACATCGTTCCTGACGTCACTTTTGAACGACATCGGAAACGATGTTGAAAGGTTGACATTGCCTTTAGGAACGCTAGATCAGGTGACAACTATTATGGTTTGTCCATATTTATATCCTAAGTGTCTCATTTTTTTCATATGTCCTTAGCTATAATGCTGTTCTATATTCCATTAAATTCAAAATTGCATGTCTAAAAAATTATACCTGTTCACATTACATGTTGGAATGCTGCAGTTTTTTCTTGTTTAGGTGACAGCTGTATCGCAGCTAGGAATTGTTGAAGACCCTGAAGGGCAGAAAACAGGGAGAGTAGATGCTTGGACCTGTGTCACGGCAGATGTGTCAAGGCAGCTGAGATGGTTTATAGCCAAAATTACCAGCACGAGCCGGAGGGCACCAGGATCCTGCCTCAGAGGATCGTGGCGGTCAGCATAATGCGTCATCAAAGAGATTCATTGATAATGGACTTATGCTGCCAAATGCTGTATAATCTTTGACTCCCTTTCAAGCCTGCGTGACTGACATTATTGCCAAAAGAGTAACAGAGTGACAATGGTTATGGACATGAGATTGGCTGTGGCGTACTTTAGATTAACACCAGTAAACCCCTAAACAGATATATTTTGATAATACAATAGCAACCAAATATATATACTCACCTGAGGTGAATGTACATTTGCTTATAGAACAGAGAGGTACCCGAGCATAATCACATTTATCTCTACACAATTGGTCTACAGAAAACCTAGGGTACTACTGCAAACTACTCTGACGGTGCCCGGGTAGGAAAGGAAGTGAAGGAAATAATCTCAGACAAAAGATCAGTGGCACTTCCAGGAGACTCCAATATAGTGAATAGAATTTTCTTTATTGTATTTAAACTGTATTAATACCTGGAGAAGGTACACTATTATAATTTTTCGTAATCAGAGAAGATGCTATGCACTTTTGGATGTGTTGATCTATATGTCATAATTAGACTAGACATCTCTCTTTGATTACCACTTAACGGAGTCTTTGACTTAGGAGTCTCAGGGTGAGCCTTCGTGGAGCGGGGACACCACTACAAATTAGGATGAAGCAAAGCTCAACAGTAAAGCAGGATGAGTCGGGCTAGCTCATCAGGCTTAAGAACTAGTAGTCTTGCCATATCACATAGACTTAGATTTTTTAATCTGTGTTGTTTCTATTCGTCTGGGCTTTGTACTTACCATTTTTTTTATGTGTGGTTTGTTCCTGTCTAATAATATGTATTATTATTTTTTATATACAAATTTGCACTTCAGTAAGGAAGTGGAAAAACTCCAGTGCCACATTTAAGACCTTGTCTTAGCCCACTCACACAGCCAGATCAGAATAGTCCACACACTACACTGATGAGGGGCAGTTACCCCAAAACGCAGCATCTGTAGTTTGGGGTTCTGATCTGGCACAAATCCCTTAGTCATATTAAAAGCTTGTTGGAAAGCGATTATGACTTTGAGGAGCTTCTTAAATGTGGCACTGAAGTTTTTCCACTTCCTTACTGAAGTGCAAATTTGCATATTTCCTAGAGGGAGGATGTGGCTACAATCTCCTCACCTACATAGCTGTCTCCATAAGGTAGATAGCAAGTTCCCAGACCTATTTTTTATATATACACGTGGGGTGTATATTTTCGGATATGATTTGACTCCTCCCCATATTTCTATTAGTGAATACAGTTTATACCTGGAGAAGGCTACAATGTAAAGTTAGCTGGAAAGTGTTGTATTGATCTCTATTTTTAATTACAATAAAGAAAATTTTATTTACCATATTGGCCTACTGGGAGCGCCGCTCATCTTTTGTCTGGCATTATCTCCTTCACATACTTTAGATTAAAGTATTAGCACTAAGACACCACTGTACATGAGACAACAAAAGTGTTCAGTTAAAATTACTTTAATATCCGTTTGGTCAGAATTGCTGTATTCATATTGTAAAATAGTTTACTGTATTCCCACTATTGTCTTACCTCTTTTTACATTGTGCTTTAGGCTCCGTAACCATTGATGTTAATTGAACAAATGTTGATTCAAGTTACCACTGTGTCAGCCTTGTCTGCACCGTTGCATCCATGTACCTGTTTACAGATCCACACAAATTGAATTGCAAATTGTTCAAATTCACCAGGAACGGAAAATTAAAACAAATTCACTCTAATTCAATTTACTTTGAATCGATCATCTCTGCTGAACAGTAAAAGAAGCCTAAAGAGCCAAAACCCATTATTGATAGAAAGATGGAATAGAAATATGCAGGGTTTAACGGTAATACTTAATATTTAAGGTGCTTCAACTTTCAGTGAAATTATCCAGGAAATTGGAAATCTAGAATTTTAGAAGTGCCTTGAAAAGATCAATTAGAAAGTCAGGTCTCTTACAAGTGACTGTTCTTCTGCCAAGGCTACTAACAATGATTCTATAATACTAATTATCAGCCAGCACTACTGCAGATTCCAGTTATTGAGTCGCAGTCTCCAGCACACTTAATTAAACCAGGAAACAGCATACTTAACATGACTGCTTCTTTCTTCTCTCTTTGGTTTTTCAAGCATTACTTTAAAAAATGTACAATTCTCAACATAATGGCAATGCTTTCATCAATTCCACATACATGAAAAAAAAAAGAGAAGACCATTGACTATTTTGAGATCATAGCCTCTTTATGTTATCCCTTGTGTGTTTGTCTTGTCAAAATCTTGTAAAGATTCTATCAAAGTTAAAGAAATATGAAAATGTACAATTCCCCCCCAAACCCTTTCCTACACTGTTTACATTGCAGTCAGGACTTTCACAGCTGGATCGCGATTTTAGTACAAAATACTTACCAAAACTGAAAGCAATTGCTTTTCTCCTTAGAAAAATAATTTATACAGTAATTTCCTGCTATTGTCCCCTCTGCTCTGTTGTCGCCTCCCTAATGTTCCTCGTGTGTCTTTCTTGAAAGATATAAAAGATACAGGGAGGGCAACATGAATAGCACCTGGTGGTCTGGTGGTCTATAGTATATTGGGGTCAATGGGTCACTCACCTTTTCAGTTAGTGGCGTGAAAGTGAGAACACTGTCGCCGCCACTGTGTGCGGCTCTTCCTGGTTTGCGTCACGTGACCGGGTGGAGGCGTAGCCAGAAGTACATCACGCAGGTCGTATTGCTACTGGAAGGTGGATAACGGACCCAGAGCTTCTCTTGCCGCGCACCCTCAGGCAAGCCGCTATTGAAATGTGTTAATTTATTACATGTTTTCATAGATCACACTTTTAAAAATGCAGCTGTACCATATACATGAATTTTTTAAATGTTTTATTTCTTAATTTGGTAAAAGGGTGATTTTAACTTTTCTATTTTCTTAAAAATATTTTCCTTCTTTTTATTGTACTTAATAGTCCCTTTAGCAGACTTGAACCAACAATTCTCTGATCACTTGTTAGCACTGTTTAGCAGAAATTACGGGCTCCTATGAATACCAGGCACGGGCTGATTTTCATAGGCTTACTGTGATGACAGACACAGGGGTCTTCAATAGACCCCTGGATGTTGTGACAACACATTGGCATGCAGCGATTGTGTAGTAGACACACCTATGAGGGGTTAGAGGAGCACGGCACATTGCCTTTGATTTTTAAATGTCCCTGTCACAGACTGATAGCAGCATTTATAATGTGTTAAAAGCTGCTGGTGGAGATCCATTCCACTCGCTGCTATTACTAGGAGATCATCTGCCAGCAGAGATGCAGGGTCGGCAGGTGAGCTCACATCAAATTCATAACAAATTATAGCCTTTCTAAGTACTTCAATAAAATATGTAGTAGTATGCAGAAAACATTTCAGTTTTCCATGAAATACAGCATATGGGCTGGTTTCAAAAAAGTAACAAAATTGCATACATAGAGACTTTCAGCAGGCCCCTGGTCACCAAAGCAAGCCATTGGAGCTCTGTAATTGTATTGAGATGAGCCGATGGGTTCACAGATTGGTTTGCCTCCTGGACTGTGCACCTTAATTGCTGATGTCAAAAATTGATAGTGGTATTTAAGAGGTTAACAGTAGCAATTAAAGCTCAAAACTGAATTCCTGATTTACCTTTCTGCATGTGTCAGTTTGGGAAATGGAACCGTACAGCTGAGTTTAGCTGTGCCATATTACAATCCCTTAAGTCAGTGCTCCTCCTCTCCTAGCAATGTACTGAACCTCTAACACACTGCATGATAATGTATCAGTAATAACACTTATGTCTGTCGTGGTCAATCTATAATTGCTCTGATTTAACTGCAGAGCATGATGTCGATATACCTCACACCTGAGTAGCCCAGAACAGGCAGGTTTCTGCTACGTAATATATAATGACAGCTCTGATCTCACTGCAGAGTGATTAAAGTGGCCTGAGCACAACATAAAGTGATTATTGACACCCCCAGGACAGTATGTGTGTGTGGGGGGGGGCAGTACAGTAGAGGTGACAGTACTTTGAAAGGAGGAGAAATCATGGAAGGGTTTGTAATGTGATGCAGCTAAGCTCCGCTGCACTGCTCCTTCCCCCACACTTACTCATGGAGAAGGTTAGACGAATATCTCAGGGCTGTATCATTACATCTCAAACACTGAGAAACCTGCTTCAACCTATGGTGGAGGTGTATTATTTTTCTCTTGTTTGTTGCTGCTTGTTTCTCATTGGGTAAAGTTTGTAATAAAACATGTGGAAAATACAGGACAAAATAGGGTGACCTTATTAGAGGAGGATAAAAAGTACCAAAAAATATAGTGAGACTTACCTAGGACATAGTGTGATAATGCCTAGTTTAAAAAGTCCAACTATTGCTGCAATCGTGGCCAAGGCAGACCCCCACCAGGCAACATTCACCAGAAGAAGATAAGCAAACACGTTAAAAAAGGCTGCACATCTTGCTATGTTCTTGCCAGGCGTTTCTACACCATACTAGCATCTTTTTCAAGTAAAACAAAATCAACAAGTGAACTTTTTTTTGTACGGTACTTAAAAAAGATGCTAGTACAATGTAGAAATGCATGAAAAGAACCTAGCAAGAGACGTTCTGCCAGAGGCGCAGCCCTTTTTAAGGTGTTAGTTTTATTCCTTCTGGTGTATCATTGGGGTACATCATATACAGGGGGAAGAAGTACACACCACTAGTAAAAACTATCTGAAGACACCCACTTGGACTTAATCACAGTTAACTCATTCGGTGCCAAATACTTTGATTGCTAATTAATTCACAACAGAGAGATGAAATGAAAAAAAGTAGTTCATTTTTAACTTTGCAACTACTATTATATGTGCAGTTCAACATGAACAATTTAGAGGAAAGTACTCTTTAATACAGCCAGCATCTAACGAGTGTGGTGGCGGCTCAGCTCCTGAGTCTGCTCTATACTCACGCAGCTAACATTGACTGTAGATGTTCAGCGAATGTCAAGAATGGGTTATAAACAGTGATGAACGAACCTTTCAAGCATTGAGTTTGGTTGCAGAACAAACCTGTGGATGTTTGGGCTTGGTGGTGCCATTCAGGACCCGAACTTGGCCCGAGATATCACTGATTAGCTGTTCAACTCTCTACCTAGATATAGCAAAACACTTCCAGGGGCAGGCGGGTGAGGGTTTTTTTTGTTAAGGGATAGCACTCTAAAGCAGAAAAGGTAGATTTTACCCCCAGTGCGAGCCGATCACACATGGCATGTGGCTCACATTGAGCCGGGCACCAAGTGTACCTGACCACTGCGCTGCGTGCTCCAACACTCCTGGACATGCAAATCATCTGAACTCCAGTCATGAACAGGTTTGCTCATCTCTAGTTATAAACATCAGGGGACCTGTCAAGCTTCTTTTAAAGAAAGGCTCTAAAAGGAACCAGTGGCATCCATTACATTACCTTCATATAATTAATTTGGTTTACTCACAAATATAGCTGCATTACTTCCAGAGCGCTTTTCAGCCCTCACCGTCACTATCCCCATTCCGGCTCAAATCTATATTCCCGATCAGCATGTCTTTGGAGTGTTAGGAGAACCCAGAGTTAGGGTAGGGTCACATTGAAAACCTAAATTGCATTCACCGCATCCGGATCCGGATGCGGTGAACGCAATGGCGGGCACACACATTTTTTTCAAAAATGTGTGCTGAATCCCGCACTGCGGTCACCGGATGGCTCAGGATGTGTAATCCTGAGCCATCCGGTAACTGCAGAGTTTGCGGATCCCGGCTATTGGCGGGATCCGCAACCTTAATAAAGAGTTAAATTGTTGATCTCAATGACTGTTTAAGGTCTGTAGGGGGGCTTACACCCCCTACAGACCGGCCGACCACTTATACAGTGTTCTTGTACAATTTCACAATGGGCACGGGCTCTTCGGAGCAAAGTGCCCCCCCCCCCCGTATCACTATACAGGGGTGCATACACCCCTGTATTACAATGATGCATTAATGATGTGTAGTCCAAAAAGGATTTTATCACTCGCAATGTAAGTTTATACTTACAGCATGTAAGTTGTAGGCAGAGTCCAGCGAAATCCATAGGCGGGGCTGTGTGCAGCAGCCTCCGCCCGCTTCATGTTGATGGCCGCCCCCTCTGGCCGTAATCCACTGTTGTGAGGGCGGATACGTCGTTAAAGGGGCGTGGCTAACTATGTGCCGAGGTTAGCCACGCCCCTTTAACGACGTATCCACCCTCACAACAGTGGATTACGGCCAGAGGGGGCGGCCATCAACATGAAGCGGGCGGAGGCTGCTGCACACAGCCCCGCCTATGGATTTCGCTGGACTCTGCCTACAACTTACATGCTGTAAGTATAAACTTACATTGCGAGTGATAAAATCCTTTTTGGACTACACATCATTAATGCATCATTGTAATACAGGGGTGTATGCACCCCTGTATAGTGATACGGGGGGGGGGGGGGCACTTTGCTCCGAAGAGCCCGTGCCCATTGTGAAATTGTACAAGAACACTGTATAAGTGGTCGGCCGGTCTGTAGGGGGGTCTAAGCCCCCCTACAGACCTTAAACAGTCATTGAGATCAACAATTTAACTCTTTATTAAGGTTGCGGATCCCGCCAATAGCCGGGATCCGCAAACTCTGCAGTTACCGGATGGCTCAGGATTACACATCCTGAGCCATCCGGTGACCGCAGTGCGGTCCCGGCAAACGCTGCGAAAACTGCTGCCTGCATGATTTTAAACGCAGGCAGCAGTGCGGGATCCGGCCACCGGATGGCTTGTGAAGCCATCCGGTTGTTTTGCATAGGCTCCTATGAGGAGCGTTTCCTGGTCCGGTTTTGAGCTTTTTTAAAGCTCAAAACCGGATCAGGATTTTAAACAAAAAACGCCGATGTGACCCTGGCCTTAATCCACACAAATACGGGGAGAACATACAAACACATTGCAGGTATGACTAAATTGTAAAAATGTATGACACTAGTATGACATAGCACAGCAATTCTATGAAGCTAAAAAGATATAGACTGTAAACCCTAATCTATTCTGCAGAACATGTAAATTGCCTTTTCTGGTGATGGGGTCTATAAGTACATTTAATGAGCTAGATGGAAGTTATCCTGACACATATGGTAAATGTGGATAGAGGACATAAGTGGTGCACAGCTATAATATCGAGGTGACAGTGAATGGATTATGGATAACCCTTGTAGCAATTTGCACAGAATCACTGCAACCTCTTATTTCAGTAAGGCTAGGGTCACACTTGCGTTTTTTTCATGAGTTTTTGGAGACCTGCGTTTTTAAAAAAGCATGTAAAAACGCACCCATAGGCCCCCATGTTAAAAAACGCATGCCCTAATAGCAAAAACGCATGTCTTAATAGCAAAAACGCATGTGTGACAGTAACATGCGTTTTTGTGTGCATTTTTGCAATTATGTGATTAGCTGAAATCAAAAACACATGCAAAAACGCATGGTACATTAGTACCATTTAGTACCATCCAAAAACACATGCGTTTTCCATAGGGGCCCATGTTAAAAAAACGCATGCATTTTCTAAAAAACGCATGCGTTTTTAAAACAGCACCAAAAAATAGTGCATGCATGCAAAAACGCAGAGTGGCATCAGACACCTTAAAAAGTGCATGCTGAAATGAAAAAACACATGCAGAAACGCATGCATTTTTTAAGGCGCTAAAAAAACTCATGCCAAGTGTGACCCCAGCCTAAGTCTTTAATTGTAAAGGTGGGTCATACACAACGTTTCTACCTAATCGGTCATTATCACACTTTCTCTTTTACAAAACATGAAGTACTGCTGGCACTTCTGTGCCTAATTCCATACCAGGCTAAGGTATAGGAGTGCCAGCAGCATTTCATCCTTATCAAATGCGACAGTATGATCAAGACGGACTAGGTCAAAACATTGTTCCTTGTTACCTTCACCCATTTTATATGAACCATGTCTACAATTAAAGACTTTACACATACGTTGAAAGCAGAGTGTGCATTGATTCCACATATGGTGAATGAACAGAGAACATGTAAGGGACACATATAGTCTGACCTACAGTTGTGGCCAAAAGTATTGACACCCCTGCAATTCTGTCAGATAATACTCAGTTTCTTCCTGAAAATGATTGCAATCACAAATTCTTTGGTATTATTATCTTCATTTAATTTGTCTTCAATGAAAAAACACAAAAGAGAATGAAGCAAAAAGCAAAACATTGATAATTTCACACAAAACTCCAAAAATGGGCCAGACAAAAGTATTGGCACCCTCAGCCTAATACTTGGTTGCACAACCTTTAACCAAAATAACTGCGATCAACCGCTTCCGGTAACCATCAATGAGTTTCTTACAATGCTCTGCTGGAATTTTAGACCATTCTTCTTTGGCAAACTGCTCCAGGTCCCTGATATTTGAAGGGTGCCTTCTCCAAACTGCCATTTTTAGATCTCTCCACAGGTTTTCTATGGGATTCAAGTCTGGACTCATTGCTGGCCACCTTAGAAGTAGCCAGTGCTTTCTCTCAAACCATTTTCTAGTGCTTTTTGAAGTGTGTTTTGGGTCATTGCCTTGCTGGAAGACCCATGACCTCTGAGGGAGACCCAGCTTTCTCACACTGGGCCCTACATTATGCTGCAAAATTTGTTGGTAGTCTTCAGACTTCATAATGCCATGCACACGGTCAAGCAGTCCAGTGCCAGAGGCAGCAAAGCAACCCCAAAACATCAGGGAACCTCCACCATGTTTGACTGTAGGGACCGTGTTCTTTTTTTTGAATGCCTCTTTTTTTCTCCTGCAAACTCTATGTTGATTCCTTTGCCCAAAAAGCTCTACTTTTGTCTCATCTGGCCAAAGAACATTCTTCCAAAACGTTGTAGGCTTTCTCAGGTAGGTTTTGGCAAACTCCAGCCTGGCTTTTTTATGTCTCATGGTAAGAAGTGGGGTCTTCCTGGGTATCCTACCATACAGTCCCATTATATTCAGACGCCGATGGATAGTACAGGTTGACACTGTTGTACCCTCGGACTGCAGGGCAGCTTGAACTTGTTTGGATGTTAGTTGAGGTTCTTTATCCACCATCCGCACAATCTTGCGTTGAAATCTCTCGTCAATTTTTCTTTTCTGTCCACATCTACGGAGGTTGGCCACAGTGCCATGGGCCTTAAACGTCTTGATGACACTGCGCACGGTAGACACAGGAACATTCAGGTCTTTGGAGGTGGACTTGTAGCCTTGAGATTGCTCATGCTTCCTCACAATTTGGTTTCTCAAGTCCTCAGACAGTTGTTTGGTCTTCTTTCTTTTCTCCATGCTCAATGTGGTACACACAAGGACACAGGACAGAGGTTGAGTCAACTTTAATCCATGTCAACTGGCTGCAAGTGTGATTTAGTTATTGCCAACACCTGTTAGGTGCCACAGGTAAGTTACAGGTGCTGTAATTACACAAATTAGAGGAGCATCACATGATTTTTACAACAGTGCCAATACTTTTGTTCACCCCCTTTTTTATGTTTGGTGTGGAGTTAGATCCAATTTGGCTTTAGGACAATTCTTTTGTGGTTTTTTCATTGAAGACAAATTAAATGATGATAATAATACCAAAGAATTTGTGATTGCAATCATTTTCAGGAAGAAACGGAGTATTATCTGACAGAATTGCAGGGGTGTCAATACTTTTGGCCACAATTGTAACTATGCAGGCAGACCACATTCATTTATGTCCTCTTTCTTATTTTATTTCAAAACTTGGAGAATACTCTTTATAATATTGAATAACAGAATATGACAAAAGATCATTTCACAGATCCCTAGTTTGTTGTTTGTGCTTGTCACTACGTTTATGCCCAGGAGTCAATTCCATGTTACATTTGGAGAATCAAATGATAAATTCCACATTCTTGTCTATAAATCCAAAGCTAAACAATCATTATCTTCATGACATTTGCGAGAAATACTTTTTTACCGGCACAGAAAAAGTCTCAACAGTCAAAAAGCAGTACTTTTATAGAAAATGTCTTATTGCCAAGCCATATCTACTAAATAATTGCCGTAGGCACTTCCGTGTCGGACCCCGCAAAAGACAGTGGCTTTGTCACTCTGTGACGTCACCACGTGCGAGCAATGGCCGCGAAGCGGCCATTGCGAGTCGCTGGCCGAAAATCGAACCAGAGGCTCGGCCACAAAGTTAGTGATTTACCGCTCATGTAGCGCGAGCAATGGCCGCAAGGCCATTGCGAGTCGCTGCCTGAGCCGCCGCACCTGCCGCAAGTCCCCCTATACTTTCTATGGGGATTGCCGCAACCGCGCCGCAAGTGTAACGGTTATGCGGCAAACGCGGCAGATGCGGTTACACTTGCGGCGCGGTTGCGGTAATCCCCATAGAAAGTATAGGGGGACTTGCGGCAGGTGCGGCAAGTGCGGTTTTGCACTTGCGGCAAGTGCGGCCGCGAAAAAACCGCAGTCAGCCGCGTTTTTTTTCGCGGCCGCACCTGCCGCAAGTGCAAAACCGCATTTGCCGCACCTGCCGCAAGTCCCCCTATACTTTCTATGGGGATTACCGCAACCGCACCGCAAGTGTAACGGTTATGCGGCAAACGCGGCAGATGCGGTTACACTTGCGGCGCGGTTGCGGTAATCCCCATAGAAAGTATAGGGGGACTTGCGGCAGGTGCGGCAAGTGCGGTTTTGCACTTGCGGCCAGTGCGGCCGCGAAAAAAAACGCAGTCAGCCGCGGTTTTTTTCGCGGCCGCACCTGCCGCAAGTGCAGATGCGGTTACACTTGCGGCGCGGTTGCGGTAATCTCCATAGAAAGTATAGGGGGACTTGCGGCAGGTGCGGCAAGTGCGGTTTTGCACTTGCGGCAAGTGCGGCCGCGAAAATCTTAAAAAAAATTTAAAAATATTCTAGACACCCGATGCATTTGCATCGGGCTCACAGCTAGTTTGACACATAATTTCCATGAGAAATGCATTGCTAAATATTTCTAACTTGATTGATTATTTATTAATTCATACCACAGGCCTCTATGTTACTCACTGGAGATATGGATGTTCCCGAAAATAATTGGTTTTGGTGTTGGTTAGACAGTGGTGTGGAATATAAGGAATCTCCATCTTTTACCTTTGGTACATGTAGAGAGATATAGACTGATACTGCTCAGATTCCGAGGTTGCCATCCATAGAATTGTCTCCAATAGGTGGCAGTAGTGCAGATAGAGCAATGGCATAGCCAAGAGAAAAGTGAAAGGTTGTCACCAGGGAAGTAGTCAGAATGTCAGATTAGGTCAAAGAACGAGATAGCAATATAGTCAGGAACAGAGGGAAAAGCTGCCACCAAGAGACCGGTCAAGGTGTGACTGACCAAAGGATGGAATGGTAGCATAGCTAGGAGTTAGAGCCAGACATATAATATGTACCAGATGAGCAATGATGTTATAGTTAGAGACAGAATCAGTAGTCACACACATAATAAAATATTTAAGAACAATTGTTAAAAAAAGATTGTAATTTAATTGCAGTTAGGGAGGATAGACAACAGGTCTGAAGTCCTCCAGGACACCAATGAACTGTGTAGAAGAGGACAGCAGTATTGTGGTTCAGGAGGTCAGTGGCAGAAACAACAACATATCCCTGAGTTTTGGAGGGCACCCAATTGTTTAATAATCGGTGAAATGTTTGGTGAATGGAGCCACGGCATATGTGGACAGTGATGGCTTAATGCTTGAAATGGTTGAGGTAACACATGTCTGCCAATATGGTGAGCATTCTTCAGGCTAGTCAATATCCAGTTTGGCCAGGAAGATATTAACAACGCAGTTACATGTATTTTTTCACACATTTTTAAAGAGAGGTCTAGAGTTAGAGATTAGGATTAGGGATGAGCGAGTCCGAAAAGACTCGGAATCGCAAGACCCCAACGAGTCCGAGTCAAGGACTCGGGACTCGTTGCGAGTCCAGCGAGTCCAATGTTAATGAATAGGGACCCGAGTAATAGCGAATAATGACATTTACAACTCGCTGATGTGTCTCTGAAAGTGTGCGAGTCCAAACTCGCTGGTTTTTCTCTTATTTTGAGGCTTGTAGCCGATGATGCGAGGGAAGGGATTCTCCAGCACACACTATGGTTTAAGGAAACAGGAAGCGAGTCGCGCTGACAGGCGCACACACAGAGCGATCCATTCATCAGTGCAATCATGGCAGCAGGACGTGGCATGGTGAACACGCTGCGTCTTATTGCACTTGTGGAGGCTCGTCCATTTCTATGGCTCCCTACAGATCCTGAGTATGGGGATACGACCCTTATTAATACAGCCTGGAGAGAGATCGCCCAAGAGATGTTCCCTGCGTTCCATCGGAGTGACCATGAGGAACAGAGCAATCTAAGTAAGTTAAATGAGTTCACACGTTATATATTGCATTTACTGTATATATACTCGTGTATAAGCCGACCCGTGTATAAGCCGACCCCCCTATTTTTGCCCCGAAAAACTATGAAAACATATTCACCGCCATCCTGGTATACAGCGGCTATCACTGGTAGACAGCCCCCCAGCAGAGTATACACCTCCCCTGCAGAGTATACAGGCCCCCAGCTGGGTATACATGCCCCCATATTGTCGTATACAGGCAGGGGCGGACTGGCCCAGGTGCCACGGGTCATGCGGCTGCAGGAGCATGAATAATCCGCATGTCCCTGAAGCAGCAGGCGGAAACGGAAGCTCCTGGCCGCGCGATGACGTCATCAGCACGCGGCTGCGTCCGGGAGTGAGCGTCTGTGAGTGGCGTGCGGCTGCGACTGTTAGCGAGCGGCTGTGAGGAGCGCGAGGCTGCGGCTGGGAGCGAGCCATAGGATAATGCGGGAGCTGCGGTGACTGTGAGGCGGCCGCCAGTCATCACCCACCCCCCGTCCTCACCTGTGTCGGGCCAGTGAGGGAGGGTTGCGACCCAAACTGTAGGGTGCCAGTCAGTCCCTGTATACAGGGCCCTCAGTGTGTGTACAGGCCCCCCCAGCAGTGGGTATACAGGGCCCCCAGCAGTGGGTAGACAGTGGCCCAGTGGGTTTTACAGGGCCCCCAGCAGTGGGAATACAGGGCCCCCATAGCAGGGTATACAGGACCCTGAATGTGTTATCATGCTCCACCGCATAGTTGCCTATATTTGGATGGGGTCACAACAGTACAATGAGTTTAATGTCTTATCCTCCTGGCTCTTTCGGCCAAGGGGTTGGGTGTATATAAATACCACTAATGACCAGAGTCTGGTGCCCGCACTATTACATTCTCTATGCGTTGACATGTGTCCTGCCTCATTTGTGATTGTGGCCACGTGAGCTCAATGTCCGTAATGCTGTTGATGATGTTCCACACTGTCGTGTCACTGTGCCTTGTATACACATTACACACACAAAATGAATAAAATGTTATTGTTGATTTGTACACATACTTTTGTTTTTTCAAATATTACACATCTCTAAAGCCGGTTTCAAATCATTTCACAGTTGACCATCTTAAAAAACGGTGGAGGAGCTGCCGGGACCAGCATAAAAAGCAGTACCGGCAGTACTCAGAGAGACAACCGGGAGCCGCTCCATTGCTCAACCACTACCACTTTTATGACCGGCTGTCCTTCCTTCACCCGTGGCCGCTATGCCAAGGTATGTATCTGCAGCACTGTTGTGTACATTTAGTATTATTTATAAATATATACATTAGTTTCCATTTTGGCTCTGTGGGTAGCAGAGTATACAGGCGGGTCTGAGGTAGCAGAGTATACAGGCGGGTCTGTGGGTAGCAGAGTATACAGGCGGGTCTGAGGTAGCAGAGTATAAAGACGGCTCTGTGGGTAGCAGAGTATACAGGCGGGTCTGTGGGTAGCAGAGTATACAGGCGGGTCTGTGGGTAGCAGAGTATACAGGCGGGTCTGTGGGTAGCAGAGTATACAGGCGGGTCTGTGGGTAGCAGAGTATACAGGTGGGTCTGAGGTAGCAGAGTATAAAGACGGCTCTGTGAGTAGCAGAGTATACACGTGGCTCTGTGGGTAGCAGAGTATACAGGCGGGTCTGAGGTAGCAGAGTATACAGGCGGCTCTGTGGGTAGCAGAGTATACAGGCGGGTCTGAGGTAGCAGAGTATAAAGACGGCTCTGTGAGTAGCAGAGTATACACGTGGCTCTGTGGGTAGCAGAGTATACAGGCGGGTCTGAGGTAGCAGAGTATACAGGCGGGTCTGTGGGTAGCAGAGTATACAGGCGGGTCTGAGGTAGCAGAGTATAAAGACGGCTCTGTGGGTAGCAGAGTATACAGGCGGGTCTGTGGGTAGCAGAGTATACAGGTGGGTCTGAGGTAGCAGAGTATAAAGACGGCTCTGTGAGTAGCAGAGTATACACGTGGCTCTGTGGGTAGCAGAGTATACAGGCGGGTCTGAGGTAGCAGAGTATACAGGCGGCTCTGTGGGTAGCAGAGTATACAGGCGGGTCTGAGGTAGCAGAGTATAAAGACGGCTCTGTGAGTAGCAGAGTATACACGTGGCTCTGTGGGTAGCAGAGTATACAGGCGGGTCTGAGGTAGCAGAGTATACAGGCGGGTCTGTGGGTAGCAGAGTATACAGGCGGGTCTGAGGTAGCAGAGTATAAAGACGGCTCTGTGGGTAGCAGAGTATACAGGCGGGTCTGTGGGTAGCAGAGTATACAGGCGGGTCTGTGGGTAGCAGAGTATACAGGCGGGTCTGAGGTAGCAGAGTATACAGGCGGGTCTGTGGGTAGCAGAGTATACAGGCGGGTCTGAGGTAGCAGAGTATACAGGCGGGTCTGAGGTAGCAGAGTATACAGGCGGGTCTGTGGGTAGCAGAGTATACAGGCGGGTCTGAGGTAGCAGAGTATACAGGCGGGTCTGTGGGTAGCAGAGTATACAGGTGGGTCTGTGGGTAGCAGAGTATACAGGCGGGTCTGTGGGTAGCAGAGTATACAGGCGGCTCAGTGGGTAGCAGAGTATATAGGTGATGAGAATAGGGTTAATAGATGGTGCTACAGTGTTGGGGCGTGCTAGAGGGAGCAGAGATCCGATTACTGCCATCATTTCTGACCTTATTAAAGATAGCGGCCGCAGCTAAATGACATCATGGCAAAGGTAAACATGGGGTGTGGTTAGCTGCAGGAGGTTAGTGAGAGGTGTGGGTTGTTTGGCAGAGGGCGTGGTGTGGGCGTGGTGAGCGCGGCTCCAGCGTCAGATACGCTGCGAGCGCGGAACCGCGGCACATCTCCAGGAGCAGAGGACGTGTCCGGTACGTCCGTAGCCCCCGGCCTCCCCGTTGTCCGCACACACAGCCCCGCTGTGACCTCTGCAGTGTCACAGGCCCCGGCGGGCGTCTGTCATCTCCTCCTGACACTGACCTCCTCCTGATTTGATTGTCTGTGTTGTCCCCCCCCGCTGTCAGCATCAGTGATCTGCTAAGACCTGTGGGTGCACAGACGGGGGAAGTACAAATGCCAGCATGCCGGGGCGGATTGGGCGCTGTGAGGGGCGCAGGTCTTGCTGTGAGCGGAGGGCGCGAGGCCGCTAGAGAAAACGCTATAGCGGCTGTGTGAGTTAAGCGTCTGCGGCTCGCGAAGGCGCATACGCGTCTCCGCTCGCAGTGACGCTAAGGAGTTTGGGATTAGGCTACAGTGCCGGAATTTCAAACTCCCGATTATATAAATAGATTTATATATATATATATTGTATACCTTTCAACCCCTTCCCTGCTTTATATAGATGATATAAGCTAAAAGTTTTGTGAATTAAGTATGTCAAGTAAAAAGTGAAGTCAGGGGGACTTTTTTTTTTTCATGTGAACCATTGGTGTTATTGATCGTCTAGATTAGATGGGATGGGGGGGGGGTGGGTGTTAATCAGGGGGTGAAAAATTATGTATTAGTATGGAATTAGCAAAGAAAGTCACGTATTCCTTTATGTTATGTACAGTTGGTTATTCTTTCATAATAATAACAAATATCTGATTAATAATACACAGATACACAGAGTCTAAAAAGCGTGCAACTTAATGTTTGACCTATGTTTTTGTTTCCAAATGCAATGCATTCACCAAATTTTTTTTTACTTTACCCACAGAGAAGCTTACTACAGAGGGCGGCGTGCTGTGAACCCTCCACCGCCAAACAGAAGGCGGCGTGGAGAACACCCACCACCACCACCACGGCCGGCGCCACCACCACCGCCGCCGCCACCAGCACCACCAACACCACCACCACCGCCGCCACCAGCACCTGCACCACCACCACCGCCGCCACCACAGCAGCACACCGCCCACCAGCACAGCAACACCACCACGCACCAGCCACGCGCCACGCAGCAGCAACACCACCACCGCCGCCACCAGAACCAACACCACCACCGCCGCCACCAGCACCAACACCACCACCGCCGCCACCAGCACCAACCCCAGCTTTGGGGCATGTCCGGCCGCAAGAGGAGGAACCTGGATGCCCACCTCACACCAGCCATGGTCTGATCCCGGGGTCACCTAATAGACGGCGTGCACAAAGTAATGCTGACTTTGCCCACAGTCTGATACCATTCCTGGATGAAATTCCATTTCACAGGCTACTGCGGGCAAGGTCAGCATTACAGATTGTGCTTGACGCCAGTCGCCCACCAAACCACCCAGGTGAGGTTTTCAATTTTTTGGAGGGGTGGCAACTCAGACACTACAACCTACTAGACAGGCCCACACCCCGGGACAGCCATGTGCCACCACAGAGGCCTGTACCTACCATTCCACAATGGCCACCTAACAGGGACCCACCATTTTTCCCCACACCGGCCCAGAGGATCCACCCTCAAGGGTTGCCGGAGGCCATTCATGGGGCCCTTGACCTCTTGCAGGACCAGGGTGATGGTGTCACTTTACTGGCAAGGCCGGAGGATGCGGCAACCTACCAGCAGCTGTAGACCCCTTTTTTTTTTTTTTTTATTTTGTGTTCATGTGCATTGCACAATTTCATTGTTATTATTTCTTATATTTTCCTGTTTACTAAGTTGTACCAAAAAAAAAAAAAAAAAAAAAAAAAAAAATTCTGACATTTTTACCATTATGGCGGAATAATAGCCAGTTTACAAAAACTGCTTTGTGTCTGTCTTTTTTCAGGGAAAGGATGTGTAGGTTGTTTTGTGGGTGGGCTTAAAGTCATCATCATTATAATTATTATTTATTTATATAGCACCGATAGGTTCCATGGCGCTTTACATGAGGATAAGGTACACAAGGAGAAGTACAATAAACATAGACAATAAGGTCATAGAGGTACAACAGGAGAGTCCCCTGTACGCGTGGGCTCACATTCAACGAGGGGTGGGTGGGGATACAATAGGGTGGGGAAGGTGTCGGTCGTGGGGCGTGTAGCGGGGTGTCATGGCAGGTTGTAGGCCTGTCGGAAGAGGTGAGTCTTTAGGTGTTTCTTGAAGGTTCCCAGGGTAGGCGAGTGAGTGATGAGGTGGGGCAGCGAGTTACAGAGCATGGTTGATGCCCGGGAGAAATCCTGTATGCGGTTGTGGGAAGAGGAGATGAGGGGGAGTGTCGGAGAAGTTCTTTGGATGAACGCAGGTAGCGTGAGGGATGGTATCGGGAGATCATGTCGGAGATGTATGGTGGGGATAGGTTGTGTAAGGCTTTGAATGTCATGATGAGTGTTTTAAAGTGAGCTCTCTGTGGGGCGGGGACCCAGTGAAGGGCTTGGCAGTGGGTGTAGACAGGTGAGTAGCGTGAGGACAGATGGATTAGTCGGGCAGCAGAGTTTAGTATACATTGGAGAGGTGCAAGAGAGTTGGCAGGGAGGCCTGTGCGAAGGAGGTTCCAGTAGTCAAGGCGTGAGATGATGAGGGCATTAATGAGTGTTTTAGCTGTGTCAGGGTTGAGTAACGAGCAAATTCTTGAAATATTTTTGAGTTGGAGTGACAGGGACTTGGTTAGGAACTAGAGGTGGGGCTTGAAGGAGAGGGATGAGTCAAGGATTACCCCGAGACATTTGGCGTGGAGGACAGGGGAGAGAGAGCATCATTAGCAAGTACTTTACGGACCGCATGGAGCATGAAGTCACCTTGGTTACTAAGTGTAAAATCATGACTCCACAGACAAATGTTGCTGACAAATAAACAGTGCCTGTGTTTGGGGGGTTACTTAATGCCTCGCTATGGCAACAAGACTAGGAACACACATGTGAGAGGCTGGGACATCTACCTGCTACACATCGCGTCTACGCGTTTTCTACAGAGCGTACAGTGGGACCTTTCTCCAGGCTCCAGCAGGATGATAGTCCAAGCAATGCCCACGATGCAAGCATAGGCTTGTTGCCTAAAAAAATTAGCTGAAGGGGCTTCATATACATTTTTTTCAGAAAGCAGGGTGCTTGGCCCATACAATAGAATTGCTTGTACTAGGAGCATAGTACATGCAATGCCCACGATGGAGGCATAGGCTTGGTGCCTGGAAAAATTAGCCCAAGGGGCTGTTTTGCATTTTGGGTATAAATGCAGGCCTAATGGCCATGTTCAGCTTGTTAGGCTGGGTGTTTCCAAAAATTAGCCCAAGGGGCTGTTTGGCATTTTTAGTGTAAATGCAGGCCTAAGGGCCATGATAAGCCTCTTAGGCTGGGTGTTTCCAAAAATTAGCCCAAGGGGCTGTTTTGCATTTTGGGTATAAATGCAGGCCTAATGGCCATGTTCAGCTTGTTAGGCTGGGTGTTTCAAAAAATTAGCCCAAGGGGCTGTTTTGCTTTTTGGGTATAAATGCAGGCCTAAGGGCCATGATCAGCTTGTTAAGCTGGGTGTTTCCAAAAATTAGCCCAAGGGGCTGTTTTGCATTTTTAGTGTAAATGCAGGCCTAAGGGCCATGATCAGCTTGTTAGGCTGGGTGTTTCCAAAAATTAGCCCAAGGGGCTGTTTGGCATTTTTAGTGTAAATGCAGGCCTAAGGGCCATGATAAGCCTCTTAGGCTGGGTGTTTCCAAAAATTAGCCCAAGGGGCTGTTTTGCATTTTGGGTATAAATGCAGGCCTAATGGCCATGTTCAGCTTGTTAGGCTGGGTGTTTCCAAAAATTAGCCCAAGGGGCTGTTTTGCATTTTGGGTATAAATGCAGGCCTAATGGCCATGTTCAGCTTGTTAGGCTGGGTGTTTACAAAAATTAGCCCAAGGGGCTGTTTGGCATTTTAAGTGTAAATGCAGGCCTAAGGGCCATGATAAGCCTCTTAGGCTGGGTGTTTCCAAAAATTAGCCCAAGGGGCTGTTTTGCATTTTTAGTGTAAATGCAGGCCTAAGGGCCATGATCAGCTTGTTAGGCTGGGTGTTTCCAAAAATTAGCCCAAGGGGCTGTTAAATGTTTGCTAACAGAAAATAAAGGTTGATTCCTTGTGAAAAGGTGTTGTGATGGTTAATGAAACCGAAGTTAAGGTGTAGTGTTGGTTTAAGATGAAGCAGCCTCATTACCAGGTTGCAGGAACATGGTTACGCAAATCGTTACTGGTCTTGGACATACTGCTTGTACCAAAAAGACACAATATAATACAATGATTAATTATATCATATTGATGATGAACGTGGCACTTCAGCTCTGAGTACTGTCGTCTTCAGGGCTCAAGAAGTCTTGTGAAATCCAGTTCCTATTAAACTTAATTAGAGTAAGCCTGTCTGCATTCTCTGGAGTAAGACGTGTCCTGGTATCAGTTATGATACCCCCAGCGGCACTGAAAACCCGCTCTGATGTCACACTAGCTGCAGGGCATGCCAGCACCTCCAAGGCATACAACGAGAGCTCGGTCCAAGTGTGGAGCTTGGAGACCCAGTAATTAAACGGGACTGCGGCATCAGTCAGGAAGCAGGTACTGTCACTTAAGTATTCTTGTACCATGTTGGTAAGTTTCTGTCTCCGAGAGATGGTTACTGGAGCAACATGGCGCTGCAGGTTCGATGGCTTATTGAACATAGCCCACTTTGCGGACATCTTTCCAGCATCTCTTCTGGACAGCGTGGATGATTGTGCCCCGACCAAAGGCTGCTGTTGCACAGAGTTGCTAACTATGGGCAGAGTGTTGTCTGACGGTGATATTCGAAGCATATTTTCCACAAGAACACTCTTGAAATAGTCAATTGTCAAGCCACGTGGTGACTGAAACAGCAGTGAGGTGAATTTATCTTTATAACGTGGGTCCAGAAAGGTGGCCAACCAGTAGAGGTCGTTGTGCAATATGTTAATCACTCGTGGGTCTTCTAGCAGACAAGTCAACATGAAGTCAGACATGTGTCCTAAGCTGCATAGAGTCATGTCTTCAGTGTCCTCAGAACGATGTTCAATACCCATTGTATCCGCAAAGTCTGTCTCCGCCTCCTCCTCTCCAGGCCACCCATGGTGGACAGACACAAAGCTGGGGTTCTGAGTACCATCTGGGTTGACATCGGCACCAACAAAAAATGAATCCTCTTCATCGTCTTGCTCCTGTTCCTCCTCAGGAGCCATTGTTGCCTGGTCATACTGGCTTTGCTGGCTAGGTACTGCGCTGTTTAAATCTGGCTCCATAGCCATCTGCTGGGCTCTCAATGCTTCATTTTTCTGATTAATGAGGGACTCTTTCAGCAGACACAGCATGGGTATAGTGACACTGATGATGGACTGATCACCGCTCACCAGTTTTGTGCAGTAGTCAAAATTATCAAGAACCTCAGATGTGTCAGCGATCCACACCCACTCCATTGTACTAATATGTCGTGGCTGACTGCCGGTCTGACGGGCATGTTGCAAACTGATACTCGGATATTGCCCTCTGCTGCTCATTGATCCTCGATAACATATGGAATGTAGAGTTCCATCGTGTCGGCATGTCACAAATGAGTCTGTGGTTGGGCAAATTCAATTGCTTTTGAAGCAATGAAAGTTTTCCAACCGCTGTTGACGAATGACGAAAATGTGCACAAACTCGACGCACCTTCTCCAGTAGGTCACATAGCTCTGGGTATGTACGCAGGAATTTCTGCACTACCAGATTCAGCACGTGAGCCATGCAAGGGACGTGCACAAGGTTTCCGAGCTTAAGTGCAGCCACTAGGTTACGACCATTGTCGCTCACCACGAGACCGGTCTGGAGTTGGAGTGGGGATAGCCACTCATCTGTCTGTTCCTTCAGACCTTTCAACAGCTCTACTGCAGTGTGCGGTGTGTGACCTAAACAGATCAGCTTCAGCAGAGCCTGTTGGCGTCTTGCTGAAGCACTGCAGCAAACCTCCCAACTTGGCCGTGATGTTGAGGGCAATTGAGGATTGGTCGAGGAAGCGGAAGATGGGGTAGTGGACATATAGGATGATGCAGAGACCCTGAATGAGGTTGTGCCAGCTATCCGTGGCGTGGGTAGGATGTTTGATGTAACACTAACATCGTTTGGCACACTCTCCACAACGTTGATCCAATGCGCGGTGAGCGAGATGTACCGGCCCTGTCCTGAACTGCTTGTCCACGTGTCCGTAGTAAGGTGTACTTTCCCGGTTACAGCGTTGGTGAGGGCACGCTTGAGGTTGTTAATGACATGCTCATGTAACGCGGGGACGGCACAACGTGAAAAGTAGTGGCGGCTTGGAACCGAGTAGCGTGGTACTGCCACAGCCAAAAGCTCACGGAAAGAGTCTGTACCCACAAGCCTAAACGGCAACATCTCGACTGCTAACAACTTAGCTATCTGGGCATTTTATTTTTTTGGCTAATGGGTGGGAAGAGTGGTATTTCTGCTTCCTTTCGTACAGCTGTGTCACTGATAACTGTAACGATGTTGCTGACCGACAACTGTCTGCACTCGGGTTCAGTCTCTCTGCAACCGCTGCTTGTGATGAGTACATATGAGCTGGACCAGCTTCAGCAACACTTGATTGTGACGGACGTATCTGAGTTACCGTCGCAGTCTTTGGGTCAGATGACACTGTTGTGGAAGGCTGCACTTTTGACCACTGAATAGGGTGCTGACCAGCCATGTGCTTCCGCATACTGCTGGTGCTCTGGTTTCCTTTCCCGTGGCCTCTGCTGAGCCTTGCATGGCAGATGGTACAGATGACCACATTTTCTTGAGAAGGCCCATCTTTAAAAAATTTCCACACAGTGGCTGACCGACCTCTAGGCTTGACTGTACTCCCTGAGGGATTACTGAGGCCCACATTTGAGACATTTTGTCCACCAGTTGACAAATTTTGAGCCACAGTGGACACATTTTGGGCAACAGTGGTGACTCTTTGAGTTCTGGTGGGAGGAGTCGTCCTTGCTGCCTTTGTTGGTGGGACATACACACTTTCTTCCTCCGTGCTGCTCTGCTGGCTCTGCATCGCAACATTCCACGTGGGATCAGTTGTCTCATCATCAACCCCTTCCTCTTCTAAATCTTCCCGATAACAAGATAGATTTTGCTCCCCAGATGACAAGTGTGTCACTGTCTCATCATCATCCTCCAACTCCTGAGACGGTCTAAGACTTTGCTGAAAGACACGTTCATGTGGCCGGGGTGTCTCTAAAACTTGTCCATGAATGGACAATTCTTCATCAAGTATGTCATCTACTACGGAGTCTGGCAAACCGGATTCATGTAAAGGATTATATGTACCAAATAAGTCATCTGAGTGACCCATGTCTGTGTCAACATTTTCATGGGGCTGCTGTTGGTCTGAGGAACTGTGAAGAGGTTGTGGATTAGATGACCCAGCATGGTATGTACCAACAGTAGATACAGTGCTCAAGGAACCTTGAGTGCTGCAAGAACCTGTTGTTGAGGTCTTGTCTGCCAGCCAAGACGTTAGATGCTGTTCGTCTTCCGGCCTCAATACTCGTTTACTTTCCTGACGGGGAAAGTTAGACAGGAGGAACGATCGATCAATCCTCGTCTGTCTGCCCGAACTGGTGGATAGTTGGCCACGACTACCAATGCCTGTACCTCGTCCCTGTCCCTTAGCAAGACTTTTTTTGGGATTTGGTTTTTTGTGTGACATTTTGTAATTTCTGGTGGCTTTCTGGGGGCTTGTAAAACAAGTAGCAGGTACTATTTCGTGAAAGGTACACACTAGAGGCTAAGATATTTTTAGAGAGATGGAAGGTACCGTGCGAGCTGCAGGCAGGACACCGTACAGCTACGCACTGGCACAGGAAAAAATTGTTTAGTACGCAGAACCAGGCACACTTAGGCTGCGGTGCTGGCTGCGTGCAAGTTTACAAGTACCGTGCGAGCTGCAGGCAGGACACCGTACAGCTACGCACTGGCACAGGAAAAAATTGTTTAGTACGCAGAACCAGGCACACTTAGGCTGCGGTGCTGGCTGCGTGCAAGTTTACAAGTACCGTGCGAGCTGCAGGCAGGACACCGTACAGCTACGCACTGGCACAGGAAAAAATTGTTTAGTACGCAGAACCAGGCACACTTAGGCTGCGGTGCTGGCTGCGTGCAAGTTTACAAGTACCGTGCGAGCTGCAGGCAGGACACCGTACAGCTACGCACTGGCACAGGAAAAAATTGTTTAGTACGCAGAACCAGGCACACTTAGGCTGCGGTGCTGGCTGCGTGCAAGTTTACAAGTACCGTGCGAGCTGCAGGCAGGACACCGTACAGCTACGCACTGGCACAGGAAAAAATTGTTTAGTACGCAGAACCAGGCACACTTAGGCTGCGGTGCTGGCTGCGTGCAAGTTTACAAGTACCGTGCGAGCTGCAGGCAGGACACCGTACAGCTACGCACTGGCACAGGAAAAAATTGTTTAGTACGCACAACCAGGCACACTTAGGCTGCGGTGCTGGCTGCGTGCAAGTTTACAAGTACCGTGCGAGCTGCAGGCAGGACACCGTACAGCTACGCACTGGCACAGGAAAAAATTGTTTAGTACGCAGAACCAGGCACACTTAGGCTGCGGTGCTGGCTGCGTGCAAGTTTACAAGTACCGTGCGAGCTGCAGGCAGGACACCGTACAGCTACGCACTGGCACAGGAAAAAATTGTTTAGTACGCAGAACCAGGCACACTTAGGCTGCAGTGCTGGCTGCGTGCAAGTTTACAAGTACCGTGCGAGCTGCAGGCAGGACACCGTACAGCTACGCACTGGCACAGGAAAAAATTGTTTAGTACGCAGAACCAGGCACACTTAGGCTGCAGTGCTGGCTGCGTGCAAGTTTACAAGTACCGTGCGAGCTGCAGGCAGGACACCGTACAGCTACGCACTGGCACAGGAAAAAATTGTTTAGTACGCACAACCAGGCACACTTAGGCTGCGGTGCTGGCTGCGTGCAAGTTTACAAGTACCGTGCGAGCTGCAGGCAGGACACCGTACAGCTACGCACTGGCACAGGAAAAAATTGTTTAGTACGCAGAACCAGGCACACTTAGGCTGCAGTGCTGGCTGCGTGCAAGTTTACAAGTACCGTGCGAGCTGCAGGCAGGACACCGTACAGCTACGCACTGGCACAGGAAAAAATTGTTTAGTACGCAGAACCAGGCACACTTAGGCTGCGGTGCTGGCTGCGTGCAAGTTTACAAGTACCGTGCGAGCTGCAGGCAGGACACCGTACAGCTACGCACTGGCACAGGAAAAAATTGTTTAGTACGCACAACCAGGCACACTTAGGCTGCGGTGCTGGCTGCGTGCAAGTTTACAAGTACCGTGCGAGCTGCAGGCAGGACACCGTACAGCAACGCACTGGCACAGGAAATTTTTTGTGGAAAAATGGCACCAAAATTATTTGGTAGACTAGTGCCAAAAATAAGAAAAAGCTTAGGATTACAGCTCTGCGGAAAGCTGGGTGAACTAAGCTCTGAGGATGGTGCTGGATTCACTGTAAGGCTGCTCCTATCTCCCCTTCCTTACAGTCCTGTACAGCAATCCTCCGTCCTGGTAGTTCTGAAAAGAACTTTTGGGTTATGTGTGAGGAATCTTGACTCCTACACTGCGTCCTGTTAGTTCTGAAAAGAACTTTTGGGTTATATGTGACTCCTACACTGCCTAACTGTCCCTAGATCTGCTCCAAGTCTCCCTGCACTAGGTCAGCTCTTCTCAGCAATGTGCCCAAAATGGCGGGGGCAAGCCTTATATACTGCCTTGCCTTGTCATAGATGACATAGGCATCACGATGGACAGCAGCCAATCATAGTCCTGACACAACCAAAGCTGCTATGCCATTACTGACTATGATTGGCTATCTTCACAAGTTTTCTGACCTAACACGCAATGCTGACTAGTAACATAAAAGATTCTGGATTCGCGAGTCCCGAATAGAGAATACAGGACTCGGAATCGCAGACTCGCTAGGATTCGGACTCGTAGACTCGCTGCTGTTTGGGGAGATTCAAGCTATATAGCGATGTGATAGAGCGAGTCTAGCGAGTCTAGCGAGTGAGAGAAAGTAAACTATGACAAAACTAAGATTGCCATTCACTTGCATTGGACTCGTTACTGAGCGAGTATTCGCTAAAAGACTCGCCGATTCCCGAGTCCAGCGAGTCCCTTAAGAATCGCCGAGTAACGAGTCCTAGCGAGTAGACTCGCTCATCCCTAATTAGGATTCCTGCAGTACCCATGCATCCTAAGGCTAGGGTCACATTTCCGTTTTTTTTTTTTAAACCTGATCCGGTTTTGAGCTTTTAAAATGCTGAAAAGCGGATCAGGAAACGCTCCTCATAGGAGCCTATTATAAAAAACGGATTGCTTCACAAGCAATCCGGTTACCACCTCTGGCTCTGCAGCCTGCATGAAAAATCATGCGGGCTGCAGTTTTCGGACCCGTTCTCTGACCCGCAATACAATAACCGGATTGCTCAGGATGTGTAATCCTGAGCAATGCGGTTACCGCATATACTTTGCTTATCTAAGCGAAGTGTTCTCTGTGTTTTACAAATAGTAATTTTGTTAATAAATGTTGCTATAATGTCTCTAGGGGGTGCCCATAGATCTTACTGTATAAGCCTTCAGGACCTCGGACAGCGCACATACAATACCTACAATAGCTATAGTATGCGCGCTGCTCTCAGAGGAGCTGGCGCCTTCATTGATAAAAATGTACAGAGCCGCCAGGAGCTGGCTACTGTACATAAGAGATGAAATCCTTAAATGCCCACCTGAGTGGGTGGTAGGTCTCTATGGGGGGGGGGGGGTGGGCACCCCCCTATAGACATTATAGCAACATTTATGAATCAAATTACAACTGGTAAAACACAGAGAACAGTGTGCTCATCCCTGTGGCAGCAGGGATGAGCAAACTGTATGGTAACCGGATTACTCCGGATTACACATCCGGAGCAATCCGGTTATCAGATAGCGGCTTCACCCACACATTTTTCTTGAAAAATGTGTGTGAAGCTAATTGCGTTCACAGCATCCGGATCTGGATGTGGTGAACGCAATTCTACTACCAAATGTGACCCTAGCCTAAGACTGGCTTATGGCAGTCCTGAGTAAGAAACCTGAAGGGAATTTGTTGAAAGTTGAGGTTAATTAAAGCTAAGGGAATACCCATCCAGCAGTAAAAAGGTTGTTAACCCCTTGAGCATTGAAGAGCAAGCACATTAATAAAACAATGAAGTGAGCTCCACAGAAAGCCTGCGATTAATCAAATTCTGAGATCTTCTGACCTCAGGTCCCTCAAAGGTTATATCAGGACCCAGACCACTCATGACATATCAGTGCTCTGCACTTTTTTTTAAGCTTTCTAATAGACGAGCCTGCATAACTGACATTGCAGGTCAAACATCCATTAGACCGCATGATGTGTATCGTGATTGATAAACTGTTAATACTGCGACATGCACCATGTGGCATCCATAGCTCCCATTTTTTAAGCGCATGCCTGCAAAGATTTGCTGCCTCCACTTTTAAAAGACCCTTTCAGGCTCAGCCTTGTTTTCTTTGGTATTTTAGCTACGAAAAGGCTGTGAGATAAAATATATCCCAGTGATTTAGCTCGCTTTAGAATTGTTTGACAACCATTGCTGATTATTTACTTTCAAATATCATAATGATATAGGACAGGTAGACATCTGTTATATATCTATAAATATATATAAAAAATTATCTATGTTTTCCCACAAACATAGATAATTTTAAAGTTCATTTTAATCAGTATGTCACGCCCATAAGCACCAGGGTACTCAACCCTCCGGGGCAAACAGTTTGGATGTCACAGTGGCAGTCTCCAGAGGTTGTGGTCCAGACCAGACATGTTAAGGGGTTTTAAACAGGTGATAGTAGAGTTTGTCATGGCGCCAACTAGAGTTATGACCACAGGTGGCTAAGGGCTGCTGTGGGGGCCTCCAAGGGAAGATGGAAGGGCAGCCAGGTGGTAAGCCCTTTCCAGTTAGGGCTGGGTCCCCTTGGAAGGTGTAGAGGGATGAATGGGATGGTGCAGAGAAGGAGCAGGGTAGTGGTGCAAGAGGATGCAGGAAGGATCAGATGACACACAGTTCTTGTGATTCTTATCCTTTACTTGTAGTTGAGGATTGCAACACAGCAGGGGTACGATGTTCACCAGGAGCATAGCTTGGCCAGCCCAGAGATAATTGGAATCCATCTTGCTAACACAAAATATATATGGCCTTTCAGTTGCCTCTTCCAGTGCTGACACTTTCTACCCCTTCTCCTAAGAGTGCATGGTTGCCATTCCCTGATGGCAAGTACCTGTGGGTCCTGTGAGCGACAGTCCTTTGTCCTATGACCCTATATAGCCCCATGTCTATGTCTTTCAATTTTTTGTGTACGATCAGAAACGATCCTCTCAATTCTCATATGTTGGGAAATCGGAAGCGATGTTTTAATGTGACGTGGATGACAACTATCAAATCTTAACAGACTATTACGGTCTGTAGGTTTCACATAGAGATCAGTCTGGAGTTTGCCAGTCGGGTCAACCATCACCATTGTGTCGAAGAAATTAATCATTTTCTTATCGAAATGAATTGTAAAATTTAAATCAGGTACCAGGGAGTTGATGTCCTGATGAAAGTCGTTCAAAAGTGCCTCACTGCCATGCCAAATGAAGAAAATGTCATCAATATAGCGGCGCCAAATGAGGACATGATCCGCTACCATTGGATGACAATATATGTGATCTTCTTCGAACTTACCCATAAAAATAACAGCGATCAGAATCAAAAAGAGCCGCACTCACCGACATTTGATCTCTTTCTTTTCCTTTATTCATAGTCCATCTTCAAAATGTGTGACCATGCTGAGCAGGGAGGGGAGTGCAAGGAAGGAGCTTGCACTCCCCTCCCTGCTCAGCATGGTCACACATTTTGAAGATGGACTATGAATAAAGGAAAAGAAAGAGATCAAATGTCGGTGAGTGCGGCTCTTTTTGATTCTGATCGCTGTTATTGAATAATCGCTTACCCGCCAGCACCGCACGGCTAACCCGCAAGCTTGTGCCGCATTGGTGACAGTGGCTCTCTGCAAGTTAGTGCCCAGCAGTTCTCACATGTGGACATTACCCATAAAAATGTTTGCATAAGGGGGGGCCACATTTGACCCCATTGCTGTACCCTGCTTCTGTAGAAAAAACGTGTCCTCAAACAAAAAGAAGTTTTTTTCCAAAACAATGTGTAATAAACAGATACAAAAATCTTTCTGTGAAATGATTGTGTTGGTCTAAGAACCATTCTACTGCAGCGATACCCCTTTGATGATCTATGTTAGTGTATAGACTGTTAACGTCCATTGTTACCAGTATACAGTCATCAGGTTAATGATCCAACCCCCTAATTACCTCAAGAAAATCATTAGTGTCCTTAATAAACGACTTCAACCCAGGGATCAGAGGACTCAGCATTTTTTCCAAGACTCTCGATAATGGCGCCAGAATAGAATCCGTGGACGCTACAATAGGGCGACCCGGAGGTGAAGTAAGACTTTTGTGAATTTTGGGTAATGTGTATAGGACAGGAGTGATAGGATGTGATCGTATGCGGAAATCGGCCAACTTGTGGTCGATCACCCCTGTGGACCTGTAGTGATCCACAATATGTTTAATCTCAGTCCTGATTTCAGACGTCGGGTCCCTGGGTATCGGTTGATATGTCCGGGTGTCTGCTAGCTGTGAGTGTATCTCTGATATGTAATATGATTTATCTAATGCAACTATCGCGCCCCCTTTATCAGCAGGTTTAACAATAATTTTCGAATTACCTTTAAGGGATTTTAGTGCCCTGGACTCATCAGACGTTAAATTGTGCTTCAAGTTAAGTTCACCTCTCTGTATTCTGGTCTCTACCTGTTCTATATCCTTTTTTACCAATGAAATATACGTTTCAATGGGATGATATTTCCGTGGCGGATTGAAGGAGCTAGGTGATTTTAATCCCAGGTCCTTCAATTGTAGAACACTTGCTGTGGTTGTTACAGGTGGAGGTGTAGGGTTTTCTGCAAAATGTGCCTTGAGTCTCAGGGATCTAAAAAACATCCTCAACTCCACATCGAGTTGGAATGAACTGTATGACGGGGTGGGACTGAAGGATAAACCCCTCTGGAGGACTCGATATTCGGATGGTGAAAGGTTATAGGACGAGAGATTGTATACCAGTGGGGGCCTACCTGAGACCTGGTCACCATGCGTGATGGACCCTGTCCGCCTCTTGCTCCTCCATGTCTTTTTCTTTGTTGGCGTCGGCCTAAAAAAGGAGATGGAAAATGAGGAGGATATTGTGGGTATGGTATAAATTGATTGGGATGTCCATATTCGCTTTCTGATCCGGACAAGGAATGATAGCCAGATCTTGGTGGAATTGGTTCAGATGAACGCCATCTGTATACTTGGTTCCTCTTGTAGTCCTCTTTGTCCCTGTTAAATTTTGATTTCTTCCGAATCTGTAAGGTCTTCCTAAACTCGTTGTTGGCAGAGATTGCCTTTTTCTTCGATTTCTCGAAGTCGGAGCTGGATAGTGTATCTTTTAGTTGTTCCTCCAACGTGGCTACACTCTGACTGAGAGTTTCCAACTCGTCATGCAAAGATTCTATTGTGAGTAATATCAAGTCCATAGAACATTTGTTCAAGATACTCTCAAACTTCTGACAATAGTTCTAGTTGTCAGCAAAAAGTGTCGGGCGAAGTGGTACTCTTAACCCTCGCGGAATGCGCTGGGCCCTGTGATACTCTACCAGCGTGACATAGTGCAGATCTAGGGCTGTCTGTTTCTTTAACTCCCTCTCGTAGTTGGTGGCTCGGATTTCTTAGAAAGAAATTCAGTGGGTTTCTTTACCCGTGATAAAATGGTGGTCGTATGATCAGGATCATATGAGAATGTTTGAAAGGACATTGGATCAGGAGCTTAACTATCAAAAACAAGTCTCAGAAAATTTAAGTAAAAATAGGCTCACTGTTGTCCCGGGTGCACCAGAAAAATGCGCATATACAGAGAAGATATATCTGGGCACACCTTAATTTCTCATAAAAATGTGGATCACACAACGTGTTAGAGGTTAAGTGTCTCTTGTACTTTATTGCCACATCATGTCCAAACACCAAATATCACCAACGTTTTGGCCTCTTACATAGGCCTTTATCAAGGTTCCTGAATATATATAAAAAAACAAGTAATATATATTAACATCATACATAATTTCACATCACAATTGTTAACAAGATTGGGACTAGTGCCCATGTGAAGCTTAGGATGGACTGTGGTATGTGGTAATATAAAAGGGAATGAATGCCTTAAAACAAAGGCAGGAGTGCCCGATGCTTGTGAAAGTGTAGTGGAGCGGGTGAAAAACTCACACCAAAGAAGGACCCGGGAATAAGTGAAGACAATAGGAAAAGATGGGAAACTGAGTATCTCATGTTGAAGAGATAGAGAAAAAGGAAAAGTAAAGTACTATAGGGATAAAGATGGGAAAACAGGAAACTACAAACAGTTAAATTACCAGTGTTGGACAGGTGGGGGTTCCAAAAGGAAAAAACAAGATGGATTCCAATTATCTCTGGGCTGGCCAAGCTGTGCTCCTGGTGATGTGAAATTATGTATGATGTTAATACATATTACTTGTTTTTTTATATATAATCAGAAACCTTGATAAAGGCCTATGTAAGAGGCCGAAACGTTGGTGATATTTGGTGTTTGGACATGATGTGGCAATAAAGTACAAGAGACACTTAACCTCTAACACGTTGTGTGATCCACATTTTTTATGAGAAATTAAGGTGTGCCCAGATATATCTTCTCTGTATATGCGCATTTTTCTGGTGCACCCGGGACAACAGTGAGCCTATCTTTACTTAAATTTCCAGTGGTATATACAGCAGCAGCCCCAGTGGTATATACAGCAGCAGCCCCAGTAGTTAGTATACAGCAGCCCCAGTGGTATATACAGCCCCAGTGGTAGTATACAGCAGCCCCAGTGGTATATACAGCCCCAGTGGTAGTAAACAGCAGCCCCAGTGGTATATACAGCCCCAGTGGTAGTATACAGCCCCCCATCAGTATACAGCAGCCCCAGAGGTATATACAGCCCCAGTGGTAGTATACACGCAGCCCCAGTGGTATATACAGCCCCAGTGGTAGTATATAGCCCCCCCATCAGTATACAGCAGCCCCAGAGGTATATACAGCCCCAGTGGTAGTATACACGCAGCTCCAGTGGTATATACAGCCCCAGTGGTAGTATACAGCCCCCCCATCAGTATACAGCAGCCCCAGAGGTATATACAGCCCCAGTGGTAGTATACACGCAGCCCCAGTGGTATATGAAGCCCCAGTGGTAGTATACAGCCCCCCCCATCAGTATACAGCAGACCCAGAGGTATATACAGCCCCAGTGGTAGTATACATGCAGCCCCAGTGGTATATACAGCCCCAGTGGTAGTATACTTTTGGAAGTACTTTTGGAAGTACACTGAGCTGTAGGCTGATTTTCTGCTAAGGGAAAAAAAAAAAAGGATTTAAATCTGATTTTCTAGCGAGTGTGAAACGAGCTGAGTGTGACAGAGCGCAAGTGCGACAGAAGTAAGTGTGTGACTTGTGATTTAGTGACTTTGGATTAAGGGAGTTTGGAATGGAGGACTTACCGAATTGCTGGTTGTATTTTATTAATACTTTGCATTTCTTTTTACTTATCATTTCTGTCTGGTGCAATCCCCATTAGGAAATGAGCTCCATGATTGGCAATGCCATCCAGTGTACATCTTGCCACATGTATGCATTCCTTGACCAGCCGGTCAAGGGTGCAAACTGCTGTGTGAGATGTGAGTACGTTGTGCATTTGGAAGCCCAGATACTGGATCTAAATGAACAACTGACAACGCTGAGATCCATAGACAATATGGAAAGGAGTCTGCTGCTCACTGAACAGCTGCTCAATGGGATAGATGTGGGGGAGGATGGTAGTATGGAGCTGCGGGACCGTGAGGTAGCCAGCTGGGTGACAGTTAGAAGGCGGAGTAGAGGGAAGGGTGCCAGGGAGGCTAGCCCTGATCTGGCACACCCCAATAAATTTGCTATGTTGGCAGATGAGGGGGGTGTGAGTTCAGGGATAGCACTGCTGCAGCAGGGCATGACCTCTGAAAGCCAGAGGAGTGTCTGCTCCAGTAAGAGGGAAAACAGGAGAGAAGGGCAGGCCAGACAGGTGCTGGTAGTGGGGGACTCAATCATTAGGGAATAGATAGAGCAATCTGTCACAAAGACAGGGATCGTCGAACAGTGTGCTGCCTACCTGGCGCCCGAGTCCGGCACATCGCTGATCGGGTTGACAGATTACTGGGAGGGGCTGGTGAGGACCCAGTGGTCATGGTGCACATTGGCACAAATGACAAAGTCAGAGGTAGGTGCAAGGTCCTTAAAGATGATTTCAGGGAATTAGGCTGCAAGCTTAAGGCAAGGACCTCCAAGGTAGTATTCTCTGAAATACTGCCTGTACCACGTGCCACACCAAAGAGGCAAAGGGAGATTAGGGAGATAAATAAGTGGCTCAGGAATTGGTGTAGGAAGGAGGGGTTTGGGTTCCTGGAGAACTGGGCCGACTTCTCTGTTGGCTACAGGTTCTATGCTAGGGACAGGCTGCACCTCAATGGGGAGGGTGCAGCTGTGTCGGGGGAGAAAATGGGTAGAAGGTTGGAGGAGTGTTTAAACTAGGGATTGGGGGTGAGGGTATTCATTGTATAGGAGGGGAAGATAGTGTAAATAGTAACCTGGGCACAAGTAATAAAATTGGAGGTGGCATGGGGGGTGGGGTTAGAACAGTCAATCTAGTAGGAAGGAATAGAGGTAAAGAGAGATGCATGAAGTGCATGTACACTAATGCCAGAAGCCTCACCAACAAAATGGAGGAATTAGAATTGATTTTGTTGGAAAATAATTATGACATGGTGGGGATTTCGGAGACTTGGCTGGACGAGAACCATGACTGGGCTGTTAATTTACAGGGCTATTGTCTGTTCAGAAATGACCGTACAAATAGGCGAGGAGGAGGTGTATGTTTATACGTAAAATCATCCTTAAAACCCATCCTGCGTGATAATATAGGTGAATCTAATGGAAATGTAGAGTCCCTGTGGGTGGAGATAAGGGGAGGGGAAAAAATAATAAATTACTGATAGGGGTTTGTTATAAGTCCCCAACAATAATGGAAGTGGAGGAGAATATCCTCTTAAAGCAAATAGATGAAGCAGCGCCTCAGGAAGAAGTCATTATTGTGGGGGACTTCAACTACCCTGAAATACATTGGGGATCAGAAACCTGCAGTTCCAGCAAAGGTAATAAGTTTTTGAAAACTATGAGAGACAATTACCTTTCACAACTGGTTCAGGACCCAACAAGAAGGGGGGCACTACTGGACCTAATATTAACCAACAGGCCGGACCGCATATCAAATATACGGGTTTGAGGTCACTTGGGTAATAGTGATCATAACTTAATAAGCTTTCAAGTATCCTTTACTAAGACGTGTAGTAGAGGGGCTACAAGGACACTAAACTTCAGGAAGGCAAATTTCCAACGGTTGAGAGATGATCTTAGTGCAATAAACTGGGACGATTAAATAAATACAGAAAATTAAATAACATATGTAAAAAGCAAATCAAGGCAGCAAAGATTGAGACAGAGAGACTCATTGCCAGAGAAAGTAAAAATAATCCCAAAATATTTTTTAACTACATAAATAGTAAGAAACTAAAAAATGATGGTGTTGGCCCCTTTAAAAATAGTCTGGGTGAAATGGTGGATGAGGATGAGGAAAAAGCCAATATGCTAAATGACTTTTTTCAACAGTATTTACACAAGAAAATCCCATGACAGACAATATGATCAGTGATAACAAAAATTCTCAATTAAATGTCACCTGCTTAACCCAAGAGGAAGTACGGCATCGTCTAAAAATCAATAAAATTGACAAATCCCCGGGCCCGGATGGGATACACCCCAGAGTGCTGCAGGAATTAAGTACTGTCATAGATAGACCATTATTTTTATTATTTAAAGATTCCATAATAACAGGGTCTGTACCACAGGACTGGCGTATAGCAAATGTGGTGCCAATATTCAAAAAGGGGACAAAAACTGAACTAGGAAATTATAGGCCAGTAAGGATCACTTTGTGTCCACGTATGTGTAGGGGGATACGGCTTGCTTTATACGCTCTCAAAATCTCCTCTTTATCACGGTCATTTAGGTATTTCGCTATAGAATGTCTGGGTTTAGTCGCCTCTCTTCCTTGATTTTTTTGCAATGTTCCCTGAGTTCCCGGCTCCTCAGGTGTTATGTCTCTTGGTGGGCCAATTCTGTGTGTCCTTTCAGTAGGGCAGGGGTGGGTGAGACCTAGTGTTTTCGGTAGGTCTACTTCAAATATGTCAATTAATTGGTTAGGGGAAATTGTTTCAGGGAGGCCAACTAGCTTAAGGTTGTACCTGCGGCTGCGATTTTCCAGATCATCTAGTTTATTTAGGGCATAGGAAGAGTTTTTATGTAGCTCGTCTAATTGTTGTTCTAGATCTAGTATACGTTCCTCTGCGGCTGCCAGGCGCTCCTCTGTTTCATTTAGCCTTTGGTCATGGTTGCTCAGTTTCGTCTGCATCCCTTCTGTGTTTGTGTGTATCATCTCCGTCATTGTTTGGCGGAATTCTTCTGCCATGTATTTCGCCAATTCCTTAGCTAGTTGCTTATAGTTAATGGCAGGTAACATACTTGGCATCTCCATGCTGCTAGCGGCCCGTTTGCATGGAGGGCAATCAGGGAGTACGCGCGCCATCTTTCCTCCCGCCTCTCCTCTCTGCTCATCGTATCCCCCTCCATCCTCTTCCTCCACATATGCCTCTGCCTCGCTCTGGCTCCCATCTCCCTCAGTACCTGCTGCCAGCGTCGGTCCTGGTGTAAGTATGCTCTCCACGGCCGTCCTCTCCTCTGTCTCCCGCTCTTTTAGGACCGCGCCGGGCGCCGCCATCATTGGCCCTGTTGTTTGTGCGGGTCTTTCCGCCTTGGTGTGCCCGTCCTTGTCACCGCCGCGGGACACAAACCGATCAAGCGCCGTCGGCTTCATGTGTCCTCCGCGACCTCCGGTGGCTTTTTACGGCGGGGTATGATGTTATTTGGGAGGGTTGTGCGGCCCTGGATTCCGGAGCTTCCTCACTACCGACTCTGCATGGAGGCGCCGGAACCGGAAGTCCACACACTCAGGTTTTAAATGCACACATCAGCTAGGGACTGTCTCGCTAGGGCAACCGTGACGAGGTGAGACAGCTTACGTATATTTTTTGCAAAAAACGTACAGACCAATAGCCCTGTTTTTGATACTTTTTTGATAGCACTTGCTACAAACTGGAAAAAAAGAAAAAATATTTATTATAAACAGAGAGCTTTTTGTGTGATTCCTGTGCGGATTTTTTGCACTGATTTTTTGCATATCATAGAAATCTGATGCTCATCTAAGAAGTTATGTACCCTTATTCTTTGGACTAGTGTAAACACATAAAATGTACGGGTCATGACCCGTTAGTTTCAAAATGAAAGGATGTTTGAAATTTCCTAAGTCTGAGGTACACCAACAACCTAAATAAGGGAAGCCAGAAAGAGTTTACCATGTCTACCCTAAACATGTGGAATAAACTAAATAAAAAGAAATTTAAACTAAAACAAAAACTAAAAAACAGAAACTACGTGGAGCAGTTGAAATATCAACTGCTCTTTAAAGCTCCCACCGGGATCAACTATGGCCACCTACCAAACCAGAGTTTGATTTGTTTAATATAATGTTTGAAAAATTTTTTAAATTCAAGTGTTTCCTGACCCTTGAATGTTCACGTCTGTTAAAATTGTCATGCCTTCCTCTAACTCATCTATCAAGTGTGTTTTTTGGCTGTGTCTGAAGCTTAATTTAGATTGTGCGTACCAGCGGTAAAGAATACTGTTGGCTTGTAATGTTTTCGAGATCGGACCAAGAGCCCTATGTTTGGTAAGTGTATCCTTGGAAATATCTGCAAAAATTTGGACATTATTAAATGGTTCAGGTAGAGTTGTGTTGTTTCTCAGATGATCCATTGGTAGGTTTATTGTTCTTCGGAAATTAAAAGTTACTTCCAGTCTACATCTGATGGGCTGCCAGGACATTAAGTCTGATGGCCAATCAGATGACTGGTAGTGATCAGGTGGCGTGTGATGCCCTCGAGGCCTGGAGTTTGAGACCCCTGGTCTAGACAGTAGAAGACCAGATAGGATAATTGTCAATTACAAGAGTTACAATTATTTAAAGGGGTTAGCTCCGCTCTGTCAACAGGCTTCATAGCCGACATCATGCTGATTGACAGCCATCTCCCCCAATCAGTTAGTGGGGAGCTGGCTGTCAATCAGCATGAGAGTGGCTGTCCCGCCCCTTCGACAAAGCAGGGAAGAAAAGAAACCACCACGCTAGTGGCTCTAGGTGGCATCTCCCTGCCTGTTAGTGCTTGGGCATTTTTTTTATATAAAAAATCCCGGATAACCCCTTTAATTGTAAATGCATAGAATGTGGGGAGGTCTAGAGGGATAATCCTTGGTGCCATAGCATTGGGTGATTAAACTTTAGACAGTGCCAAACTTGACTTTCATGTAATGCCAAATCGGTCAGGTCAGGTTGCATTTCTCTAAACTGCAAACAATAGGAAAAATCAATATAAGTCAATTCAGTAAACAAAAGATCTCTGCATGGTGATTTCAATTAATGTTATGGTTCATACATACAAAATAGTGGGTAATTTTATTTATAATACCGTACCCAACCACCTGGAAGGCCCTTCATCAGATCTATCTATGATCATCCTGGCAAAACACCTGATTTCTACATTTGCTTTTCAACTTACATTTTTTTTCTTCCTCTCACTAGGATCTCTAAATGTTGCCTAAAGGCCTTTTTTATTAAATTACCTCCTCACACTATATATAATCTCTACTTCAAAACAGTTTCAAGTTCCACCAAATATTTTAGTTTTTATTGCTCCTGATTAAACTTGCCGATCCCTAAATACTACTTAAGAGAATTTATATCTTGCATTTCACCTTAGAACTCATTAGCATTACAAGACTATTTGGAATTTTAAAATGGCTTGAGAATTCTTATGTACATTTTAATGTTTACAGTGAATTACTATGCAGGTCTTGTCTTAATCTAATTAAGTAAAATGGAAATTCAATTTCAAGCATTGTTGTCTTCATTTTCATCAGAGACCCAAAAGCCTGTGTTTTTCTGAATTCAGATGTACAGTATAATAGATTAGACACCATTTTATAGAGTGCCAAAAAAAAAGCCGCCGCTCAATTGATTCCGTCAGATATGGAATGTTTTAATAGCGTTTATATACACAATATATTAAATGTCCATTTAACCCCTTCACCACCTGGCGATTTTTTGTTTTCTGTTATTGTCTTTTCCTCCCTTTCTTCCAAGAGCCATAATGTTTTTATTTTTGCATCAATACAGACATATCACGGCTTATTTTTTGCGGGACGAGTTGTACTTTCAGATGAAATAATTTATTTTACCATATAGTGTACAGGAAAATGGGAAAAAAATTCAAAGTATGGGAAAATGCAGAAAAAGTGCAATTACACATTTGTATTTTGGTTTTTTTACTTACCATGTTCACTATATGGTAAAACCGTTTATCATAGAGAAGGAATTGACAAATGCAAGTAGCAGCACACCACCACAATAGAATGTAGAAATGTATAAATCTTTTTATTAAGGACGGACAACAAATTTAAAAACAATTAAAACACATATACGGACCACAGTCCACAAGGAGAAGGCCCCTGTAATTATAGATTACATATCTCAAAACCAGTCTCTCATAATTACATGCAATGCACATAACTCAGTGATGCAAAGAATTTTGTATATAATATGGTCGTGGTTGTACAATTATTCCCATATATATTAGAAACAGATCCTATGTGCCAACCAAAGGATCTGCAGAAAGTGCATTACTGGAAGTAACAGACAGACTGATAAAGCATCACCTGACAATTGGAATCCATCAACCCATTAACTGTGTGTAAACCACAGGAAGCGCAATAGCTGCGTGTATTCTAGTATCAATAAAAGACCGGCACAAATAACCTGGTGTGTGAGGGATCTCACAGAAATGAAGCCAAAAATAAGGCTGTATCTCACCAGTGAGCCGTCTTCCCAGTGATCTGTGCGCCCGCAGGGAATGATGAAGACCCCAGCCACGTGTGTAGCTGGAGCAGTGTAAGGAATCCGCTGTCAGGGAGCGTAATGTATAGGAGGCAGGGAGCCCGGTTCCCACGCGTATCGCCGCTATGGAGCGGCTTCGTCAGGGAGGCGTGGTTTACATCCGGCGTCCCGCCCTTAAATATTAGTACCAATCAGGCGGCTGTGCCAGCCGCGTTGTGTGTCGCCATGACTCCCCAAGAGGAAGCGGAAGTGACGTAACGGGAGTCCTAAAATGGCTTCGTACCAATGTGTCCCTCAGAGTTGGGGCCCGTCTGGCTGTGATCTTTGGTCTATTACCAATGTCTAAATGTATCCTGGGATCCATGGACAAAATATCCCAATGGCGTTGTAGAATGTTACTGACCTTATTCCATTGGTTATGATAGTCCATGATGATCCTCGGTGTGTTGTCTACAGGTTTGATCCGATGTTGTAATAGACTCTCTTGGGTATTTGACTTGGCCCTCCTGAAGGCATTGGAGATAATACGTTTTGGATATTCTCGGGCCGAGAATCGTTCGGTTAGAGCTTGTGATTGAATCTTGAAGTCATCGTCTTTCCCACAGTTCCGTCGGACCCTCAGAAATTGACCAATCGGCACACTTTTCCGTACATGATTAGGATGAAAACTCGTGTAGTGTAGAAGGCTGTTTATACACTATGCTCCCTGACAGCGGATTCCTTACACCGCTCCAGCTACACACGTGGCTGGGGTCTTCATCATTCCCTGCGGGCGCACAGATCACTGGGAAGACGGCTCACTGGTGAGATACAGCCTTATTTTTGGCTTCATTTCTGTGAGATCCCTCACACACCAGGTTATTTGTGCCGGTCTTTTATTGATACTAGAATACACCCAGCTGTTGCGCTTCCTGTGGTTTACACACAGTTAATGGGTTGATGGATTCCAATTGTCAGGTGATGCTTTATCAGTCTGTCTGTTACTTCCAGTAATGCACTTTCTGCAGATCCTTTGGTTGGCACATAGGATCTGTTTCTAATATATATGGGAATAATTGTACAACCACGACCATATTATATACAAAATTCTTTGCATCACTGAGTTATGTGCATTGCATGTAATTATGAGAGACTGGTTTTGAGATATGTAATCTATAATTACAGGGGCCTTCTCCTTGTGGACTGTGGTCCGTATATGTGTTTTAATTGTTTTTAAATTTAAATTTGTTGTCCGTCCTTAATAAAAAGATTTATACATTTCTACATTCTATTGTGGTGGTGTGCTGCTACTTGCATTTGTCAATTCCTTCTCTATGATAAACGTTTTTTTGTTGGCAAAGCAGCACCCCCGACCCTTATTGGGATAATATATACTTAGTGGTGCACCTTACTCCCTGTTTTGGCAATTATATGGTAAAACCGACGTGATGGGGTGATGCCTCAGGTCGGTATAAGTTCGTAGATACCAAGCATGTATACTTTTACTGTTATTTAAGTGGTGAAAAAAAATTCAGAAGTTTGAAAAGAAAAAGAATTGCACTTTTTGCTTCATGTTTCCTGACCTTTAGAAATTGGTGATAGTTTGAGTATCTTTGCAATGAAAAGTCAATTTAAATACATCATATCAAATACTTGTGACAAGACAAAGAAAAGACAGAGGGTAAATGCCCATAAAATACACATCAAGGAATACAATGCTGTCCATATACATTATAATTGATCCATATCCAACACTTGGTAGGGAATAAAGTGCTTATTCAGGTATACACAGGTTTGCTATTCGTACCTCTATGAAACAATATGCCTATTGTACCACCTAACAGTCATTATCAGTGCACATGGGAGAATTAGTCCAAGTACAATATCTCTAACCCATAACAACTTGTGGGAACAGGTCATACATAGTATTGAGGTAATTGCTATCCTGCATATACAAAAGATTCAGTTTTGGAATCCCCACCCTCACAATTTTAGCAGCATTGGTTACAAAAGTTCCATTGTGCCTAAGCCAAGTAATGGAGAAGTACCCAAGAAGCAGAAATAGCTCTTACATGGCCCCACACTTGTTTCGCTGGTCGCTTCCATGGGGGGAAAATTAGTGGTGTGTAGTATGGCAGTCCGCATGATCTCCTCCTCACCCACTCACCCACTGCTTCTTATCACGAGTACCGGCGGTGACGTCCGGGTTAGTGATGTCACACGTATGCACAGTATTTCCGCCGTCATCCCCTGCTGGCCAATCAGGACGCGACTTCACCGTGGTAGCACGCGTCCAGACAGCACTGCAGTAGAGGTGACAGCTGCGCAGCTCAATAGATCCCACGACCAGGAGAGTAACTTTAATGATAACAATGTGTCCTAAACATTACTATAATTTCAATTGGTCATATCCTTCTTTGCTTATGGGGCAATATTTTGATTAAAGGACCATATAGTATCCTGGACACAAAGGTTAAACCTTCATCCACTTGGCCATGGTTTTCTCACGGTGTGACAATGCGGCAGCAGAAATAATGATGGATCAGAGGACTGTCACCAGATCCCAAAATCCTACACAGAAATGTAAAAACCAGAGGAAAAAGAACAAAAGACCAGATTAAAAGCAACATAGGGACAGACAAAAGACTAATCACCTATAAAAAGGGTGCATATGATAACCCCTCGATCAGACCCTGTGGGGCAAGTGTATCCAAGACAACAATCCATTTGGCTTCCCTCTGGGCCAAGACATTCTTTAGGTCTACTCCCTGGGAGCCACCATGCACCACATTGATCCAAGCTGACTCTCAATAAGGCTGGGCTGCATCCGTGATATTTTTTTAAATGTTTAGGTAATGATTTTAATTCCGTTTCATCCTTCACCCCTCTAGCCGCAATTATATTTCGAACGAGCTACCTCACTCTTGCCCTCAGCTCCGTGACATGAGACCAACATAAATATGTGAACAGGCACAGACAGCAAAATAGATTACATATGTTGTGGTGCACGTTATCCTGTGTCTGATCTCAAAAGTACAGGTCCGATTAGAGGAATGAAAGTGGGAAGCACGCTCGATATTTGCACATGAGAAGCAAAGGCCACACGGAAAACAGCCCGGTGTCGGTCCTTGAGAACTAAAGGGGGACACTATATGCGGTACATAAGGGCTTTCCACGAGCATATACCTCAAGTTCCTGGCCCTTCTGGGTGTCATCAAAGGTGTGTCTGAGATACACCTGCCTAATACAGGGTTTGAACGTAGAACGGACCAATGTTTTTGAAAAATGGAACCCATGGTGCCTCATTCATGATTAAATGTGCCCACGAATCTTGCCTTGGGACATGTTTCTGTTTTTTTCAGAGCACACCCCAGCAGACGGGTCCTCGAGGTGTTACATGCCCTCTGATACCCACTTCTAATGACCCTGTTAGAATACCCTCGGTCACTAAACTGTTGCTTCAAGTCTACCAGCTGACGTTTTGAACCCCTCATCTCTGGAGCAGATACGCTTCATTCTTTTTGGACCATTTTTCTGTTACGCAGTTTGCAGCTCTGATTAATTGATTTTATATCTTGATAGATTGGGCATTTCTGAATGTGTTGATGCCAAATATGTGTATTTTTTAAATTTTTTTAGTACTTTTATTTTGATTGGCGCCAAAGGGGGGTGATTTCAACTTTTGTGGTTTTTTCATGTTTTTAAAAACTTAATTTTTTATTTTTACTTTATTTTACAGTGCCCCATAAGGCAACACAGCCACTACCAAAAGAATCTACGGGGTCCATAAAGGATTCAAAACACCTATTGGGTGAAATGAGGGAGATGGTTTGGATAAAGAGCTACTCATGGGTCACCTGTGAAGTAATATCACTGTATTCTTGCATCCCCCATGATCAAGCACTTGAGGTGTAATCAAACATCTTAATGTGGTCCAACTTATACACACAGGATGTTAAACAATTCATTATCTTGTGTACAGCCCATCTGCTAAAAAACAATTATGGTATTTTCAGTTTGATTCTGAATATTATGTTCAACAATATGGATGTCCAATGGGCGCTGGGTACTCCCCATCATTAGCTAATTTGTATATGACATATTGGGAGAGAATGTATATTCACACTAGAGTCAACCCTTACCTGCAATGGGTTAAGTGGTGGAGGCGGTACATTGATGATGTCATCCTGATATGGGATGGTGTCTCTGATGTACCCCTCCACCAATCAAGTGATTTTCTGGGTTTCATGAACTACATCAGCAGCAACCCATATAACATCAGATTTACCCATACCATTCATGGTAACTCGGCACCATATCTTGACATTCTGCTACAAGGGTCAGAAGTTACAGGGGAAATTAACACTTCCCTGTACAGCAAACTGGTAAGTGGCAACTCTCTCTTACATGCTGGGAGTTGTCACCCACGGCATGTTGTGGAGACCTTGCCAGTGGGTGAAGTAATTAGAGCAAAAAGAATGTGATCAACTGAAGCTGCTTATCATAATGAGGTCAAACATATCAGAAATTGACTGGTAAATCGCAGCTACACAATGAGCAGTGTGAACAGGGCCCTAACAAAGGTGGCGGCTCGCACGAAGGACTCACTTTTAATAGATAATCCTCTCAGTCATCAGAGAGGGAATAAAATAATTAACTCAGACAACACGAATATTCCCACATTTTTAACCAGTTTTAGCCAGGATTATGCCGGAATTGTCAAATTAATCCACAAATATATTCCTATTCTGTACTAGGATCCTGCCCTACAAAAAATACTTATGAGTTGTTACAGATGTGTCCCCAAAAAATCCATCACTCTAGGAAACATCCTGTCACCTTCCCTATTCACAGATGCCAGAATAACAACAACATGGTTACATACCACAGGTAATTTTAAATGTGGTGGCAACAGGTGTAACATCTGCAAATATATGCATGTCACAAAACATGCATCAGGGCCTGTTTCCTCGACAATATATTGGGAAGCAGGTAGCACAGTGCCTGTGGTTTTGCAGTCATACACAGTTTTGTTTGTTCCAGCAACTGAGTGGACTGCTGCATATGTCAGCAGTATTGTGAGAATAATAACAGAGGAATTATGTTGAATTACTCTTTTTGTGGGTGACTTGATGCCACTTTGGTGCAATGTGGCCATGCTTTTTTCAAATGGGGAGACATTTTTTGTGGTGTGTGTGTGTGTTATGTGTTCTGCGATTTGAACTAGGCTCTCTGAGCACCATTCCTACACCTGGTACTCATCTCCATTTTTCCTGATTAATGTTGAAGCTCTGGTTTGGCAATACCAGTATTGTGACAACATTGATTTGAATGTGGTTGAGTATTTAATTGACCTTTTTGCTGATATAGTGGGCGAAAATATATGCCCATTCAGCAAAACAAACACAAACTTGACAAGGTTTGGTCATCTGTAGTTCACATCATTTTTAAAAGTTAACCATTTTGGGGAATTTAAGTTGTGTTTGCTGTCATTTAGAGGGATTCGATTACAAAAAGGCATAAATCTAGCCACTCTTCAATTTAATCAGCGTAAGTTTGCATGAATTTTCCGTGGAGAGTCATGTGCGCCTTTCAGTGATAATTAATTGCCCCACCATAACAGAAATCATGACATGACACTAACAGCAGGGCAGGCCAGCACCTCCAAGGCATATAAGGATAAGTCTGACGAAGTGTTCAGCTTGGACACACAATAATTAAAGGGAAGTGAATTATCATATATGATGCAGGTATGGTCAGGTAAATATTCCTTTAATAATAATAATAATAATAATAATAATAATAATAATTTTATTTATATAGCGCCAATACATTCTTTACAATTCAGAGGGGACTTATACACAGAATTTGAGACAAAACATGATAAGAAAAATGTCATAAACCATGAGGAGTGAGGTCCTTAAGCATCTTGTTCAACTTCTATCTCCTCGGCATTGTTACAGGCACATATAGTCCTTGCTGATACGCTGGTATATTGAAAATGGCTAAGTTTGTGCACATTCCCCGTCACAATTCTGTTGTAGCAGGTGAGCGTGTCTCTCCCCATTAATCCTTCCTGTTGAAAACAGCTTGTACCTCTGCCGCCAGCGTTGTCAGAAGGTGATGTTTTCAGGAAGTGAAGTACAAAGCCACCTTTTGAAGGATTCCATTGTGCAACCCTTTTGTAACTCAAAAAGCAGAGAAGAAAAATTCTCCATGTAGTATCTGTCGAGAAAGGTGACTAACCAGTATAGGTTGTTGGCGAAAATGTGTATCACGTGAAGGTCTTAAAACAGACACTTACACAGGAACTGTGCTATGTGGGCCAACCTTCAAATAGGCAAAGGTCTTGTGTCCCCAACACGAGGAACAATACCCATCGTCTCCTCACACTGCCTTGCCTTCACCTCCTCCACTCCAGTCCATCTTAGCTGGGGTTGCGAGTCCCTTCTGTAGCAGTGAGAGTCCACTTGATGAGGGCCCTCCCAACTGTATAAAAGAGGGCCCCCCAAATGTATACAGGAGGACCCTCCAAAATCTATAGAGGGCCCTCCTTAATGTACAAAGGAGGGCCCTCCCAAATGTATAAAGGAGGATGTGTGAGAATATCGATGGCCTGCCAGGACCTTAAGTCTGATGGCCAATCAGATGGCCGGTAGCGATCAGGTGGTGTGTGATGTCACACACCACCTGATCGCTACCAGCCATCTGATTGTCCATCAAACTTAAGGTCCTGGCAGCCCATCAGATGTGTCCTTTTCGGGTCCAGGACAGCTGTCGGATAGGTGAGTATGTTATTTTTTTTATTTTTAACACCTTTTATTTTACTTTACCAGTGTATATAGATACACTGCAAAAGTACTTGCTTTTCCAATTGACTTACATTGTACTCGCTACTAGTAACAAGTACCCGAATATTAGGACCTACTTGTTACAAGTATAGCTAGTCCCAATATTTCACTACTCGCTCATCCCTACCAGTGTGTCGTCACAGATATGTTTTATCCCTCATTGTCACAACTTCTTCATGTGGCTATTGTTATGTTGATCTTCCTAGTTACAGCTTTGGTGACAGCACGGTTGATATTGTTTCACACATGCTTATTAAAGTCATGGACAGCACACCTTCTAAATTAGTGGTGGCTATAAACCAAGTTTCGTGGGGCAGCCACAGAAAAGAGATCGTGTAAGCATTCTGTTCCCACAAGCCTAAATGTCAACAGCTCCCCAGATTGCAATTTGGCAATGTGAGATTTTAGTATTTGTGCCTATGGGTATGTGGCTACTTATTTACACTTCCATTCCTAGCTCTCTACTACGGACAACTTGACGCTTCAATTGGACAACTAAGTGGATGAGGTTGATGTTTGCTTTCTCTTTGCAAATGCACCTTGTGGGCAGGAGGTATGAGCGCCAGCTTGATAGACAGCAGATAGTCAAGGACAAAGCACAGGCAACATGGCAGTTGTTAGAGCTGCAAACACAGATCTGGTGCTCTGGTGTGTCACTAATGTGGCACCCCAGGGGTTCGGTTGCCACAGTGGCATTATCTAGCTCATTAGAGGTGATGTCATGCCTGGAAGCAAGAAGGGGTTCCCTAGTCAGGTAACACCAGCATCCAACACTTGTCCTGATTCCAGACCAGAAGGGGAAGCTCTGAACCCGGTTTCAGAGGAGCTTCCCTATAAATTCTGGCCTGGAGGAGGGGTTAGTCAGTTCAGTACGGAGCAGTACTGAGGGAAACCAGGTTGATGTCCTGGGGACTGGAGCTGGTAGGAGCTAGTCCCAGGACAGAGGAAAGCTAGTGAGACACAGGAGTTGAGGAGAACCTGGGGAGTGGAGCCGTGACTGGGCTCACCCCATAGGAAAGTGCTGGAAACCAGATGCCGGAGTCTGTGGTTGTTCGGGTACTGAAGTCCCGGCAGCAAAATCCGGAGGGCAGAGGATTGCAAGTCTCCTGGCCCTGGTAAACACCTGACTGCACAGCAGCATAGCAGAGCCTGGAGCCGCCACGGAGGAGCAACACCTCAATAGACTCAAGCTGCCAGCCATATGGGTAAAGGACTAGACATGCAGGAAGAGGGCCACAGCACAGCTTTAGGCAGCGAGGTCCAAGTAGAACCACACAGAAGGGAGGCCTCTACAACCACCTGGCTACGTGGATCCCCAATTGTTTACTGGCTGCCTGGATCTCCATTACCACCTGTTGCCAGTACCCCGGTTTGCTTCAACAACCATTAAGTAAAGGTAATGGAAACTTTCATAATTTTGTCCTGCAATTATTTACCGTGCCATCAGTCCTGCACTCCACTGTATCCTATTCCCGGCATAGACTGCATCAACTGCCCTGGGGTCCTCCACTCTACCGTGGAGAGCCACACCATCTCAGCTGCAATACTGATAGCCCCAGAGGATCTGCACTACAGCGTCAGCAATCCATCTCCATTTCCAAAACCCACAGGTGGCATCACAGATCCATTTTCCATATAAACCTATTCCCCATTTATTAACACTGCCAGGGCCACAAACCAGGTCACGACCCCATGACCTTCCCCAAGAGTTGCTGACTCAGTTTCGGATATCCCAAGGTCCTGGGTGGGTGTGTCACCAACCTACTGAGGTGCTTGGCTGCTATGTGGTTACATATACTCATGGTGCTGAGGTTGCCTTTGCCCTTGACCTCTTCTCAGCTTGGTATGGCAGATGCTACAGATTGCAATGTTTTTTTTCTGAAGAATTTTCTGTAAAAAAAGTTCCAGACAGCGGCTGAACGCCCCCATGCCCTGATTTTTGGGCCACAGTGGGTGTGCTCTTGGGCACAGTAGACCCAATTCTCAGTCTGGTCAAACCAGTATCCCATGGCACCTGTGGGCGGTGTTATGCATCAATCTTCCTCTGTATTGCTGTGTTAGCTATGCGTGCCAATGGCCCAACCAACTCATTTTCCATGTTATCCTCCTTAACAATTGAGATTGTAGGCTGACCTGATAGCAACTGTGTCTCATCATCATCCTAAACATCTGGAGACAGTAAATCAGGTTCCTGATACTGACTTTCTTATCGCCGTTGGCCCACAAATATTGTGCATCAATGTTCCCAAACCTCCAAAATGTATAGAGGGCCTTCCCAAGTGAACAGAGGACGGACCATCCAAATGTCTAAGAAAGAGTGGGCCCTCAGCAAACTCAGGTTCCTGCCTACTGCAGACCCTCTGAACATTTGAATGTAGGTCTCCAAATGTCTTGGAAGTTGAGGAGAAGGAAGAGGGTTTTGCCAAATCCTATAATGGGCACATTGTAAAGTGCTATGGAATATGTATTCTGCTATCACAGTGTCAATGAGGGAGGGACCACCCAAATGTCTAAGTAAGAGTGGTCCCTCCAATATGTATGTTACAGGACAATCTCTGGGCCTTCAGCAAACTCAGGTTCATGCCTACTGCAGACCCTCTGAACATTTGCATCTAGGGCCACTAATGTCATGGAGGTGGAGGAGAAAGGAAAGAGGAGGGTTTTGTAAAACGCTATGTTGGGCACATTGTAAAGTGCTATGGAATATGTATTCTGCTACCACAGTGTCAATGAGGGAGGGACTACCCAAAAGTCTAAGTAAGAGCGGTTCCTCCAAAACATGTTAGAGGGGCCCCTCTGGGCCTTCAGCAATCTCAGGTTTCCTGCCTACTGCAGATCCTCTAAACATTTGAATTTAGGGCCGCAAATGTCATGGAAGTGGAGGAGGAGGAGAAGGGTTTTGCCCAACACTACATTGGGCACATTGTAAAGTTCTATGGAATATGTATTCTGCCATAACAGTGTCAATGAAGGAGGGACCGCCCAAATGTCCAAGTTAGAGCGGTCCTTACAAAACGTATGTTACAGGACTACCGGAAGTCTCTGAGGTCATAGATCAACATAACTACTGGTACATTGTAGCTGGCCTTGTAAAGTGCTGGGGTAATCGAGGGACATACAAAATGTATGAGTCAGGGCCCTCCCAATTGTAAAAGGCGAATAAAAGCTACAATAGTGCGTGTGAAGAAACGCTAAAAGCTATATCTTTATGTTTCTCTGGTTTATTTAGCCTTGTATACTAGTAATTATGCATGAAAAACTATTTATGAACCTTTTTGGCCGGTAAAATGCAATTTAGGTTAGGTTAGGTTTGGTAGTTTTTGTGTATTTGTAACAGTGGTGTAATCCTGCGACAAAGCTATTCCCACAAACCATATGTGAGTCAGAAATGCATGCAGGTATATTCTCCACGCTCTTCCCATTCTGTTTTATCACTTTCCCACCCATTTCAGTCTTTTCCTCAAGCCCCAGACCCTTATTTTAGGGTCCGGCAGAAAATGACCCACATATCCTATTGACTTAGATTTTACTCGCTATTCAGCACCAATACGTGATTATTAGGAAGTACTTAAACAGAGTATAGTGATTACGAATATTACAGTACTTACTCATCACTACTTGTCTCTTTAGATTCCCCCATAGGTGTTCGGTTGGGTTCAGATCAGGAGACACTTGGCCACTGAATCATTTTCACCCTGTTCTTGCTTAGAAACTCTACAGATGTGTTTTGGATCACTGTCATGTTGGAAAATTGCATGTCTAGAAGAGGTCGAGTGATGGTAACATCTCTTTCTATATAAAGCAGTAAATCTGTGAATTTATGATACTATCAATAAAATGTAGCTCCCCCACACCAGCAGGCCACATAAGGATATTGCCACCTCCATGTTTCACTGTCAGAACCATGCATTTAGAAAAATTAATTGACCTAAACAAATTGACTTGAAACTTATTTCACAGCTGTATGAAAAGCTCAAATTAATTTTTTGAAATGAGGTTACATACTAAGTTAAGGAGACTCCATAGCAAAGATTAAAATGTGGTGCTGGATAATTTCACCATAACATGCTCCTTGCCATTTGAAACAAGAATATTTTTATTTACTTGTTGGCATCATCTCTTTTCCTTAACCTCTGTCTTATCTGAGATATGCCACATGTACAGTCCATGCAACGGTAGAAGAAATCAGTATGCAAAACTCCCTCAACATGGACAAATAAGCTATCTGTGAAACAGCACAAATCGACAATATAAGTTGATTGGCCCTTGCTTACTTAATTTTGCATGATGCAATAATCATGAAGGTTTCATATGAACAATTATTTGTGTGATGTTGTTGGCAGCACATCCGTGTTTACATGGGTGAATGTCCTTCCAATAACAGTGATTTTAGGTCAGCATAAAATATGCAATCAGTGATAATTATTGGTGACCATTCACTTGCTGAAAAAAGCGATGATCAGGAACCTATATTCTTTTGAAATATTGCTTGGCAAAAAGTCTTTAAAAAGGACCTGTCACCAACCATACATGGTGATCTAATTACAGCACTGAATGCAGCATGTCTGCTGCATTCAGGCAAGCGGTCCCCCAGCCCTTGAGTCCCCCTGTACCCCTAGATAATACACTTTGAAAACTTACATATTGGAGCCAAATAGGAGGTGGCTTGTGGCTGGAGCCAAAGGGCAGTTTCACACCCCCTGTACGTTTAATCCGCCCACTGACGCCACCCTGATGCCAATCATTGTCTCCCTCGCCTGCTGCATAGTACACCGAGGTTATTGCAGTGCTGGCCGCTTTGCCTCGGCCCCTGCGGTGATGTCACTGCCTTTCCCCGCCCTGCTCCATGGTTAACATGGAGCAGGGCGTGTATAAGCGGTGATGTCACAGCAGGAGGACAATCGCTCCACCTCCTGCTGTGACATCACTGCTTATACCCACCCTGCTCCATGGTTAACATGGAGCAGGGCGGGCAAAGGCAGTGACGTCACCGCAGGAGGCGTCTTTTGGAGGCCTTTTGACAGGCAACCACTGAGAACGAATAGCAGCAAGCTTAGGAAGCTTACCGAGCACAGCAAAGTCTGCAGCCAGGTGACCGAATTGCCCCAACCTGAGTTCTTCAAGTAGTCTCTGATCTTCCAGACAAATTCTAGGATCCTAGGCTGAAGTCCTCTTGAATATGATCCAGTTTTATGATCCCCTAGCAGTAACTGAAGCTCCTAGGCTTAGGGCATGTAGCATATCAACAATTGGTGCCTGAAGAAAGTCCTTTTTATACCCCAAGCCTTCACCTCAGGTATTGTGTTCTTACAAAATTGGTGGAATAAGGCTGTCCTGTGAATGATTGGTAATTCAACCCAGCTGCATAATTTTCCTCTGAATGATGTAAACAAATGGGGCTAATGCAATTTACATTTAGGTAGCAATCTACAAACTAAGACAATGGGGCCTTCAAGTTGTCTGGCAAGAAACATTGACTTACTCCTCATGCGCTAACAAACAAAAATAACAATATGTCTGACCTAATTAAGAATATTTGACTTATCACACAAATGGTCAAATACTGTGTTGCCCCATTCCTCGATGGCTGTCCTTATAGGATTGACCATGTATTACCTAACGTCTTACACAATGGTAGAAATAGATAGGAAGTCTGTAAAATATAGTCCAGTATCACTTATCTCTTCATATGATGATAACACTTATGAATTTTTACGCATCAATAGGGACTCCATAGGGGTGCTGTAATCAATGGATCAAATTCTCATATCATTCCTCAATGGCTCAACACATTTACCCCCAATTAAGTAAAGGGGGTTCATCAGTAGACCGAGGTAACTCAGATTGCCAAATGCTCCATTGCATGAGTAAAATAATCCAATCCATTGTCATTGTGATTGTATAGTCTTTTTGTGTGTAGGTCCTTATGGATTTTTTAATAACTATATGTGATACAATATTGAAGAAATGCTGGAAATCAGGGTAGACCATGATCGGTAAGTATATTAATACACTTAGGCTGCAGTAACATATTATAGGTATTTTGTTGCACTTTTTTGCGCGTGCTTTTTGCTGCGTTTTTCGGCCGTGCAAAAAAGTGCAGCAAAATACGCAGGGGCTTTCACACACTGCACTTTCTTTACCCCAGAAAGCGCAGGTGATGTCACAGAGGGGAGGAAGAATCCTGCTTCCTCCTCCCCTCTGTGACAGCTGTGACCGCCCATTAGATTTCACAGTGTATTGATATACACTGCGAAATCTAAATTAAACAAAGCCAAATGTATGAAAAATAAAAAAGAATGACGTACTTTACCTCTCCGACGCCTTTTCCCGGTGTCCGGTGGCGAGGCCAGGAGATGTGTGTCCTGCAAGAGCCTGCTGTGATGACAGAGGGGTGTTCCCAGCGCTGATTGGCCGCTCGCGGTCATGTGATATGTATCACATGACCGCGAGCGACCAATCTGCGCCGGGAACGCCCCTCTGACATCACAGCAGGTCCTGGCAGAAGACACCTCGCCTGGCCTCAATACCGGACACCAGGAAAAGGCGTCAGAGAGGTAAAGTATTTCATTCTTTTTTATTTTTCTTACATTTGGCTTTGTTTAATTTAGATTTCGCAGTGTATATTAATACACTGCAAAATCTAATGGGGCGGTCACAGCTGTCACAGAGGGGAGGAGGAAGCAGGATTCTTCCTCCCCTCTGTGACGTCAGAGGGAGAAAACGCAGGAGCAGCTGTATAAAGAATTGACATCTCAATTCTTTACGCAACTGTGTTTTCTCCCTGAAAAAGCACTGCGTATTTTTATGCAGCGTCTGCACAGCAAATTGCGTATTTTGAAAAGCGCGCGTAAAAAAGCGCGGCAAAATACGCAATGTGTGAACGCAGCCTTACACATAATTACATAGATAATTAGAACAATTTAAGAAAAATAATAGGGGGTGATTTTTCTTTAAGTTTAGTAAAAAAGCAAGTACCGTATATACTCGTGTATAAGCCGACCCGTGTATAAGCCGACCCCCCTACTTTTGCCCCCAAAACCTGGGAAAATCTATTGACTCGCGTATAAGCCGAGGGTGGACCCCAGCACAGGTATACAGCCCCCAGCAGTGGTATACAGGCCCCAGCAGTATGATATACAGCAGCCCCCAGTGGTATATACAGCAGCCCCAGTGGTATTGCAGCCCCTATATACAGCAGCCCCAGTGGTATTGCAGCCCCAGTGGTGTATACAGCAGCCCCTATATACAGCAGCCCCAGTGGTATTGCAGCCCCAGTGGTATTGCAGCCCCTATATACAGCAGCCCCAGTGGTATTGCAGCCCCAGTGGTATTGCAGCCCCTATATACAGCAGCCCCAGTGGTATTGCAGCCCCAGTGGTATTGCAGCCCCTATATACAGCAGCCCCAGTGGTATTGCAGCCCCAGTGGTGTATACAGCAGCCCCTATATACAGCAGCCCCAGTGGTATTGCAGCCCCTGTATACAGCAGCCCCAGTGGTATTGCAGCCCCAGTGGTGTATACAGCAGCCCCTATATACAGCAGCCCCAGTGGTATTGCAGCCCCAGTGGTATTGCAGCCCCTGTATACAGCAGCCCCAGTGGTATTGCAGCCCCAGTGGTGTATACAGCAGCCCCTATATACAGCAGCCCCAGTGGTATTGCAGCCCCTGTATACAGCAGCCCCAGTGGTATTGCAGCCCCAGTGGTGTATACAGCAGCCCCTATATACAGCAGCCCCAGTGGTATTGCAGCCCCAGTGGTATTGCAGCCCCTATATACAGCAGCCCCAGTGCGGTATACAGCAGCCCCAGAGGGGTATACAGCAGCCCCAGAGGGGTATATAGCAGCCCCAGAGGGGTATACAGCAGCCCCAGAGCTGTATACAGCAGCCCCAGAGGGGTATACAGCAGCCCCAGAGGGGTATATAGCAGCCCCAGAGGGGTATATAGCAGCCCCAGAGGGGTATACAGCAGCCCCAGAGGGGTATACAGCAGCCCCAGAGGGGTATACAGCATCCCCAGAGGGGTATATAGCAGCCCCAGAGGGGTATACAGCAGCCCCAGAGGGGTATACAGCAGCCCAGAGGGGTATACAGCAGCCCAAGAGGGGTATATAGCAGCCCCAGAGGGGTATACAGCAGCCCCAGAGGGGTATACAGCAGCCCCAGAGGGGTATACAGCAGCCCCAGAGGGGTATATAGCAGCCCCAGAGGGGTATATAGCAGCCCCAGAGGGGTATACAGCAGCCCCAGAGGGGTATATAGCAGCCCCAGAGGGGTATACAGCAGCCCCAGAGGGGTATACAGCAGCCCCAGAGGGGTATTTAGCAGCCCCAGAGGGGTATACAGCAGCCCCCGCTGTATACAGCAGCCCCCGCTGTATACAGCGGTACCCGGCTGTATACAGCCCTCCCCCCTGGTATACCGGGCCCCCCCTGTGGCAACCTGTAAAGGAAGCGATGATTATACTTATCGGGTCGCTGTCGCCGACGCCGACGCTCTGTCATCGTCCGTCACCGCGCTCCTTCCCGTCTTCATGCTTCCTTCACGGGCGCACAGAAAATGACGTCATTTCCTGTGCGACGGTGAAGGAAGCATGAAGACCAGGAGGAGCGCGGTGACGGACGGTGACAGAGCGGCGGCGTCGGCGACAGCGACCCGATAAGTATAATCATCGCTTCCTTTACAGGTTGCCACAGGGGGGCCCGGTATACCACTGGGGGGGGGGGCTGTATACAGCCGGGTATATATTTTTTTTTTTTATGATTACCGTATATACTCGTGTATAAGCCGAGGGGGGACTTTTCAGCACATTTTTTTGTGCTGAAAAACTCGGCTTATACACGAGTATATACGGTACATTTGCACACAGGGATAGTTATTGGATAGCTTTGTCTAGGTTTCGTTAATAAATTGAATGGTCATAAAATATAATAGCAATTTCATTGTGTAATAACCTCCATCACCATAATGTAATGCAAAAGGATGCAGAATAATAAAAATGTTGATCATATCTATCACTATATTAAGGACAGCTGTTTTCTGCATTACCGATTACATATTTATGATCTTTACAGCCTTAATCGGTGTGCTCTGAGCATTTTAGTGCAGCTCTTTCTCTCTCAGATGGGGAATTTGCTGCATTTACTGTATATTCTTTATCTATATGAAGACAAAGAGGGGAATGGATTGAACGTTGTATTAAACTAAATATATGGCATATGGGAATGATATTATCTAGAACACACTACTGCCGGGATGATGCCAAAACAGTTTTATAGATGGTCTCATCATGAGAAAGACTGACATCTGATAAACACAATGCCCATAGCTGTAAATCTTGTCATTACAGTTTATGGCAAACCTGTCTTTCTTCTCTCTCTACAGTGATATGTTCACAAGAGAGAATATACGATACTGTACAGTCGCCAATGCTCATTAGGTGACTTTAATTTATTAACATTAATGAATCACGTTATACTTTCATCCAACCTATTAGAAACATTAAAAAGGAACTACATATAAAGTTGACGTAGAACATGTGAAATCCTTTTACACCTCTTGCATTGTAATATATCTCTCTCTAGAGGCCTCATAGATCATTCGGCCACTAAAGACACAAAGGAGATATCTTCTACTGATTCAGCAAAGTTTTTTCTTGTTATTGAACTTTTTTCAAAGACATCAGAAAAACTCAGTGCAATAAAATAAAAGCCTTGGGGATATTCTCACATTGCTTTTACTGTATATGCATTTTTAAATGAAAAATGCAGACTATTTCTAGAAAACCAAAGTGGAAATTCTGTTGGTGTGTTAGTTTTTGGTGTGTTTATGTATTGTTTGGTGCTAAACCTGGTTTATTTCAATGGGTGAGAAACTGTAGTAAAAAAGACATAACAAATTAATATGGTCCCTATTTAACAAAATAAAAATAAATTTAAATAAATCACAGCAGGTGAAAAAACAATGCAAAAAGGCGCTGTGTGAATGAGATTCTAGAAATCGATTTTATTTTCCTATTTACTCTAAAAGGTTGCATTTTTTACTGCCCAAAAATTAAACACAAAAAAAATCAATTAAAAATGCTACAAATGAACAAATCGTGACTGTAGTTTTAAGTACAGTCATCCATAATAATAAAATAATAATAATAAATCTTTATTTATATAGCGCCAACATATTCCGCAGCGCTTTAGAATATTATAAAACGCAACCCTAATTTGGTGAAGGAAAAGAGAAAAAAAATGTTAATGTTAAATGGGGTTCATCTTATAATGCCAGTGTCTGTCATATAATCAGTATAAATGTGGTGCCCCAGGGTCTGGTTGCCACAAAACTAGGCTCGGAAGCAAGTAAAGGTACCCACCTCAGGTGAAACACACGCACAACACCTTCCCAACTCCAGGCCAGAAGGGGGAGCTCTAAAGCACGAGTTCAGGGCAGGTCCCTATAAATTGTGGTCTGGGGTCTGGGTTAGGCAGTTGAGTTCCAATGGAGGAATGTAGAAGGCATCCTACGGTTGAGTGCCGTGCCAGGCCCGTCCAAGGAAACTGACTAGCCATTGTGAGGGACCCGTAGGTGCAGGTCTGAGGAAGTGGAGGAGTAGGTGTGGGGAGTGGAGACAGTGTCAGCTCGCCTCAGCACCAAGCGCAGAACAGACATCGGAGTCCGAGGTTGAAAGGGACTATATACCCAGCAGCCAGCACCGGGGGGTGGGTGATTCCAAGTTGCTCGCCCACCACAAGGCCAGGAGACTCAACCAGATCAAAGAGAGCTCAGGGAGGCGCAGTGAAAGGAGAGCAACACTAAAAGGGCTCAAGCTGCCTGTCACACGGTCAGAACAGACAAGAGAGGAGAGGGTCACAGCACAGCTTCAAACAGCCAGGGCAAACAGGGAGTAGTGCAGTAGAGAGGTCTCAGGACTTGCCAGGTGTAGAAAACCTGAACTTGCTTCCAGGCTCCACACCCCTAACACCCCTTGTGAACTGTGCCCTGGATTAACCTGCTTCTGACTTCAGTAAAGGTAAAGGAGACTGTTATCCCTGCACCTGTCAGTTATTCCATACACTAAGTCCTTGCATCCCCAACAAACGTATCATCTTCATAGACATTATGGTTGTCCTGGGGACCTGCTCTTCCCCTGGATAGCTGAACCATCCTCGCTGCTACACCCATCATCCCCAGAGGTCCCGACTGCAGCAGCAGCTATACCGACCGCATTCCACGGGTGGCATCACTACAAAACTTTTATTTTTGCTTTTATTTTTCAAATTGCCCTTTATAACTGATTAACCCAATGAGGGGATCACAGACATGGTCACGCCACCATGACATCCTGCAGCCCTAGACGACGACAAGAGGGCCTGGTTCCTAGTACCCAACGGTCCCTGCCAGGGGCAAATCATATATGTCCCTCATCATGGTACATGACCCCACCCATCCTGGCATATATATATCCTTGTATATATGTCCCCGCATCCTGGTATATAGCCACCCCATTCTGGATATGGCCCTCTTATCTTGGATATGGCCCCCCTGTGATGGCACATGCCCCCCTGTCATGGCACATGTACCTCTGTGCTGGCACACGTCCCCCTGTGCGGGCCCACATCTTCCTGTGCGGGCACATGGTCCCCTGTAATGGCACACATTCCCCTGTGATGGATATGCCACCCCTCCATTCTGGATATTTTGCTCCCCATCACTGTGTATGCCCCCCATGCAGCTGCCCACACTAAAATAACAAACACTTTCAACTTACCTCTCAGGCGCTTGCCTCCATCTCTCCCTGCTTTTGCCACACTTCCAGGGTCCCATGGAAGCCGGTCATGTGATCGGGGCGCACACTGATGACATAACTCTCCTGTGCCGATCACATGACCGGCACATGTGATATGTCAGCTCCCCTATCCATATCTCGGCGAGATTTCAGCACCGAGGTGATGGACAGTGGGTGCAGTGTATATTACATGCGGCTAATGAGCAGGAGCACATGAACTCCCGCCACCTCTGCAGCTATCCTCCTTCATCCCCCGGACACCACTCCAGAGCTGCCCCCCCCTTCCTACAGCACAGAAAGTACATTTGGATTATAAAACGCACCCCCACTTTCCTCCAGAATTTGGGGGGACAAAAGTGCATTTTATACTCCAATAAATATGATATATATATATATATTTATAATAAACATATATCTTTATATTTCTAATGGTGATATTGACATACATTTCTCACCCACCCAATCCAAACAGGCAAAGAAATCAAATTAAGTTATGACACCTGCAGGGTGTGAAATTTGGACACAGTGCCAGATGTGGCAGCAGCTGTGAAGTCCAGGAAGCTTACAATGTCGTTAAAACATCCGTTTAAGAGAGCTTAATATTTTGGGGTAACTTTTTTTTTAAAAAATGTATTTATTTTTATTTATTTTCTTTTTATTATTATTTTTTTTATTTAGAGGAGAGAAAACCTTTATTATTGCAGAGGTTCAGCAGCATGCAAAGTCACCTCTTCTTTATTTGCTATCAATTAAGTCCTTCACTGCCCGGGAATTTTTCATTTCTGTTTTTCGTTTTTTGCTCCCCTGCTTCCAAGAGCAATAACTTTTTTATTGTCCCATCAATATAGACATATGAGGGCTTGTTTTTTGCAGGATGATTTGTACTTTGAGATGCAATCATTTATTATACCATATACTGTAGTGTACAGGAAAATGGGAAAAAAAATTCCAAATGCGGTGAAATTGCAAGAAAAGTGCAATTACACATTTAGTTTTTCGTTTTTTTATTCACCATGATCACTATATGGTAAAACCGATGTGACCATGTGATGCCTCGGGTTGGTACGAGTTCGTAGATACCAAACATGTATACTTTTACTGGTATCTAAGTGGTGAAAAAAAAAATCTGAAGTTTGAAAAAAAAAAGAGAATCATACTTTTTGCGCCATGTTCTGCGCCCCGTAGCGTTCTCATTTTTTAGGATATGGGGATGTGTGGTGGATTATTTTTTGTGGCTTGAGCTGACGTTTCTACAGTAATGATACAAATTTTTGATGGATATGCAGTTTTGATCACCCATTATTGCATTTTATAGCAATGTTGCGGCGACCAAAAAACGTAATTTTGGCCCCAGACCCCAACAAGGTCACAGCAATCCAAAGTTGGCTAAGTCCCAGCACCTTCAAAGAAGTGCGGCAGTTCCTGTGGCTGGTAGGCTACAACAGGATGTTCATCAAGGGTTTTACCAAGATGGCCGCACCACTGCCAGACCTCCTGGTAGGCCAGGTCAAGAAGGCCAGAGGCCCGAGCCCCTCAGTGAAATGGGAGGCCAAAGAGGAAAATTCTTTCCAGCAGTTGAAGAGAGCTCTGACAGGAGGAGAGATTCTGGCCCACCCTGATTATACCCATCCATTCATATTGTCCCAAGTGCAGAGAGGCAAAGAGAGAGTGATCGCCTATGCCAGCAGTGAGCTCAGGCCTATGGAGAGGAACCCTGAAAACTACAGCTCCTTCAAGCTGTAGTTCCTAGCCATAGTGTGGACAGTGACAGAACGCTTCAAGCACTATCTGGCAGCTGCAAAGTTTACAATCTACACGGATAACAATCCCCTGACCCACCTGGAAACCACCAATCTGGGAATGCTGGAGCAGCGTTGGATGGCTCGGCTCTCTAATTACAATTTCACCGTCAAATACTGGGCAGGGCACAAAAATGCCAAAGTCGACACCCTGTCCAGGATGCCCCATCTGTCCGACGAGGGGGAAGATCCAGAAGAGGTGGAAGAAGTAGAATTACTAGCTTTCCACCGTAAAAAGGTGTCCCAATGTTCCCATGAAGTGAAAGACATGCAACCAGGGGGACAGGAAGTCGCCTTAGATCTATTACCCCTTCACAACTGGGCAGAAACACAGGATGTGACCCGCTGTTAGCCTGATCAAGGCGTTACTGCAAAAAAAGGACGTGCACCCAGACCCAGACGCCCCAGCAGAGGCACTGCAACTGTAGAAGGAGAGAGGCAGACTGTTCATCTATGCCGGTAAACATTGTAGGCAGCACACCAACCCTAGGACCCACGAGCTAGTGTGGCAGATAGTAGTCCCGAAAAGAGACACCTCTATGGCCCTGGAAGCCTACCATGATGGAGCCGGGCACTTCAGGTGGAAGAAGCTGGAGGTATTACTCCTTGAAAGGTTCTACTGGGTTGGTATGAGGGCAACCATTGAAGCATGGAGCAGGAGCTGTGGCCCCTGCAGCCTCTGCAGAAAAGTCTGTGACAGCCAGCAGGCCCTGATGCAACCTATTGTCACCAAACAGCCCCTGGATTTAGTGGCCTGGACCATGTGAAGTTGACCCCAAGTCGGTCCAGCTACATCTATGCCCTCACGATAGTGGACCACAACTCTCGATTCCTGGTGGTGGTACCCGTGAAAGAGCTGACAGCGAAGACCACAGCACAAGCCTTCCAGACACACGTTTGTAGACCGCACGGCTTCCCGGAATGGGTACTGACAGACCAAGGCGCAGTCTTTGAGGCTGAAGTGTTCCAGGAGCTCTGCAGCCTGTATGGTTGCAAAAAGATCAGAACCATGCCGTACCATTCCCAGTCAAATGGCCTGTGCGAGAAAATGAACCAAATCGAGATTGATGTACTGAAAACACTTCCATTAAAAGAGAGGAACATGTGGCCGAAGAAGCTTCCAGATCTAGTGGACGTGTACAACAACATCACAGTGAATTCCACCAATTTCAGTCCCACCTACTTGATGAGAGCCAGGCCTGGCAAACTGCCTATTGACTTAGAAATAGGGGTACTGACACCCGAAAATAACCTCCCAGAGATAGACTACAATGCAGAGTGCCAACAGAAGTACTGGCACATGCAAGAATGTGTTGAAGGAAACCTGACTCAAGCTAGGGAGAAACAGGACAGGACATACAACCTGAAAGCACCGACAGACCCCCTGGTACCAGGAAAACAGGAGAGAAAGCGACGGGTTCACAAGTTGGACGACCAGCGGGAGGCAGAGCCCTACACCGTGATGCATTCTCACTTTGACACTCAGAATGTCTTCCTGATCAGCAAAGACGGGGAGAAACTTCTGCTACCATCTCCAGAGATAACCTGAAATGATGCCCCGAGCAGCTGAAAGGCCAAGAAAATCCCTGACCATACCTAAACCCAAACTAGCAAGGGAAGAGATGGTCCACACTGTGCTGGGAGACTTCTCCAAGACTTGGACCTAGATCAACGGAGCTATTGTGGTCTCTGTATTGACCTCTATCCTACTGGCAACGCAACCGCCTGCAAGGACTCTAAAGGTACCGTCACACGCGGCAATTTTGCTAGCAATTTCACTGGCAATTTGCTGGTTCCAGTGAAATCATGGACACATTATTCTTTTTTGTTGCCGTGTACAAATGGAACAATGTGTCCATGATTGCACTGCAACCAGCAAATTGCCAGTGAAATTGCTAGTAAAATTGCCGCGTGTGACAGTACCTTAAGTGTCTGAAGAAGATTGGGTAAAAAGATTTTAAGCCCGAATAGGGATTGGAACTGATGTGAGTTGTAAATATCTAACTCGTACAGCAGCACTGTATTGTATAAGCAACACAAAATAAGTAATGAAAATAGGTTTAAACCTACTATAACGTACAGTGCCTTGTGAAAGTATTCAGCCCCCCTGAACTTTTCAACCTTTTGCCACATTTCAGGCTTCAAACATAAAGATATGAATTCTAATTTTTCTGTGAAGAATCAACAAGTGGGACACAATCGTGAAATGGAATGAAATTTATTGCATATTTTAAACTTTTTTAACAAATAAAAAATTGAAAAATGGGGTGTGTAATATTATTCGGCCCCTTTACTTTCAGTGCAGCAAACTCACTCCAGAAGTTCAATGAGGATCTGTGAATGATTCTAGTGTTTAACTCAGATTTTTATTTTAAATTCATTTTTAAAACATTTTTATATTGTTTTTATATTATATCTTGATTAATTGGCCTTTTTCAAAGGCAGCAATACCAAATATGTGTTTTTATGTTTTGGTTTATTGCTTTATATTTAATGGGGCAAAAGGGGGTTGATTTAAACTTTATATTTTTTTTTACTTATTTCATATTTTTAAAAACATTTTACTTTCCACTTCATTAGGGACTTGAATCTTTGGTCCTCTAATTGCTTGTACTTAGTTATGAGCAAGTGCAATCATCACTATTCGCTACTTGCATGGATAGTACAGTATTTGCGATGCTCATTACTCTGCTAGTATCGCTGGTGCTCGTGAGTGACGTGTCAATCTCGAATGACCTGACACAAATTGCCAGCTCCCTTCAGTATACAGAGGAAGTCGGCCTCCCAGTGAGAACAGATTCAATGGGAGGGGCACAGCAAGGTGTTTTATGCAGTGAAAATGGAAAAAACCCACTCACCCACTCTGCCGCATAAAGACTCGTCTTATAGCTGGATGTGTGTGGACGGAGCCTATCACTAACTGACTTACATTAAACTCGCTATTCGGACGAGTATGAGAGCATTGAAAACTACTCGTTACAAGTGTAGCGATTACGAATATTACGCTACTCACTCATCATTACTAGTACTATATATATCCATGATTCAGCTATGTATAGCAAGAATCATGATCTCCTATGAAAACTAGCAGAGCATTGGCTTTGACAGGAGAAGCATCATGACAAGCATAGGGCTCTAGCGCAAACTCCCTAATCTTATGGCAACCCATTATTGTGGAATGTCACAACCTTGCCCCCCTCACCCTCCACCCAACAAACATGCATTAAATGCCGCTGTCAGAGATTGACAGCAAAATTTAACCAGTTAAAAGAAATGGGTGCATTTGTTAGTGGCAGATAATGGCTGTATAATTCTGCCATCATCTGCCAGGATAGATGCAGAATCGCATGTGAGCTTATCATGTTCAGATAATGACTCTATAATAAATATGGTCTAAGTTAGTCTATTTTTAGAAATGTTCATGTTACCAACAGGAAGTTTCCACATCCTCATAGTCTGCTCCTGCGACTTCTCCTTCTGCCACCTGGTGCCGCTGTGTTCACTCCGAATGTGGAGCTGACTGTATCGATGGGTTTCAATGGCTGCCCAGCTGCGGTTATTTACTCTGATTTTAGCCAGTTAGGAAGTACTGCAGCCTATTTGAATCTTCTGTTTGCTCCTGCTAGTTGTCAGATATATTCCCTGGTTCACTTGTTATTATCCTACTTTGTATTATTAATTTTCCGGATTGACCTCTGCCTGGTTTTGTCTCCAACCTAACCATTTTGTACTGACCTCTCAGCTTTGACCCTGCTTGGCGACCTTTGTATTCCTGGAATGCAACTCATTTATAGTCAACAACTTTGCAATAAAGTCAGAACCCTGTATAGGGGTTAAAGGGTGTCTGGGTATCTCAGTGTTCTGCCTGACGGTGCGGTTTGGATTAATCTGTTCGGGATTCCCCTTTTTACCTGTAACTTGGACAGACGTTACAGAAGTAGAGTTGTTAAATTAGGCCTTGTGGACAGTGTGAAAATTGCAATTTTTTTAAATATAGATATTGATATGACAAAGTAATAATGATGAAAATTAAAGCAAAGTATATTTAGCTTAAAAATCTGATGTAAATGATGTATTTTGCTGATGACACAATCGCTTTAAAATGCTGTTCATACCTGTAGATTGACATTCTAATTGCATTCGCTTGCATCTGAAAATATGAAATGTCCTTCTCCCTACAATGTGATCTCCTCATATCGCATCCTCCTAGACATGATCCCATTGTATGGCTTGTGAAGCATTTTTTTTCGACAATCCCTTCTTGAGGAGCAAGCAATGAAGCACTTGAGCAATTATGTAAAATGCTGCACATCATAAATGACCTTGTGCAAGCTTGTAATTGAAAACAATATAACTTTTTCATAGTATAAACATATAAATGTATCCCATCTTCTAATATTAATAAAGCATGAGGTGTAACAAAGAGATAATAACCCCATTTATTTTCATAAGTCAGTAAGCACAATGTCTGTGGGATTAATTCAAGGCTTCAGAACAAAACCGCTAGATAAAAAGCTTTTAAGACCCTCTTCATAATGCTGTCATCCCTTTCTTCCTTCAATTCCTTCATGAGAATGTCTTACTCGGTATTTAAAAAAAAAATGAATTTATGGTTACACAAAGGTCACGAGTTCTACTTTTTTTCTTATCTGCTGACATTAATGATCTTGCCTTGATGAATTACACACATAGAAAAATTATAAGGTGTGTTACCATTTATAGCAGATAGATAATAATGACACTAGCTTTAGGTATTGCAGGGCTCCGGCGATAATGAATGAAATTTGATATTTTTTCGTTTTAGCTTTTAACCAAAGACTGGAAATATTTGTGAAGTGTAAAGGCAATGATATATATGATTTTCTTAATATTATAAAATATAAATCTTAACATTGTGACCTGTATTTGCATTCAGCCCCTGTGAGTCAATGCTTTGTAGGATCACCCTTAGCATATCTTTGCAAATCTAGACACGTTTTGCCCATTCCTTTTTGAAAAATATATCTAGCTCAATGAGATTGGATGAAGGATTCTGTGATCAGAAATTTTAAAGTCATGATGCAGATTCTCAATGGGATTTAGGTCTGGACTGTGACTGGGCCATTCACACAGGAATATGCTTTGATCTAAACCATCCAAAGTAGGCTCTGGCAGAATGTTTAGGATTGTTTAATTTACACCCTAATCTCAAGTATTTTGCAGCTCCAACAGGTTTTTCTCCTATAATTAGCTCCATCCATCTTTCCATCCACTCTGACCAGCTTCCCTGCCTTTAGTGTAGAAAAGCTACACTCTACAGCAGGATGCTGCCCCCATCATGTGTGACTGTGGGGATGGTGTTTTCAGGGTTATGTGTAGTGTTAGATTTCCTCCACACATAGTGTTTTGCATTTAGCACATGAAATTCTTCTTTGGTCTCATCTGAGCAGAGCAGACTAAAGGAAATTACTATAAAACCAATTTTATTTGGATACAACTTTTAAAACAAAACCCCAATTATATAGTGAAAGGGTGCAGTATACTACAATACAACCCTCAACCCAGACTGTAAAGACAACACAAATATATACTAAAGTTGTCAGCCAATAAAACCCTCCAATGATCTGATTAGGAATCTGACCAAACTTCACTTATATTCTGCTGTCTTACACCGTCTCACTGACTAGTTTTCTAACTGTCACTCCTCGTCTCTCGCTCATCTAGGCTCCACACCCTGGGACCTACTGTATATACCAGGGGTCTCAAACTCCAGGCCTCGAAGGCTGCACACAGTCCAGGTTTTCAGGGTTTCCATAGCATTTGACAGTTTTAGTTTGACAGTTGGTCATTTGATTACAAAGGAAATCCTGAAAACCTGCCCTGTGTGCGGCCCTCGAGGCCTGGAGTTTGAGACCCCTGGTATATACGGTGTCCTGTACTAAAGTGGCCTACTGTATGGGTGTTGGCGGGCAGACTCTGTAGAGTCCTCCATATCTACCGCTACAGAGGCACTACACCTTCTGTTTGGGATGCTGTACCTCCCTGTGGCGCCTTGCCATAGGGGTGCCACACATCCGAATGCAACGTATGCGAATGCAGCCAAAAGCAGGTACCATGCGTCTCCATATTAAACATAGGGACGCAGTACACATGCATTTGGCTGCTTTGGCAAACCCTGAGTCCTGACCGCAAGTGTGAATCCGGTCTAAGCTCCAGTTGCTGCTGTTAGAGGCAGGATTTGTTTAGCACAGCAGACATCTACCACTTACAGAGTTGACAGAGCTCTTGAGCCTGCTTCACTGAAGCACACCCTGACTGTGACGTACAATTATGTCTGGGTGCACAAAGATGTTGAACAGGCTTAGAAAACTTATTTTCAATTACTCTAATGAATTAATGGATAGAGATGAGTGAGCCTTTTGAAGTTTGGGTTTGGGCGGTGCAGTTAAACATTTTGGCACACTGTTTATGACCCCAAACCTCAATAGAAGTCATTGATTGTCAGTTCAGCTCTCCGCCCTCATACACCCAGCCATAAGTAAAACAATTCCAGGGGCAGGAGGGCTGTTTCATTTGTTAATTAATTCTGGATGCACACTGAACCCAAAAACTGTGCTCCAGTGGGAGTCAAAGGTTGCACATGGCTCACACTGGGCCAAGCACCAACTGTACCCAACCACAGCGATGCTAGCTCCAGTACTTTGGAAATGTAAAGCTCCGGAACTTCGAACAGGTTTGCTTAGCCCTGGGAAGTTCAGCGACCTGAACAGAACCTTGAAAAGGTTCGCTCATCTTTGTTAATGAATGAGTGACCCTTATTCCCTCAATTAGCCACAAAAGGGTTTTATGCTTTGGTGGACCCAGAAAGTCCAAACATTCAGTCGGCAGACAATTCATTTCAGTAGTTACTGTGCAATTCTTCATTCGACCTGTGGGTGCACTGCATGGAAATTCAACCCAAGCTGCAATCCACCCTGTGATCAGCCCATTGTTGGGGAACTGTTTGAATAAAAAGGTTTTGTGCAAAGCGCGCAATCACTCCAATATTACAAATGATATAACTGCATATTATTTGACTTAATAAAAGATGTACAATAAAGGGATGTTACTTACTGAACTATATTTTTGGATTTTCAGACGGTATCCATTGTATTATTGTATCGTTCATAGCAGGAGAGTCATAGAATCTACTATAGTAATCACTGAGGACCCATCGATGAAATATAAAGTGTCGCTTTGAGTGACCTATATTGGTACAGAAAATGTTTACTCCTCACTGAAACAAATTTCATCTGCAAGTTTTCTTTCAGTCTACAGAGCCTGATAGATTGGTCTGGACCACTGAAGTGTATGTTATCACCAAGCCATGGAGAAAAGATGTCTGCAATGATGTAAAAAATGCTTTTGTTGTCGCTCATTCGCCTGTGAGAGCTGTAACATCATTTCTAAACAATCGGAATTGCACTTTTCTTTATAAAGGGATGGAAACTATTTTTACTTTCAGACATCGGAGACAGTGCAGAGCTATCCATGGGTGGTTGCTCGAGCAAAATCAAAGTTACAACCACATCATTACTAGAGAAGGAGAAAGAAACACAACTAGGTACACAGAATATCTATAAAATGATAATCCAGTGGGCATATACAATTTCATCTGAACATCAGGGTTTGCTTACTGGAAAAATGCACAATAACCCCTTACAAAGGCTCCATTCTTTATTTTAGGCAATTTAAGTTCATTAGTAGGCAGCATAACTTAAACAATAGTAATTGCTTAAGTCCTTGATGACCAACTGATTTTTTGTTTTATTTATTTTATTGCTCATTTATTTTATTCTTCCCTCTCTTTCTAGAGCCATATCTTTTTTTATTATCTTTTCATTAACATAGCCATATGGGGGCTTGTTTTTTGCAGGACAAGTTGTAATTTTGAATTACCGTATATACTCGCGTATAAGCCGAGTTTTTCAGCCCAAAAATTGGGCTGAAAAGTCTCCCCTCGGCTTATACGCGAGTATATACGGGACCCCCTCACTGTTTGGCGCCCCCACCTCAGGATGGCCCCCCCGCATGCAGCGCTGCGCATATACATTACCAGCCTATCAGCTGTCACCCTCCGGTGGCGGATCGCGGCTCCCGGCTCCGGCTTCCATCTTCATCTGTGTCTTCCTGCATGTCACATGACCGGCCGGCGTCGCGATGACGTCATCGCGATGAGCCCCGGCCACAAAGCAGGAAGACAGAGATGAAGATGGAAGCGTGCACGTTTTTCATGCTCGCATCAGATCGCCGAAGGCGGCCTCACGCGCCGCAATTGCGCCCTGAAAGTAAGGTGATGTGTCGCTCCGGAAATCGCCTCACATACAGTGAAAACAATCCTGCCTAATCCAATTCCCGGTTCACACGCCGCAATCTCAAAGGCAATGTGGGTGTACATGTTGAGCGCGGTGAAGAGATTGGCGTGCTGCAGTGGTTTACACCACACCCCTTACACGTTCATTGGACAACGCAACAGCGTTCCAATTGGTCAGCCTGCTCTGGAAGGCTGGCTAATGCATGACACCATTCCCATTGTGTGGTGCTGGACGGACAGCTCATCAAATATGGCGCTGTGTCAATTGACAGCCAATGGGAACACATTATCCCAGTCCATCTGTTCACACGGGGCGCGGACTACAGCACGCTGTGGCACGCCTACGGGAAATCATAGGGTGATAGTGATGAAATCAGCGTCGCCTATCACACGCCACAACCCGGAAATATCGCCCTCATGAATGCGGCTGATTTCAGAGCAGTGCTCAGGAATCAGGCGACAGGCTAGAGGCGATTTATCGCCGTGAAATTCCCAATTACACGCCGCAACTGTGAGGCTATTTCACGGCGATTGCTCTGGGGCGACATATCGCCTTTAGGATTCCCAGGCGATATCGCGGCGCGTGAAGGTACTATTACAATAATGAAATTTTTCAATGCAGTTTTTTTAAATAAACATCATAAATCAGTGAAAGACCGACAGTCATATTTACTGTAATCATAATGAGCCATACAACACAGTGATCAGAATATTTATAATGATAAATAAGTGTTGTAAAAAATTACAGAATTTTATTTTTCTCCATAAAAATTTACAAAAATTGGAATGCTACGGCCATATTCACACATGCATGTTTTCTGCAGGTGACTGCACAAAATTGCGAATCTCTGATCATTGTGGGGTTTTTAATGCCTTTCCTCTTTATTTTGTGCATTTTTTATGTTGATTTTAAGTAGCTTTTTTAAAAATGTTTCTATAACATAAAGAATGCTTTAAATAGCTGCTTCAAATCTACACAAGAAAGTCAAATAATAGAGAAAAGGCATAATAAATGCAGCAAAATTGCAATAATTATAGAAGATTGCTATGGCATAGTTTGGAGCGGACACCTGCAGAAAACATGAAGAAAAAAGCAGCAAAATAAAGTAGCATTTACGCTTCATGTGATCATGGCCTTACAGATGTGTTTGGAAAAATGGCGCTTCAAAAAAAACTACTGCTCATCTTGCAAAAAAGCAAGACCTCATATAGTGACGGAAAAGATGGATTGTCAGCTCACATGCTGGAGTGTAACTGGTCTACAAGGATTTTTCCGCACGAATCAGAACACAGCAGACAAAGATTCCAAGAAGGGAGGCGATATCCAGCGGTATGAGATAAAGTTCTTATCAAATGTCCTTAAAAAATACACGTTATTGAAATAGTTAAAATCTTTATATCCAAACTGGGTGATACGTAGTACAATATCTTTAAAAGGGTATGTCACCAAACCTATGCACGCGTTCCAGCTACATGAGTAAGGCAGTGTAGCTAAATAATAGACTCATATAATGGTGGAGTTGGAAGGGACCTCCTGGATCATCTGGTCCAACTCTCTACTCAAAGCATTATTCAATAAATCCTCCCAGACAGATGTCTGTCCAGCCTCTGTGTGAAGACTTCTCAAACGCATAGCCTTGGTGATGTACCTGTTTATGCATATTGGCATTTGTATCAGTTTGGATCTGAATATTTTAATTATTTCAATAAAGTATATATTTTACTTTTTCATGAACTATACTGCTGGATAACGACACCTTTCTCTTATAGTGAAGCTTACATATAAATTAAAAGGTTCTGGTTGCTGCAACTATGAATGAATGAACAAAAAATATATTTGTGAGTCCCAATCATCCTGGATAAAGTAGGACAATCGCAGATTTGGGTCTACGCCCTGCTGTCCTAGGTGTTTGCTGAATGTCCATCACTGCCACCTCGCTTCTAATATCTTCCCTGCCAGATAGAAATGCTAAATGGGTGTATGTAGCCAAGGGGTCAGGTCAAAAATTTTGTGTACTTTGTCCCTCTTTCATGTCTGTATAAGTTAGAGGTCATGTATAAGGTGTTGACCAAACTAGTTACTGTACATAGCTCACCATTAGTGGTGAGGGACACACAGTGAAGGGACCTCAATGATGAGCTATAGGAGAGGTAGAAGCCCATTTACTATTATTGAATGGGCCCTTCTGCTGTCTGTCTCTGTATTTAGATATATCACATAACCCTCCCATCAGGGGTGTAATTCAACAGGTGCAGGGGTTGCAATCGCACCCGAGCCCTGGAGCTTAGGGGACCCAAAAAGTCCCTATGGCTAGGGTCACACTTGGAGGGTGACCCACGCTTGGCTCATCCGCTTAAAACTTAGAAATTTTAGCTGCAGCACATAGTGTTAAAGCTATGCGCTGCCTGACAACGCTGCCCCATAGAAACCCGCTGTTCACCTTAGCAGCGGCTGCACACAAAGCGTCAGGGAGTGCGCTTTACAACAGTGCACATGAAACGCTGCAGACAGCATTTCCTGTGCGCTCAGCTAAAGTGCACTCCCTGATGCTTTGTGTGGAGCCGCTGCTAAGGTAAAGAGCGGGTTTCTATGGGGTAGCATTGTCAGGCAGCGCATAGCATTAATGCTATGCGCTGCAGCTAAAATCTTTAGGTTTTAAGTGGATGCGCCAAGCGTGGGTCACCCTCCAAGTGTGACCCTAGTCTATGGCCTATAAAAAAGACTATTTCTATTAAAGATTTGCAATAATTGGGGGCCCCATTTCACATTGGGGTCCATGAGCTTCAGGTTACGCCACTGCTTCCCAACCACCAATGAAAAAATAATATTATCTACTCACATTACACAGCAATTACTGCTGAAGTTGATCATTTAATTTAGATTTATAACAAATTAAAATGAGATGAAGGATTACACTAGTGATCCTATATTACTTATGCTTCACAAGTTTCACAATGAGGTGTAAATGTGATACTATCACTTTACTACATGTTTCTCTTGAATACATAGACAATCCTCAATGCGATAACATTTTGATAGTGAAACAGCAAAGAATAAAACATTGCACTAAATATTTTGACGGTAGACTTTATTCTACAGACCTTTTCTAAGATAACCAGAAAATTCATTCCATAGATTTGGCTGGCAATAAAACGCCTCAAGCACCTGGCTAACACAGAACAGATAAAAAAAGACGTTAAACAACAAGAAAGACGTCAGCATTCTCCACTCCAGACAGATGTAGAGATACTTTCAGGGGAAATGCTGCTAAATGTAATAGACACATTAATCAAAATCAAACATGGCAGCTAAAGAACACGTTGGGTCCAAAACAGTGACACTGATCATTTAGCACTGTTCCTCCCGGGCGCCCCTATCATATGGTGGGGAATTGGACATAACTCTTCTTTAGGGGTATAGAGTGCAGACAATAAACGTGTACAAAAGATGTAAAAATATCATGACTTATGGTGGGAGCACAGAATAACCTGGTCCTCGAGCAATGAGCACCACTGCCCCTTGTCACCATCTATACAATTTTCTTCTTTACTTCTTTCAAAAACATTAATTATCGATTCATCATTTTTTTGCTTTCTCTGTGTTCATTGAAGGATGTTTTATAGGACATGCTGATCTCTTTGTGCTGTTTTTACTCAGTCTAGTGCAAATTTGCAGAGCATACATCCACATAACATCATGTCAATGAATCAGGCTAGGGTCACACATTTGGACTTTTTTTTAAAACCTGATCCGGTTTTGAGCTTTGAAAAAGCTCAAAACCGGATCAGGAAACGCTCCTCATAGGAGCCTATGATAAAAACTGGATTGCTTCACAAGAAATCCGGTTACCGCCTCCGGCTCTGCAGCCTGCGTGAAAAATCATGCAGGCTGCAGTTTTCGGAGCGGTTGTAACATCCGCAATGCAGGAACTAGATTGCTCAGGATGTGTAATCCTGAGCAATCCGGTTACCCGATAGTTTGCTCATCCCTGCTGCTATAGTATGTGCGCTGTCCGAGGTCCTGAAGCCTTATACAGTAGATCTATGGGCAGCGCTAGTATACTCCTGCAAACAGATCTGGATGCGGTAACCGCAATTAACCTTACAAGCCTAAGTTTTTAACAGATTCCCCAGGCTCAGGTCAGACGCAAGTCTGACCCTAGCCATAGTGTGCCTCAAACCTTAGGCCGGCTTCACATTGGCGTTTTTCAGCGCAGCATTGTGTCATTTCAAAAAGTGTTGTATCTGCAAGCGATTTGCGTTCCTATCTCTATAATGATGTGCGCAATAATCCGCACTACCTAATTTAGAGTGTGTCTGATTGCGTATGCGAACAGTCTGGTCTAATTTCCACGGTCCTAGGACGCATCTTGTTGCAGTTTTGGCTGCTGTAAAAAGCGTAAGTGTGCAGTAGTGCACAAGCGTACGGCAGCGTTAAATTTAACCGTTACCTTACGCTTGCGTACTCACCACGGCGCATGCTCGGACAATGGAACACAGCAATGCCCATCACCCTCCCATATTCCCATATTTGGGGCTGGGTCTACTTATACAGCGGCCTTAAGCTACTCCCTGTGGGCGGAAGCTGTCCAAAAACGCGCAGAAAAGCAAGAAATATAGGAAAGGATTTGCTTACACAAGCGGTAAAAAAAACGCGAGCGCATGTCGAAACGCATTCAAACGCATACATGCGCATGGTTATTTCAACTACTTGCGAATGCGCTTGCGGATAATTTAACGTGCGCTCATATGAGTTTGCATGCATTTTTACATGCGTCTGCGCTTGCGGATTGTCCGGCGCATTCAGAAACGCCAGAAGCGCCAATGTGAAGCCGACCTTAATCCCTGACCCATTCCATGTCCTAGCCCTGGGTCATTTACATCCATAAGAAATAGTAAACAGAGAGAGAAGCAACCTACTTGTGAAAATGCAGTAAATACATTTGAATGGTAAACTGCATAAGTGTCAGTTTATCGAAACTTGAAATTCTTAATTACAATACTGTGTTTTAAGGCAAGATTCATGTTGTGAACTGGAAACATTCCTAAAATCAATCAAGAAAAGACACAAGGCCAATCCACATCCACTCAGTGATCAAAGGCAACAGCATGCGTGAAATAAAATCCAGGCAGAGCATGATTAGCCTGGCAGGTACAGATGTGCCCTGTATTATTGCTGGAATGTGTGTAATGAGAATACACAATGAAAGCCAGGAGCAGAGAATAATGCGACAATCTTGTATATGAGAGTGGGCGACTCTTGAAGCTGTGTAAGTACATTCAGAACATAGAGTGCAAAATAATAAAATACACAAAGCGTAGATGGCTCCAATTTATGAATGATTACAAAACTAACTACATAGGGTGTACTATCATTATGCTTATTTATATCACCTTTATATTTAAACATTTAAATTATAATAATACATTATGGCAGTGTAACACACAACTTGCATCTTGCTGCATTTATTCCATATATTTGCAACATTTTAAAGAATCAGCAAAATAAATGAGATTTCTTCTTTTCTTGCATTTTATTCTATGCTTTTTAAAAAAAAAACAAAAAAAAACCTGCAGTATGTTAATTATTGGAGCATTGATGCTGTGTTCTTTTCTGTTGACTGAGCAAATTAAAAATTGCATAAAAAACTAAATGGAAAAAGAATAATGCTTAAAAATGCATAATGTATACAGTGTTTTTATGGCAACACTTAATTTTTAAGAAAATAGAAATAGAAAAGACGCTGCAAATAAGCACTGTGTGAACACACCTTAATATATTGGGCAATCTAATCTCAATTCTTAAATGTGATTCTCCTCATTAGGGTGGAGGCACACTCTCCTGCATCAAAAACGGAGCGTTTTTGATGTAGGACAGTGATGCGAGTGCTGTCCATGTGGTAGTGCGAGTGTGGTGCGAATGTAACATGGGCTTTCTCGTGCGGGTGATACACCTTACATAGGAAAGCCTGATAGCTATATATATCTACAGTTAAAGACCTGTAGATATAATAGCTATGTCGGGCTTTCTGCTGCATTAACAGCAGCATTTTTTTAATTTCTGGGAGATAACCGGCATATTAACTCCATCTGCAGCTACAGTGCTGCATGTCAGTCCGAAGCCAGAGAGATGCGGTTATTATAAGCCGGTTATGTCGGCTTAACCCCACGCTTATTTCCTGCCAGGTTGTGTCCGGTTTTGTCCAGACTCCCTGGACACAAACTGACAAGACAGAATGTGTCCGAAGTTGTTAATTACTCATTTAGTTAAAAACCAGCAATTTCAGCACTGCTGTGTGGAGCTGAAATAACTGGCTGATGCAGTTCAGGACTCAGGAGCTCTCCGTGGTCCTGAACGTTAAAGCTGGTGCTGAATCTGTTAAGATTGCTGGCTGTGAAGCTTCAACACCACGGTCAGTACCCAGCTTTAACGTTCAGGACCATGGACATAATCGGCTTATTAACCGCATCTGCTGTCACCCGGCTGACATGCAGCACAGTAGATGCAGTTGGGGTTAATATGCCGGTTATGCCCAGGAAATTATAAAAATGCTGCTGTCAAAGCAGCAGAAAGCCCGACATAGCTATTATATCTGTAGATCTTTATCTCTAGATATATATCTATCGGGCTTTCCTGTGTCCAGAGAATAGCACATGCGCGAGTGATCCGCACAGTGTGCTGTCTGGGTGCGAGATTTCCTCGCACCCATAGACTTTCATTAGCCACTCACATATCAAACATGCGTTTAGTCGCAGCAGGCTGCAAGTGAACTTGCATTTGACTCGCAGTGCGAGTTCAGCGCAAGGGACATGCACCAGTCTGCCTGATATGGCAACACTGGTCAGAGTGCAATGTGAGTTTCCCTAGCATTGCACTCGCGCGAGTCACCTGCACAGTGTGCCTTCATCCTTATATAATGGAACTCTAGCACACCAAACCCAAGGAAAACGCAAGAAACAATATCTTCGGGATGCTGTATTCTTATTATTATCAGGATCCCAATCAAGTCTCAAACTCACAAAAATATTTTTCGGCCACATACAGCATATACACACAGATAAAAACAACAAAGACCTATATGTTGAATCCATTTTTGTTTGGGGCAAAACTGTCCCTTATATATGAGAAAACATGCTAAATACAGACGCATCAGGAAAAAAGGAGAAAATATAATATACCTTGATCTAAGATCCTTTAAGCATTGCGGATTTTAGTGTGGCATACAGTTCAGCTTAACCACACAGAATAAGTATCTATGTAATATAGATAAAGAAAAAAGCAGGAATTTCAGTAATGACATAGAAAATGAACAATGAATATAATTTGAAAAGGCAGTGTACTGTGACAGAATATGATACATATGATTAAAGGCAACCTGGTCTGTATCGACAACTGGATAATAAAGTAACAGACAGCACCCCTAGATGTGAAGATGGATATGGGAATACTATATAGTCTAGGTATAGAAAGAACATAAGTGTTAAAAAGTTAATTACATATGTTTAATGTGTCATGTAAAGAACCACAAAGTTGATACCTTATGTAGACATCCAATATTGCATGGGGCTCACAGCTAAGGAAAAGCCTGTGCAAATGATTATATGGAAAAGAATGAGCATAATGAAAAACACTCTTGTGCCATATGTAAATGAAAGGCAGCTTACCATAGGGCCAATGTATAAATCTGTAAAACACAAAGCCATGCGTGTTGGCATTAAAGTGGGCAAGTATTAACCCCCACCCCATACACAGGCAGGCTCCATCATGTACTTACAAGAAACCAACAGGTAGTGTCACGCCACTTGTTAAATGCGGTGCGGAAGTGACGCGGACACCTGTTTCCAGTATTTGGTACGCAGGCGGTCGTGTCGTGGACCGCAAGCCGCGCATGCGCAGAAAAGAGAAAGCAGAAATTAACCAGAACAAAGAATGCAGGAAGGATACAGCGTTCGGGGTCACTATATGGGGATCAAATTGGAAAAAGAACGCTTCAAGATGGCTAAATAAGAAATAGAAAAGGAAGAAAAAGAATAAATTGATGTAATAATGAAAATAATTACAATATCAGTAACATAAAGCCCAATAGTAAGAAATGAATATGGAAACATACATGTTGAATGAGCGATTATAAAACATATAAAAGAAAACATGTTAATCCAGTGTACCAAACCGCAGGCTGGTTATCACTGCACCCACAATGTATACACAAGAGTATATGGCAAAAAACAGACAGTTTATAGGATAACTTCATATCCACGGTTTAAACCTTTTGGTTCTAGTATCTGGAGCGAAAAGATCCAGAAGGCCTCCCTCTCTTTCAACCGTTTAACACGGTCTCCTCCCCGTCTCATAGGTGGAACGTGTTCAATAATATGACATCTCAACTGAGATACAGTATGACATCTACTTACAAAATGGTAGGGCACCGGTAATAACAGATTTTTTACAACATATTGTGGATTTATGTTTAGAGATGCTGTGCTGGATATGCTGGGTGGTTTCCCCAACATGTCCGAGACCGACCGGACACTTTATTAAATACACCACAAACGACGTATCACATGTTAAATAATCATGGATATGAAAGATCTTCCCTGTCCCAGGGTGTGAAAAGGTACAACCTTTTACAAGGATGGAGCACTGTAGGCATTGACGGCAAGGGAAATTGCCTTTTTTGGGTGTAGCAAGAAATGTTTGTCTAGATTTGAGAATTTAGAACCAACATCCGCACGGACCAAGTGGTCACGAAGATTAGGTGCTCTTTTATAGCACCATAAGGGTAAATTTTTGGACTCCTCTATAGATGGATAAGACTCCGTCAAAAGATGTCAGTGCTTATTGACAATCCCCTGTATAATTTTAATTAAACGGATGAAATGAATTAACAAAGGTGACCCTGGGCAGGGGTCTATTCCGTAGGGAATGCATAAGTGTCCGGGGAGTAGCAATGTCTATGGGATATTCACACTGAACAAATCTGGAAGGATCTCATCGTATCTAACCTGTCTGAGAGTAGGGTCAGTCAGAGACTATGTTCTCAATGCGTATATGTTGAGAATGAAGGAGAGCACGTTTTGTGTGTTTCGGGTGACAGCTGTCAAAATGAAGCAAACTGTTCTTATCAGTTGATTTACAAAATTAATCTGAGGTAATAATACCGTCTGGTGAGACTGATATTAATGTATCCAAGTTAAGTGATGTGTTGCGAGTCAAAATGTATAGTAAATGTTAGGTCACTAGATAGTTGATTAAAGGGAACCTGTCACCTGATTTTACATCCCTACACTATCTCTAGCTGCCCCTACACCTTCCTAGCAGCTCCCTGTCTATCCCTTTCTTATCTAAAGTGTCCCTATTAAACATGTGTAAAAGAAGTATAAACTTACTGCAGTCCCCGTGGTTGGGGGACTGGGTAGGCGTGGCCACGCTTCCTTCCTCACACCTCTGTGTTGTAATGCACCGCTGGGCGGCATTATTCTGGGTCCTCTCTGCCCCTGGATTTGGCATCTCCCGCCCTCTGTGTACTTCTATGCACCGGCCGGGCGTCACATCCGGCACGGTGCATTATGGGGCTGGTCACGTGATCGGCCCTAGTGCATTATGGGCTTGATCACGTGATCAGCCCGGCTTCAATAAGCGCATTGCGCATGCGCGGAGCCGGGCCGATCACGTGATCAAGCCCATAATGCACTGGGGCCGATCCCCAAGGTATGAAGTTTGGACAAGAAGTGAGAAGTGTCCCTTATGTAGGAGGGAATCTGTGGTATCAAAGGTGCTATGATCTTATTGATTACTATAGCCATTGGTGATAATAGTGAATTGGTTAAAGCAACGATAGGACTGCCAGGTGGATTATACAGGTCTTTATGTATTTTGGGCAAAACATAAAAAACAGGTATAGATGGATATACTGGTTGTAAGAAATTAGCAACCTTGGTGTCAATGACCGCCGAGGTTACATAATGTTCCACTCTTTCTTGTATCTTACGTCTAATGGAACTGGTAGGATCTCTAGATAATGGTGCATAAGTCGAGACATCAGATAACTGTCTCTTAATTTCAGCAATACATTTTGCCCGATCCATGATTACAATGGCCCCACCTTTATCAGCTGACTTAATTTCTATAGACCGATTCTGTTTCAATTGTCTGAGAACTTGAGACTCGTTCTAAGAAAAATTATGCCTAATCTTTAAATCGCCATTTGTGATTTTGACTCTTATATTTTCCACTTCTGCAGATACCAAGGAGGCTGTAGCCTTAGGCTGGAATCACAGTATGTGAGGTTGTGAGGTGTATGTAATATACTTGCATGAGTCTCGCATGACTCACCCGGAACAGTCAGTGTCTCTCTGGACTTAAGCACATCAGCAGGTTGTGTTTCTATGGAGCGGATGCACTCCCGTCCTGAGAGGCAGCGGCTGTTCCAATAAATCATGCTGGACTCATGCGAGTATATATCACATGCATCTCACCTAATTTGACTGCGGCCTTAAACTGATCACATAGAAGAAAGGTTTTTTTAATGCATGTGTCTGTAGTCTAATAGATAAGCGCATGAAGCTACAACACTGCTGTCAATCTAGAAAGAGGGAGGCTGACACAGGTGAAAAGCAAGTAGGTTAGAGTATTGTTGGCTGGAAGAAATACAGTACACAACAGTGGCCACCAACCATTATACAGGGTGGGGCTACCTCTATTTGAGTGACAGCAATCTGGGCATGTCACTGGTGGGGGTGGAGCTACCTCTATGTGAGCGACAGCAATCTGGGCATGCAAATGGACTCTGTGTAGCCTCTTTTAAGAGTCTCAGTCCCGTGGTTGAGATTCTTAAAATAGGCTCCACAGACTCCATTTGCATATTCAAATTCCCAGGGGGCAATGCACCATGGATTTCACTGTGTTTGAGCACTTTAGCCAGCTGCCCCCAGTGTTTTCCTCGACTGGTCTCCCAGAGATCAGTGAGAGCTTTGTCATAGCAATCTGGGCATGTCATTGTTTGGGGAGGAGCTACCTATCTGTGAGTAAGAGCAGTCTGGGGCGTCACTGGTGGGGCTGCCTCTCTGTGAGTGACAGCAGTCTAGGCATGTCACTGGTAGGGCTACCTCTATGTGAGTGACAGCTATCTGGGCATGTCACTGGTGGGGGTGGAGCTACCTATCTGTGAGTGACAGCAGCCTGGGCATGTCACTGGTGAGGGCAGGGCTGCCTCTCTGTGAGTGACAGTAGTTTGCACATGTCACTGGTGGGGCTGCCTCTCTGTGATTGACAGCAATCTGCGCCAGGGCCGGGACGACAGCTAGACGAAACTAGGCGATCGCCTAGGGCGCCATCTTGTGCAGAGCGCATTCCCACCTGACTGGAGTCCGGACTGTGACCCCGAGAGCAGTCATCAGGTGACCTGATGGGGCACCTCCCACATTAATCACCGCTGCCGGGCCCTGGAGTTGCGGGGAGAAGCTGCGGCAGGGAGCAGTGGGCGCCGCCATGTTCTTTGTGGCTGGCGCCCACTAACTGTACAGCCGGTTAATAGAGGTTGAGACTTCTACACAATGGCCGCGGTCTCCAATTAGCCGGGCCATTGTGTTGAAGTCTCAACTTCCACCGACGGGCTGTACTGTTAGTGGGCGCCGGCCACAAAGAACATGGCGGCGCCCACCGCTAGCTGCCGCAGGCCCGCAGCTACTCTCCGCAGGCAGCTCCAGTCCGGCAGATGTGCCCTCCGGGCTCCGGCACCCCTGCTCCGCATCCACAGCTCCCCCCAATGGTAAGTTATGCTGGGTTCCGGGGTAGGGATGGGGCAATGTTCAGAATAGGGGGTCATATATAGGGAAGGAGGCTGTGGGGATAGAGACAGGGAGGCTGTGGGGATAGAGACAGGGAGGCTGTGGGGATAGAGACAAGGAGGCTGTGGGGGATAGAAACAGGGAGGCTGTGGGGAGACAGGGAGGCTGTGGGGAGACAGGGAGGCTGTCAGGATGGAGGGATGCAGTCAGGATGGAGGGAGGCTGTTGGTATGGAGGAAGGATGGAGAGAGGTTGTCAGGATGGAATAGGCTATTGGGATAGAGGGAGGCTGTCAGGATTGCGGACCGCTGTTGGGATGGAGGAAGTATGGAGGGAGGCTGTTAGGATGGAGGGACATTGATGGGAAGGAGGGAGGCTATTGCGATGGAGGAAGGATGTACGGAGGCTGTCAGGATGGAGGAAGGATGAAGTGAGGCTGTTGGGATGGAGGAAGGATGGAAGGAGGCTGTCAGGATGGAGGAAGGATGAAGTGAGGCTGTCGGGATGGAGGAAGGATGAAGTGAGGCTGTCGGGTTGGAGGAAGGATGAAGTGAGGCTGTCGAGATGGAGGAAGGAAGGAAGGAGGCTGTCAGGATGGAGGGAGACTATCAGGATGGAGGGAGGCTGTCGGAATGGAGGGAAGCTGTTGGGATGTTGTCTATATGGCTGGCAGCCATCTCTATTGCGTACGGCCAGCAGTAGTCTCTATTGTGTATTCTCTATTGTGTATGGCCAGCAGCAGTTTCTATTGTGTATTCTCTATTGTATGTATAGCCAGCAGCAGTCTCCATTGTGTATACGGTCCGCAGCCATCTCTATTGTGTATACAGGTAGCAGCTGTCTCTATTCTGTATTCTCTATTGTGTATACAGCTATTGTGTTTAGCGTTATAGAAAAGAAGTTGCAACACACAATCAGCGATGTTTATTCACTCTTCGTGGGGTGGCGCCTCAACAGGCATATAGTCAACAGGCTTGCGGTGTGAAACAGCCATCGCCTTTGAGAACCCCCCGCCCTCCCACCTGCACCATGTAAGACCACACGAAGAGGGAATAAACACCGTTGATCCTATGATGTTGCAACTTCATGTATGTTGACATTATTATTCCTAGACATATTTCGGGGAGGGGGGGGGGGACACCGTTTGCCTTACCTGCCTAGGGCACCAAAATGCCTTGTCCCGGCACTGATCTGCGCACATCAGTGGTGGGGTGGGGCTGCCACTCTGTGAGTGACAGTAGTCTGTGAAGACATGTCCAGATCAGACTTCAGTCTCCCCTCAGCCCCCACCAGTGATGTGCTCTGCTCAGTTGGTCTGATTTCTGTTCTGCAGCCAGAAGATCAAAACTTCAACCACAATAAAGGTATTTAGAGGTAAGACTACAGAGTAGATAGCAGAAGTATATTAGGAAACAGGAAGAGTTAGGACAAAAGAAAGAGGGTGAAATTAGTAGTGGTAAAATCTCTTTAATTTTGGTCAATGCCACAACTATTACCTGTTAATGGGTTTGCTAGTTTTTGAACTATCACCAACCTTATGTTGATCACCTCTTCTATACAGTGATATATAAATCCCGAACAACCTCTTTAAAATAATAAAACTTCTAGTTGTGATTGGCAGAATGATGTGTATACAGCGCATGGGGGGAACAAAAATGGTGAAGACTGAGACAGACAGACGCACACTATATAGGAGTGGCGGATAATGGAGACTTGACATTACGTGTTTAACTTTTATGTATTAGCATAAATACCAAACCTTTATTTTGTTGCATGCTACCTCTTTCCTATTGGATACATTATGTAATTCACCATCTTCTTTATTAAAGAAAGAAAACAGGATGATTATAAAACAGAGTTTACAGAAGAGGAAAATTGTGCATTGAGAATAGAGTTTAGAATTGATTTCACCATGGCCAGGATGGCCTGACCTGGGGAGTGCAGTGCTGAAAATTGTTAATAATTGCATGCAAAGAAACCAATGCAGTTTTCCAACTCTTATTAATCAGAATAATAATATAATTGAAGACAAAAATATTTGTAATTTATGATCATTATAAATAGCGATAATGATTCTTTCATATATTTTAATTAATTTCATTAATTAAAACATTTGAATTAAAAAAATATTTAAAAGAGTTTTTTTTCTAAAACAATACTCAAAATTTTTAAATGTTATGACGGCTGTCAATGAGCACAGCACCATTATACTGAGATCTTTCCGTATTTGATATATTAGCTATCAGAAATTAATAAATAACACATGATTCTTGTGAATTGCTAATAATACCAAAGAAATAAGCCGGAGTATAACTTGATGTATGTACAATGTATAGTATCATGTTCACATTGTGGCCATTTCACAGACAAGTACGGTAAGTAAGTAAAAAGTTAATGTTTTTAATCAAAAAAGCGTAAAAGCCGTCCCACCGTGACAAAACAAAGGGGAACGTGCTCCTGTTTGCACAAAGCACAAAAAACTAAAGCAAAAGCAAAGAAATAAGCTGGAGTATAAATATATATATATATAACTTCTCAAGGTCTCGGTCCTTCTTTGCCCTGATCTACATTGAAGTCATGTGACTTAATGTGGGGAGTTAATATGAGACGATAGCACCGACCTGATTTGGGTGCACCTTGTCACACCGCATCGAGTAAATGCTGGACGTGGTGCAACAGGAGGAGAATACTAGGAAAAGGTCAAATGGAGGCCCTGGTGATAGGTGGAAGGGATCACCCCTTAACACTCACCTGAGTCTGAACCCTGCACTTCAGTGCATCTCTAGATGAGTCCTCACCCCCGAGGAAGGCGAAATGCGCATTGGGTGAATTCTTGTACGATTGGTGAGTTCATATACCACCAGGCATTATACCATTATTATAAAATCTGTTTATTATATCTATGCTGTTTTTTCACTGATACATTTTTCTATATAGGGTGAATGACTCCTGTACTAGTTGTATTTACCTCCTGTGCATGTATTATCCATACGGGGTGTCTATTTATGATAAATATTTATATATATGTATCTATATATATATATATATATATATATATATATGTTTTTAGCCCTTATTTCTAACAACTCTGGCACTGTTTGATATCTTTTCCTCCATATTCATACCCTATGTAAGGTCTGGGAACTTGATATATACCCTATGGAGAGGAGTTTTCCTGCAACCATAAGAAGACAGTTAAGTAGGTGAGGAGATTTAAAGCTACATCCCTACTCTAGGAAATATGCAAATTTGAACTTCAGTAAGGAAGTGGATAAGCTGGAGTTCATCCAGTTCCTTACTGAAGTTCAAATTTACCCTATGTAATGCTTTTTTGCACAATGTCTATTGTGAATTTGATAATGGATAGATATCCTACTATATAATCATCTTATCGTGTTTGTCTATCTGTGTCTCTGTAAAGGAAATCCCGCATTGCGGGATTTCCGTCACTGAGCAACAGACAGAATTAGCTGCAGATGGCCCCGCCCACTGTTCCCTGCCGATGCAAAGGGGAAGCCTCGGCCGCCGGGCTCCAGCAGCCGTGACCTGTATCCTGCGGCATGGACCTTCACCGGACCGCCACCTTCACCGGACCGCCAGCTTCACCGGGCCGCCACCTTCACTGGACCGCCACCTCCACCGGGCCGCTACCTACACCGCACTGCCACAGAACCACCATGTGAGGGACCCCAGAGCATGCTGGAGGAGAGGGGAGCAGAGGGACTCGCCACCTCCACCGGACCGCCACCTTTCCCAGGCCGCCACCTCCCCTGGACTGCCACGTGAGTGTCCCCAGAGCATGTGGGAAGCCTAGAGAACAAAGGAGGTGCAGGGGGACTGAAGCCTGGAGTTGAGGAGAGGAGCAGTAGGGCAGGAGGGGGACTGGCGCCTGTAGGAGAGGGGGAAGCAGGGGGGGCAGGAGGAGAACTGCAGCCTGGAGCAGAGGGGGGGAGCAGAGGGGCAGGAGGGGGACTGGTGCCTGAAAGAGAGTGGGTGAGCAGGGGGGCAGGAGGAGGACTGGACCCTAGGGGGGCAGGAGAAGGACTGGACCCTGGGGGGGACAGAAGGAGGACTGGAGCCTGAAGGGGCAGGAGGAGGACTTGAGCCTGGGGGGGCAGGAGGAGGACTGGAGCCTGGGGGTCAAGAGGGGGACTGGAGCCTGGGCAGGCAGGATTGGGACTGGAGCCTGAAGCAGAGGGAGGGAGCAGGGGATCTAGAATACCCGATGCATTAGAATCGGGCCACCATCTAGTATTTAATATTTATATGTTAGGTCAATCTAAAACCTGATCTGTGCTGTTGTTTTGTATGTTTTTATCATCCTGTTTCTGGATTTTTCTTATTTAATAAACATCATACTTTATTAATATTACTTGTTGCCCTGCACAATTTATTTGTAGGATGTTTGGATTTCAGTGCCCCTTGTCTCATATATGTATATATATACACAATGCCTTGTAAAAGTATTTGGCCCCTTAAACTTTTCAACCTTTTGCCACGTTTCAGGCTTCAAACATAAAGTTATAAATTCTATTTTTTGTGAAGAATCAACAACAAGTGGGACACAATCGTGAAGTGGAACGAAATTTATTGGATATTTTAAACTTTTTTAATTACCGTATATACTCGTGTATAAGCCGACCTGTGTATAAGCCGACCCCCCTACTTTTGCCCCCAAAACCTGGGAAAACCTATTGACTCGTTGTATAAGCCGAGGGTGGACCCCAGCACAGGTATACAACCCCCAGCAGTGTGGTATACAGGCCCCCTCAGTGGTATACAGCAGCCTCCCCAGTGGTAGTATACAGAAGCCTCCCCAGTGGTAGTATACAGCAGCCTCCCCAGTGGTATATACAGCAGCCCCAGAGCAGTATACAGCAGCCCCAGAGCGGTATACAGCAGCCCCAGAGCTGTATACAGCAGCCCCAGAGGTATACAGCAGCCCCATAGGTATATAGCAGCCCCATAGGTATACAGCAGCCCCAGAGGGGTATACAGCAGCCCCAGAGGTATACAGCATCCCCATAGGTATACAGCAGCCCCATAGGTATACAGCAGCCCCAGGGGTGTATACAGCAGCCCCAGAGGGGTATACAGCAGCCCCAGAGGGTATACAGCAGCCCCAGAGGTATACAGCAGCCCCAGGGGTGTATACAGCAGCCCCAGAGGGGTATACAGCAGCCCCAGAGGTATACAGCAGCCCCATAGGTATATAGCAGCCCCATAGGTATACAGCAGCCCCAGAGGGGTATACAGCAGCCCCAGAGGTATACAGCAGCCCCATAGGTATATAGCAGCCCCATAGGTATACAGCAGCCCTAGAGGGGTATACAGCAGCCCCAGAGGGGTATACAGCAGCCCCAGATGGGTATACAGCAGCCCCAGAGGTATACAGCAGCCCCATAGGTATACAGCAGCCCCAGGGGTGTATACAGCAGCCCCAGAGGGGTATACAGCAGCCCCAGAGGGGTATACAGCATCCCCAGAGGTATACAGCAGCCCCATAGGTATATAGCAGCCCCATAGGTATACAGCAGCCCCAGAGGGGTATACAGCAGCCCCAGAGGGGTATAGCAGCCCCAGAGGTGTATAGCAGCCCCAGAGGTATACAGCAGCCCCAGAGGTATACAGTAGCCCCATAGAGGTATACAGCAGCCCCATAGAGGTATACAGCAGCCCCAGAGGGGTATACAGCAGCCCCAGAGGGGTATACAGCAGCCCCAGAGGTATACAGCAGCCCCAGAGGGGTATACAGCAGCCTCAGAGGGGTATACAGCAGCCCCAGAGGGATATACAGCCCCAGCTGTATACAGCGGTACCTAGTGGTATACAGCCCCCCCCCCCCATTGTATACAGGGCCCCCCCTTGCTTGTGGCAACCTGTAAAAGAAGATATCATTATACTTACCGTGTTGCCGCCGCCGCCGCTCTGTCACCGTCACCGCGCTATTCAGGGTCTTCAAGCTTCCTTCTCCGGCGCACAGACAATGACGTCATTTCCTGTGCGTCGGTGAAGGAAACATGAAGACCCGGAATAGCGCGGTGACGGTGACAGAGCGGCGGCGGCGGCGACACGATAAGTATACTGATATCTTCTTTTACAGGTTGCCACAAGCAAGGGGGGGGCCCTGTATACAACGGGGGGGGGGGCTGTATACCACTAAGTACTGTATATGACCCGTGTATAAGCCGAGGGGGGACTTTTCAGCACATTTTTTGTGCTGAAAAACTCGGCTTATACACGAGTATATACGGCGTATATACTCGTGTATAAGCCGACCCGTGTATAAGCCGACCCCCCTACTTTTGCCCCCAAAACCTGGGAAAACCTATTGACTCGTGTATAAGCCGAGGGTGGACCCCAGCACAGGTATACAGGCCTCCCCAGTCGTAGTATACAGCAGCCTCCCCAGCGGTGTATACAGGCCCCAGCAGTATTACAGCAGCCTTCCCAGTGGTGTATACAGCAGCCTCCCCAGTGGTGTATACAGGCAGCCCCAGCCCCAGTGGTGTATACACAGGCAGCCCCAGCCCCAGTGGTGTATACACAGGCAGTCCCAGCTCCAGTGGTGTATACACAGGCAGCCCCAGCCCCAGTGGTGTATACACAGGCAGCCCCAGCCACAGTGGTGTATACACAGGCAGCCCCAGCCCCAGTGGTGTATACACAGGTAGCCCCAGCCCCAGTGGTGTATACACAGGCAGCCCCAGCCCCAGTGGTGTATACACAGGCAGCCCCAGTGGTGTATACACAGGCAGCCCCAGTGGTGTATACACAGGCATCCCCAGAGGTGTATACACAGGCAGCCCCAGTGGTGTATACACAGGCAGCCCCAGTGGTGTATACACAGGCAGCCCCAGAGGTGTATACACAGGCAGCCCCAGTGGTGTATACACAGGCAGCCCCAGTGGTGTATACACAGGCAGCCCCAGAGGTGTATACACAGGCAGCCCCAGTGGTTTATACACAGGCTGCCCCAGAGGTGTATGCTGGCACTTGCCCCCTGCTTTTAAGCCCCCCCGGCTGCTTAACTTACCATCCTCTCCTCTGTCTTCATCGCGCGCGCAGGTGCCTCGGTGCTCCCGTCCTCCATGCATCCGAGTCCCCGGCCGTCGCATAGCGATGACGTCATGCGACCGGCTGGTCACATGACCCCGGATGCTACTGAGGACGGGAGCACAGAGGGACTTGCGCGCGATGAAGACAGAGGAGAGGATGGTAATAATAGCAGCCGGGGGGGGCCTTATAAGCAGGGGGGGCAAGTGCCAGCACTTGGGGGGGATATATTTAGTTATGCACTGCTTCCCCCTGCCGCTGATTGACAGGGGGAAGCAGTGCATATGTAATGAGCGGCCCCACGTGACGGGGCCGCTCATTCAGCAGCTCCCCCCGCCTCCTCCAGCCTCCCCAGCCCCCCAGCCCCGGACACAGCCCCCACCAACCACGTATATGACCCGTGTATAAGCCGAGGGGAGACTTTTCAGCCCAATTTTTGGGCTGAAAAACTCGGCTTATACACGAGTATATACGGTACTTAGTTCTCTGCTGTCCACTCCCCATGCATTAATATGCATGTCACATACTCACAGCACATCACTGCACAGGAGCTCACTGCAAGGACTGTGTTCTCCTCTCTGCTCTCTGTGTGCAGTATCACAAGAGGTGAACAACAACACTGAAACAGTCAAAGCACAGCAGGGTATCTGCTTTACAGAAACAAAGGGAGTCTAGATAAGGCAGACCTGCAGTAGCTTTCTCGCTCCATGATGATATCAACTGAACAGACCTGTAAGTGAAACCTGACACTGCACTGATGGCAAAGGGAGGAGGGAGGAGAGAGCTGCTGAGAGGGAGTGCATAATTACATGACAGTTTATACTGCACAGGACTAATTATCTCTGCTTATAATGGGACAGGAATAATGCAGCAGCTCTCTGCAGGGTCTGACAATGGTGATAGCAAGGAAATTACAAATGGTACAATAATGATTTTACATGTCTTTAAGAGGTCTGCCTAGGCCCTATTCAAGGGTAATATTAGTATCATACTGAAAAATGACCTGACAGTGTCCCTTTAATTGTGTTTCAGTATAAAGTAACATTAGGGAAATTTTCATTTAAGAATGCACCAGTTATATTCTACAAGGAAATCATGAATTAAATGTAACTCTAATAATAGGTTAAAAATTACAACATTAATAATAATAATAATAATAATAATAGCAATAATAGCAATAATAATAGCAATAATAATAGCAATAATAAAACAACCAACAGAAAAAGCACATTCCCCCAATGCAAGAACAACATGTATGCCATTGGCACATCGAAAACAAACAACATGGACCCATAGCATGAGAAAAATATCACAAAACCCTTACCAAAAATGAACACACACAAATTACAATTAGGGATGGGCGAATCTACTCGCTAGGACTCGTTACTCTGCATGTAATAGTGGAATCGCAGGACACGGTACTCTGCGAGTTTCCAAGCTATTACTCGCACAGTAACGAGTCCATCATCCCTCCGCCCCCCCGCAGCCTCCTCACCCGATCCTAAATTAGGACCGGGCGGGGGGAGCAGGAGCAGGGACGCAGGACCCAGGCGGGGAAGCCGGCGATGAAATTTGCTCACCGCCGCTTCCTCCTCTGAGTCCTGAGTCCAGGGGCGGTCTGGCAGGACAGGGGAAGGGGGCTGAGAGCACCGGACCGGCCGGCTACTTACCGCTCCCGAGTCTCTCTGCTGCTGCCTCTGGAGATTCCCGAGCGGTGACAGAGCAGTGAATAAATTAACTTCCGTCACCGCTCGGGAATCTCCGGAGGCAGCAGAGAGACTCGGGCTTACAGCAGGGTTAAGCTCAGGTCATAATGACCTGAGCTGAACCCTGACTGTTTAGTCAGTTCTCAACCTGCTCTCCCTGTGAATAGATATGTGTGTCTAAGCACAGGGATGTAGCAGAGCTGAGATTGTCAGCCTGCTCTCCCTGTGCATAGACATGTGTGTCTAAGCACAGGGATGTTGCAGTGCTGAGATTGCGTTTTGGACTACGTCAGATGGAAGAGGATTTTTGGAATAAAGATGGAGTCCCTAATTGTGTTCTGTTTTATTTCTAATAAAATTATTTTATCTCAGTGTTGCGTTTTTTTTTCTATTGATTACTGGAAATTCATGGCAGTCATGTCTAATATTGGCGTGACCGCCATAAAGTTCGGGCTTAGGGCCAGCTGATAATACAAAGCTGGCCCTAACCCCTTTATTACCCAGTGAGCCACCCGGCTCCAGGGCCACTGGAAGAGCGGGGTTCAGCGCCAGAAGATGGCGCTTCAATGAACGCACTATCTTCTGGGGCGGCTGCGGGCTGCAATTTGCAGCGGGGGGTGCCCAGAAAGCAGTTTTTGGAGCGGTTTTGTGCCCCACATTGCGATAACCGGATTGCTCAGAATGTGTAATCCTGAGCAATCCGGTTACAGTATACTTTGCTTATCTCGGCTGCCGCTGGGATAAGCAAAGTGCTTAAACTGTTAAAAAAGCTGTAATGGTAATATTAATTTTGGCCATCATGTCTCAAGGGGGTGCCTACCCCCCCAGGGGGTGCCCACCCCCCTAGAGAAATGCTACCCACTCAGGTGGGCATGTCAAGGGTCAATTCCTCATGTACAGAATTGCTGAGTCCTGTCGGCTCTGTACAACTTTTATCAATGAACCCGGCGGTTCCCCTGACTGCTGAGCATACTATACCTATTGTAGATATGGTATGTGCGCTGTCCGCGGTCCTGAAGGCTTATACAGTAAGATCTATGGGCTGCGCATCCCATAGATCTACTGTAAATGGCGTCAGAACGTCGGACAGCGCAATACTATACCTACATTAGGGATAGTATGCTCGCTGCGCACAGAGGAGCCAGCGGTTTCATTCATAAAAATGTACAGTAGCTGACAAGAGCCGGCTACTGTACATCAGTAATTACATCATTATATGCCCACCTGAGTGGGTGGTATGTCTCTAGGGGGAAGGGGCACTCCCTAGAGACATTATAGCCACATTTATTAATTCAATTTAACCTTTTGAAACTATGATAAAACTTTGCTTATCCCGGCGGTAGCCTGAATAAGCAAAGTATATGCGGTAACCGCATTGCTCAGGTTTACACATGCTGAGCAATCTGGTTGTCACATTGCGGGTCAGAGAACGGCTCCGAAAGCTGCAGCCTGCATGATTTATCATGCAGGCTGCAGAGCCAGAGGTGGTAACCGGATTGCTTGTAAAGCAATCCGGTTTTTATAACAGGTTGCTATGAGGAGCGTTTCCTGATCCGGTTTTGAGCTTTTTAAAAGCTCAAAACCGGATCAGGATTTAAAAAAAAAAACTGAAGTGTGACCCTATCCTTACTGGAAAGGCATATTTTAACATACAAGTCTCTTATACAAAGCAGCTCAGTGACGAGTTGTCAAAAACACATAAAACACACAAAAAAAAAAAACACTCAGAGGCACAAGCAAAATGTACAGAATCATCCCGGAGTAACTATATATTATTATTAATTATTTATTTATATAGCGCCATTATAATCCATGGCGCTTTACATGCTAAAAGGGGCAGTCTAGGACAAGTAACATAGTAACAATACAAGTAACAATAAATGTGGAAAATTCAGTCGTACAGATACAAGAGGAGAGAAATCCTGTCCGCGAGGGCTCACAGTCTATAAGGGGCGGGTGGGGATACAGTGGGAGGGGGAAGTTCCAGCCGTGAGGCGGTGTGGTGGACCGGGTCTCATTGCAGGTGGTAGGCTTGGCGGAAGAGGTGGGCCTTCAGGCTTCTTTTGAAGGTTCCCAGGGTAGGAGAATGTCTGATGTGTTGGGGCAGAGAGTATGGGTGAAGCATGGGAGAAATCCTGGGTGTGGTTGTGCGAAGAGGAGATGAAGAGGGAGTAGAGGAGGAGCATTTGGGAGGATAACCCCGAGGCACTTGGGGTGGGGGACTGGGGAGAGAGAGCAGTCGTTGACGACAATAGATTGGTCACGTAGTGAGGGGGATTGTCTTGGGGGGAAGACTATGAACTCAGTTTTGTCCATGTTCAGCTTAAGGAAGCGAGCAGAGAAGAAGGATGAGATGGCGGACAGGCATTGTGGAATTTTGGATAGAAGGGAGGCGATGTCAGGACCAGACAAGTAGATTTGGGTGTCGTCGGTGTAGAGGTGGTACTGGAGGCCATGGGACTCAATGAGTTGCCCTAGGCCGAGACTGTAGATTGAGAATATTAACGGTCCAAGAACCGAGCCCTGGGGGACACCGACAGATAGGGGGGTAGGGCGAGGAGGATGAGTGGGAGTGGGTGACACTAAAAGTCCGGTCCGTTAAGTACGAGGAGATCCAAGAGAGTGCAAGGTCTGTGATGCCAAGAGATTCCAGGACCTGAAGTAGAAGGGAGTGGTCAACAGTGTCGAAAGCAGCGGACAGGTCGAGGAGGAGGAGGACAGAGTAGTGGCGCTTGCTTTTGGCAGTCAGTAGGTCGTTGGTGACTTTGGTCAGGGCTGTTTCAGTAGAGTGGAGGGGTCGAAAACCAGATTGCAGGTGGTCAAAGAGGGAGCAGGAGGAGAGGTGAGAGGACAGCTCAGAGTGGACAAGCTATTCAAGTAGTTTAGAGGCGAAAGGGAGGAGAGATATAGGGCGGTAGTTGGAGACAGTTGTGGGGTCGAGGGAGGGTTTTTTGAGGATGGATGTGATCAAGGTGTGTTTGAAGGCTGAGGGGAAGGTGCCAGTGGTAAGTTATAGGTTGAAAAGATTAGTTAGGGCTGAGATGATAATGGAGGTGAGGTTGGGAATGAGGTGGGATGGGAGCGGGTCGTGGGCGCTTTTGGTGAGGTGTGATTTTGACAGGAGGGAGGAGAGCTAGTCTTCAGTTATGGGGGGGGAAACAGTTGATGGAAGGATATAAACAGTGCCTATATTGTTCTACAGCTAAAAGCACAGTGCAAGCATATCAATATATCAAACAAAATATCATCTGAGAAGCATTGGTACAGGGCAGCTTGGCAGCATTACAAGTTCAGAATGAAAACATAATGAGGTCAGTAAAAATATATTCATAATCTAACCAGTATAGAGGTATACATTTTAAAATATAGTGTTGCACACAGGCAATTGTAATCCTGAACCAGCTACAAGATCCAGACCCACCCACATTATCTAGTGCTACCTATCACAACAACACTACAGGTATGTTTTAAATAATTGGTACCCCATAAAGTATACCAGTGTAGAAACTTTAGTGACTGAATATTGAAATCTATTCATCTAGAGGTAAGCCAAAACACAGAACACTACTACGACAACCAGTGGCGCACCCAGAAATTTCCCAAGGTAAGGGTCCAATAAACACACACCGGCCCTGAAAGGGGGGTGTCACCCCCCAGCGGGGTTCCAAGGGGCAAAGCCCCGGTGGGGTGGTTTGGGGGAGCGAAGATCCCCTAAAAGCAGCCTCTTTTGTGGGCCCTTGGGTGCTGTGTAATTGTTCCTGTCTCCTGACATAGGGGCCCAGCTCCTTGTGTACTGCACCACTTCTCAGGGCCGTCCAAAGGGGGGGGTCCAGACACGTAGGTCCCCCCCCTTGGGTGCGCCTATGACGACAACTCAACTATATAATACTTCTATTGAGTGTAGGTAAGAACATAAAAAAATTTTTTTTTTCCAGACTCATGAATAATGGCTAATACTAACTGTCTCCCTTGCGATTAATCCTAGATATTTTTCCATCACAAGAAAGGAAAACCCTTTCCAAAGAAACATTTTGCAACAGAAAGTGGCCCTAATTTGAATAGAGGACCAACAATAAAGACTGTAGTGTATAATCATCTGAGTGTGGCCACCTAGTGGCTGAGATTCACATTACTAATGTTTATTATTATTTTAATGCCAGAAGCTGTAATTTTTAACCGTGGGGAAATAAATATATTGTTTTAAAAAAAATTTCTGACTATTAACTGACATGAGAAGAAGGTGATCATAAAGTAAGCGCTAGATCTATACGTTATAATGAATTGTTTTAAACTTTTTAAAGTGAGGATATACACAGAAATCAATTTTAGATTTATAGCAGCTACTACCCATATAGGCATTGTCCTATAAAAGCTAGCTGGATGCTGCTGCTGGGCTATGTGTATATAACATGGAGGCTGTGCTGTATATGTAATGTGGAGGCTGTGCTGTATATATTATTAGGAGACTGCTATGCTGTATATAGTATTATATATTATATGGAGCCTGTGCTGGGCTGTATATATTATTTGGAGGCTGCTGCTAGGCTGACACTGCTTCTAAATAATTTATACAGCTCAGAACGGCCTTCAAATTATATATGCAGTGTGTTCATAAAGTAACTATGCAGTGGTTAACACTTGCCAGTAGGTGATGTGGAAACTAGAGGAGATGCTAGAAGTGCTGCCCCTAGATGTGGAGACACAGGTTCACACACACACACTGTCTTCCACAGTCCTCACAACTGTTCTGCTATCTAACCGCACCAATGGACAAATATTCTGTGTATTAGTACTTATAACAACACCACACTGTACTGCATAATTACTTTATGAACACCCTGTATATAACTCAGAACACTGTCCAAATAATATATACAGCCCTGCAGCAGCCTTCAAATAATATACAAAGCCCAGAGCCTTTTTATTATGTGTATACCGCCCAGCACAGCCTTCAAATAATATATATAGTCCAGCACAGCCTCTAAATTATATATATATCTATTATATAATTGCCGTAGCGACTTCCGTCGGAGCGGCGCTGCTTCCGGTCGCTTGGTTAGCGAGTCCGAGCTGCTTCTCCTGGACCCTCCCCGTGGCCGCGTAGCGGCCAAGGCGACTCACGAAGCAATGCCCGCAAAGCGGGCATTGCGAGTCGTTGCAGCCTAGCGAAGCAATGCCCGCGAAGCGGGCATTGCGAGTCGCTACACCGCTAACCAAGCCACCGAAGCCCATACTCCTGTAGTGTACACCGCTATACTATACTACAGTCCCATGCCCATAAGCGCCATGGGACTGTAGTATACCATCGCGCTGTACACTACAGACCCCTGCCGCGACTCGCTACACCGCTAACCAAGCCACCGAAGCCCATACTCCTGTAGTGTACACCGCTATACTATACTACAGTCCCATGCCCATAAGCGCCATGGGACTGTAGTATACCATCGCGCTGTACACTACAGCCCCCTGCCGCTCTAAGCCACTACGCGCTGCTGTACTGTACACCGCTATAGTATACTACAGTCCCATGCCCATAAGCGCCATGGGACTGTAGTATACCATCGCGCTGTACACTACAGCCCCCTGCCGCTCTAAGCCTACCCCCTAAGGCACCGCCGCCCCTAACCCCCTACCCCCTAAGCCCCGCAGCAGCCCGACCACCTAACCCCGACCCGCACCATCCAAAGCCGCCGCCGATACCCCCTAAGCCCCGCCGTCTACCTCCTAAGCCATCGCCGCCCCTACCTAAGCCCCTACCCCCTAAGCACCCTACCCCCTAAGCCCCGCAGCAGCCCCGACCACCTAACCCCGACCCGCACCATCCAAAGCCGCCGCCGATACCCCCTAAGCCCCGCCGTCTACCCCCTAAGCCATCGCCGCCCCTACCTAAGCCCCTACCCCTAAGCACCGCTGCAGCCCCGACCACCTAACCCCCGACCCGCAGCATCCAAACCCGCCCCCGATACACCCTAAGCCCCGCCGTCTACCCCCTAAGCCATCGCCGCCCCTACCCCCTAGGCCCCCGCCGATACCCCCTAAGCCATGCCGCCTACCCCCTAAGGCACCGCCGCCCCTAACCCCCTACCCCTACACCCCCGACGATACTCCCTAAGCCATGCCGCCTACCCCTAAGGCACTGCCGCCCCTAACCCCCTACCCCTAGACCCCCGACGATACCCCCTAAGCCATGCCGCCTACCCCCTAAGGCACCGCCGCCCCTAACCCCCTAAACCCCGCAGCAGCCCCGACCACCTAACCCCCGACTCGCACCATCCAAACCCGCCGCCGAAACCCCGCAGCAGCCCCGACCACCTAACCCCCGACTCGCACCATCCAAACCCGCCGCCGATACCCCCTAAGCCCCGACTACCTAACCCCCGACTCGCACCATCCAAAGCCGCCGCCGATACCCCCTAAGCCCCGCCGTCTACCCCCTAAGCCATCGCCGCCCCTACCTAAGCTCCTACCCCCTAGGCCCCCGCCGATACCCCCTAAGCTCCCGCCGCTGTCCCCTGCCCCTGTCGCTAAAGCCCTACACCCTAACCCCCCGCCGTCCCCTAACCTAACGCCGCTCTCACCTAAGGCCCTACACCCGAAGCCCCCGTCCATCACTTACATGCCTTCAAGTCATCTGATCGTCCGTCCGATCGTCCGTCCGATCCTCCGTCCGGCCAGGCGTCCTCTTCCTCCGGCCCCGGGGGTCTTCTCTCTTCTTTCCGCCATCTCCGCCTCTTCGTCCGGCCCCGGGGATCTTCTGTCTTCTTTTCCGAAAATTCCACCTCCGACGTCCTCTTCCTTCTCATTAAGATAGAATGGAGGAAAAATCCCCCATTCTACCTCAATGAAATCTCACGCCGTCTTCTGATTGGTCGCTGGATAATGCCCTCAGCCAATCAGAAGAGCTCCTCATTCAGTTTTCATTCAGGTCCGCCTTTTTTCCCCATTGACATACATTACCGGTGTGTCGGCGATTTTATGGCCGCCCCCCTGGTTCTATTTGTCGGCCCTAAAATCGCGGACACACCGCTAATGCATCTCTATGGGCAGTCAGCTCGACTTCTGATTGGTTGCCGTTCAATCCGAAATCGGGCTGACTGCCCATAGAGATGCATTAGCGGTGTGTCCGCGATTTTAGGGCCGACAAATAGAACCAGGTGGGCGGCCATAAAATCGCTGACACACCGGTAATGTATGTCAATGGGCAAAAAAAAGGCGGACCTGAATGAGAACTGCGTCTCAGTCAAACTTAAAAAAATAAATAAATTAAATAATAAAAAAAATAATTAAAAAAGAATTAAAAAATAATAAAAATATTAATTAAAAATAATAAACAATTCAATAAAAATAATAATAAAAAAATAAAATATATGCTAATAAGATCAGCCCTTTGCGGACCTCAATGAGAACTGCGTCTCAGCCTAAATTATAAATTAAATAATAAAAAAAAGAATTAAAAAAGAATTAAAAAATAATAAAAAAAATAATTAAAAATAATAAAAAATTCAATAAAAATAATAATAAAAAAAGAAAATATATGCTAATAAGATCAGCCCTTTGCGGACCTGAATGAGAACTGCCTCTCAGCCTAAATAATAAAGTAAATAATAAAAAAAAGAATTAAAAAAGAATTAAAAAATAATAAAAAAAAATAATTAAAAATAATAAAAAATTCAATAAAAATAATAATAAAAAAATAAAATATATGCTAATAAGATCAGCCCTTTGCGGACCTGAATGAGAACTGCGTCTCAGCCTAAATAATAAATTAAATAATAAAAAAAATAATTAAAAAAGAATTAAAAAATAATAAAAAAAAATAATTAAAAATAATAAAAAATTCAATAAAAATAATAATAAAAAAATAAAATATATGCTAATAAGATCAGCCCTTTGCGGACCTGAATGAGAACTCCCTCTCAGCCTAAATAATAAATTAAATAATAAAAAAAATAATTAAAAAAGAATTAAAAAATAATAAAAAAAAATAATTAAAAATAATAAAAAATTCAATAAAAATAATAATAAAAAAATAAAATATATGCTAATAAGATCAGCCCTTTGCGGACCTGAATGAGAACTGCGTCTCAGCCTAAATAACAAATTACATGATAAAAAAAATAATTAAAAAAGAATTAAAAAATAATAAAAAAAAATAATTAAAAATAATAAAAAATTCAATAAAAATAATAATAAAAAAATAAAATATATGCTAATAAGATCAGCCCTTTGCGGACCTGAATGAGAACTGCGTCTCAGCCTAAATAATAAATTAAATAATAAAAAAAATAATTAAAAAAGAATTAAAAAATAATAAAAAAAAATAATTAAAAATAATAAAAAATTCAATAAAAATAATAATATAAAAATAAAATATATGCTAATAAGATCAGCCCTTTGCGGACCTGAATGAGAACTGCCTCTCAGCCTAAATAATAAATTAAATAATAAAAAAAATAATTAAAAAAGAATTAAAAAATAATAAAAAAATTAATTAAAAATAATAAAAAATTCAATAAAAATAATAATAAAAAAATAAAATATATGCTAATAAGATCAGCCCTTTAGCGCACCTGAATGACAACTGCCTCTCAGCCTAAATAATAAATTTAATAATAAAAAAATAATTAAAAAATAATTAAAAAATTATAAAAAAATAAATAAAACATAATTAAAAAAATAAATAACAAATAATAAATAATAATTTAAAAAAAATGCTAATAAATAATATTACTGCTAATAATAATGCTATTAATGCTAATAATTATGTTATTTAATGCTATTATAATGCTAATTAATGCTATTATTAATTCTATATTAATGCTAATATAATTAATGCTATTAATGCTATTAATAATGTATTAATGCTATTAATTAATGCTATAATCCTATTATTAATGCTATTTATGCTAATAATAATGATATTAATGCTATTAATAATGTTTATTAATGCTATTAATAATGCTATAATGCTATTAATAATGCTATTAATGCTCATAATAATGCTATTAATGCTATTATAATAATGTTATTAATGCTATTAATAATGCTAATAATGCTATTATTAATGCTATTAATGCTAATATAATCCTATTAATGCTATTAATAATGCTATTATGCTATTATAATAATACTATTAATGCTATTAATGCTAATAATAATGCTATGAATGCTATTAATAATGTTATTAATGCTATTATTTATGCTAATAATGCTATTATTAATTCTATTAATTTTAATAATAATGCTATTAATGCTATTAATAATGTTATTAATGCTATTATTAATGCTAATAATGCTATTTATGCTAATAATAATGCTATTAATGCTATTAATAATGCTATTAATGCTCTTATTTATGCTATTAATGCTATTAATGCTAATATTTATCCTATTAATGGTATTATTAATGCTATTAATGCTAATAATAATGCTATTAATGCTATTAATGCTAATAATAATGCTATTAATGCTATTAATAATGTTATTAATGCTATTATTAATGCTAATAATGCTATTATTAATCCTATTAATGCTAATAATAATGTTATTAATGCTATTAATAATGCTATTAATGCTATTAATATTGTTATTAATGCTATTATTAATACTAATAATGCTATTATTAATGCTATTAATGCTAATAATAATGCTATTAATGCTATTAATAATGCTATTAATGCTATTAATTATGCTATTAATGCTATTAATGCTAATATTTATCCTATTAATGCTATTAATGCTAATAATAATTCTATTAATGCTAATAATAATGCTATTAATGCTATTAATGCTATTAATTATGCTATTAATGCTATTAATGCTAATAATAATGCTATTAATGCTATTAATAATGTTATTAATGCTATTATTAATGCTAATAATGCCAATAATAATGCTAATAATAATGCTATTAATGCTATTAATGCTAATATTTATCCTATTAATGCTAATAATAATGCTATTAATGCTATTAATAATGCTATTAATGCTATTAATTATGCTATTAATGCTATCAATGCTAATATTTATCCTATTAATGGCATTATTAATGCTATTAATGCTAATAATGCTATTAATAATGCTATTAATGCTAATAATAATGCTATTAATGCTATTAATACTTTTATTAATGCTCATAATACTGCTAATAATGCTATTAATACTGCTATTACTGCTAATAATAATGCTATGGCTTATATTATTGCTATTGATGATGCGATTATTATTTAAAAATCTTTAAAAAAACAATAAACATATTTTAGATACCCGATGCATTTGCATCAGGCTAACAGCTATAACTACTATAATCAAATTAATGCACGTTCTAGAATCCCGATGCATTTGCATCGGGCTCACAGCTAGTATATATATATATATATACGGTAGATATATATATATATATATATATACTGTATTTTTCGCATTAGAAGGCACACTTTTGTTCCCCCAAATTTTGGGGGTAAGTGGGGGGTGCATCTTATAATGGGAATGTACGGTCCTTTACTGCAGGTGAGGCTGGGTGCAGCTCTGGAGTGGTGTCCGGGGCTGGGGTGGGCTGGCTGCGGGCTGCAGGAGGCAGCGGGAGGTCACTTGCTCCCGCTCATTAGCCTCCTCCAATATGCACTGCACTGCCACTGTCCATCACCTTGGTGCTGAAACCAGCGCCAAGATCTGGACAGGAGTGCAGTGCATATCAGGTGTGCCTGCACTCACCCCCCTGTGTAGGCACACTTGCCCCATCACTGTTTAGAGCCCCTCTGCTGGCGCACACATAATAAGATAAAAAAAATCATTACTTCACCTTTCGACGATCACTCTCTTCTGCCAGCTGAGCGGTGACTTCCTGCTTTGGTCTCGGCGTCGGGTCATGTGACCAGAGTGCATCATGTGATCGGATGTCACCACTGTGCACTCCCGATGGCTGGGACCAAAGCAGGAAGTCAACGCTCAGCTGGCAGAAGGGAGCAATCTCCGGAAGGTGAAGTAATGATTTTTTATTTTATTACGTGCGCGCCAGCAGGGGGGCTCTAAACAGTGAAGGGGGCAAGGGTGCCTGTACAGGGGAGTGAATGCTGGCACAGGGTCAAGTGTGCCTGCACTGGAGGGGTGAGTGCAAGCACAGGGGCAAGTTTGTGTGCACTGGAATGAACAAGTGGGGCCAGCACAGGGGGCATGTGTGCTGCACAGGGTCAATTCCCTGCACTGGGGCAAGGTGAGGCAGGCACAGGGGCAAGTGTGCCAGCACTGGGGCAAGTGTGCCAGCACTGGGGGAGGTGTGCCAGCACAGGGGGACGGGTACCATCAATAGGGGATGTGTGCCATCAATAGGGGATGTATGCCATCACTGGGGGACTTGAGCCATCACTGGGGGACATGTGCCAGCACAAAGGAGCTATATCCCAGGATGAGGGACAATGTACCAAGATGAGGGAGCTATGTGTGACATATATCTTATATGATTTGGTAGACTGGCGTTATAAGACGGACCCCATTTAACATTAAAAATAATTTTTTCTCTCTTTTCCTTCACCAAATTTGGGGGTGCATCTTATTATCAGGTGCATCTTATAAAGCGAAAAATATGGTATATATATACAGCTTCCGAATAATATATACAGCCCAGCAGCAGCCTTCAAATAATATACACAGCCCAGAACCTCTTTATTATGTGCATACAGCCAAGCACAGCCTCCAAATATATACAGCACGCAGCCTCTATATTATATATACAGCCCAGCACTCTCCATATTATATATTAAGCCCAGCAGCCTTTATATTTTATATACATCCCTGAACAGTCTAAATATTATATACACAGCCCACCTAGGAGCCTCTATGTTATATATACACAGCCCACAGATTCTACATTATATTCATGAATCGTGGTATGTGTTAAAGACGCCCACTGACACTGTTTCACCCGGGACCCACAAAAACCTGGAGCCGGCCCTGAGTTTATCCACTGAGGGTTTGGGTAGTGTGGCCACCTGGAATCTGCCTGTTCAGGGAGATGGCCTGTCCAGACCTCGTTTTGAGGATGCTTAAATCAGAATAACTAAATTAAAAGGAACCTAACCCCTAAAAACAAGCCCCTAGCCTTTTAATACCTGTCCCTGCACCATCAGTATTGTATTCTAGACATTGCTTTGTGTTAAAATTGGGTATTTATAAAGTTTATAAAAGTGCTTTTATTACCTGATGAACTACGGCTTCTCAGCTCTTGAGAAGTCACACAGGGCGTTCCCTGTGGCTTCTCATCGCCGCCTGTACTTCAATTATTCAAACCCCGATGGGCGTGCTAAGCCATAGTGATCCTTCTAGTCCTCCTACATTGGAGGTATAGCTGCTATAACGCTTATCGCGTCATATACAGCGATCCTGATGTCAGTACACCCATTTGGGTGTAGAGGACCTTACAATGCGCATTCCGCATTTGCACGGTTGCTTTATGGCAACTTATGTGTGAAAAGCTGCCGTAAAGCAACTTCGCACATGCGCAATGTGCATGACGAGGTCCTCTACACCCAAATGGATGTACTGACGTCAGGATTGCCGGTTATAACACGATTAGCGTCATGGTAGCTATACCGCCCATGTAGGAGGACCAGAAGGATCAGTATGGCTTAGCACGCCCATTGGGGCGTGAATAATTGAAGTACAGGCGGTGATGAGAGGCCACAGGGAACGCCCTGTGTGACTTCTCAAGAACTGAGAAGCTGTAGTTCTTCAGGTATTAAAAGCACTTTTATAAACTTTATAAATACCCAATTTAAACACAATAGGATGGCTAGAATACAATACTGATGGTGCAGGGACAGGTATTAATAGGTTGGGGGTTGATTTTTAGGGGTCAGGTTCCCTTTAAATCAAATTAAGCCCAACAACCATTATATCACACTTTTAATAGGAGCCTGAGCACCTGCATTGACTGCTGAAGCTGTCCTCTTGTAATACACACAGCTAGAGGCAATATGTAGAGGGAGACAGTAGTTTTGACACAGGAGCCACCCTAGCACTACTCCCACTAAACACACTAACAGCCTGCACCAGACTCCAATAGTATAGCAAATTGCCAGCCATATGGCGGCGATATTGCTACGTGTGATGGTACCTTAAGAGTTTGGGGAGTGTGGTCACTTGGAATCTGCCTGGTCAGGGATATGGCCAGTCATGCCCTGGTTTTGAGGATGCATAAATCAGAGCTCTGTAGAGGAAATTAATTTTTTGTAGAATGGGTGTTCATCTTTCATATGAAAATATTACTTTGGATCTTAACCATGAGCTTAAGGTCATTGTTATACTTGATTATGCATTGTGAAGATTGAGAACTTTTATGAATTCATCATAACTGGTGAAGAGAAAAAAAAATAGATCCAAACTTGTAGAGCGCCTGTATCATTCTTCATTCTTTTTCTGCGGATTCTTATCCACAGATGCTAAGAAGCCTTGGCTCTTTGTCCTGCTTATTCATGCTGTATCTTCAGCATACCTGTAAATTACATAATGCTAGGAAATTAGCTTAAGAAAAAGCCAATAACTTGGAGAACATTAGGCAGCATCAATCAGTAAGTTGACACTCTATGCAGTGACCAGGTGTTATGTGTAGGTAAAAGGATATTTTGAAAGCCTGAAGAAAATCACTTTTACGCATAATGCATGAACCGTAGAGCGTGCAAACTCTATAGAGGATCAGGATAGCTCATAAGAAAGGGAAACAAACTGCAGATCCTTGAGAAAAATGTCAACTTTAGTAAAATATGTCCCTAGAACATCTACACCTTGGAGACCTGGTTGTAAGACTGTGATTTAACTGTGCTCACTAAACAAACACTGAGAATACAAATTGTGTATAAACAGATCTTTGCTTTATGCCTCTCGTTTTTCAAAGCTAAATAATTGAACATACAGTAGTTATATTGGGAATTTAACTCTGGTTATCATAAAAAATACCAAGACTATTCCTATTACTTAACCTTTAGTTAGTTGTGCCGAAATACTTACACAATTAGTTGTGTCGTGTCCATGGAACCTTAGTTTTCATATTAAAAATGAAACAGCATACATTAAACAATAATTTTTAATTAATTTAGGAATTTAAGGAGCAACAGCTAAGGTACCGGTAAATGATAACGTAAAATTTGTAGTGATCAACAACATGTAAAAATCTACTTATGTACCATGAATTATTTGGCACAAGGATCAAATATCTTTTTATGGTGCTCACTGCACAGAAATGTTGTGTTATTATCACATTTGGTGTTGTCCTATCAGTCACTGGGGAGGAGCGCTCGAGCTAAGAAGTCATCAAACAGGATGGTTACCTTCCGCACTTGCAAGAATATAACATAAACAAAATCGCTTGGGATCCAATGGAGCCCACACAACTAATTAATAGTTAATAGACTATTATAAAGTAAAGGGGCAATTCATCAAAGAATTATGCCAGAAAATTGGAATAAAACACTTTGAAAAGTCACAAAATTTGCTCCTCCAAAATGGGCAGAGCTGGGGAGGACACCTCACCTGGTTGATTCTTGAACTAGCCAACATTTGTCTGTCTTTAAGTCTAGTTGATCTCCAAGACACTAAGGCTGGGGTCACACATAAGCCCTTGGTCCGTTTTTGGCTTCATTTTTGTCATTTTTTTTTTCTAAGTCCAAAAACTGACAGAAAAACGGATTGGATGTAATAAACACCCTGTCCGTTTTTTTCTGGACCTCAAAACATTGCTCTGTCCGTTTTTGAGCCAAAAACGTTGCTAGCAACGTTTTTGGCATCTGTTAAAAAATGCATGCGTTTTTTAACATGGGGCCCTATGGGAAATGCATGCGTTAACGCACGGCACATATAGGCACCTGCGTTAACGCATGCGTTAACGCATATGCGTTTTTAATGAAAAAAAATGAAAAAATGACTAAGTCCAAAAACGTTCAGAGGTGCAGGAGGCTCAAAAAGCACCCCAAAAAAAATGGATTGGTCATGGAAATCACTTCCAAAAACGGATTTCTATGTGTGACCCCTGCCTAACACAGATATTCCTGTCCGGAATTTAGGTACTATATTTTCCTTGTCCCTAACTTTATGGTTACACCTTCAGCTTTTTTGATTTCTTCCTCCAGCTTACACTAGCTACATCGCATACTCAATCCGTGGGCCCCTTTTACAAAGTCCACATCCCTGTAAAGACAACTAGAGATGAGCAAACACTTTAGGGTTCCAAATGGTTCCAAAAGCTGCCAAACCACTGTCAATACTAGTGGCAGACACCAGAACACAGTACAAAGAGTATCATGGCGTAGCTTGGGTGCACAGACAGTGTGTACCAGCCTGTACACTCTAAATAATCAGTAAAAAATAAGAGGTGGCTTACATTCGCTTAAATTTCAGAGGTAAGTAACATCCAGAATTGACCAGATGGATGAATCACAAGGGAAAAGTAGCAGCCAATTTCTACATATTGGAAATGCCCGCTATGGTCAAGATACAGGGCCTGGCTTCATGATTTCAAGGTTCAACAAGGAGGATGAGTGATAGGTGTACGCATGTCACTCAGAGAGCCCTGCTCAAGTCTTGCCCCATGCAGCAAGGAGACCCTAACAAGAGTCTCCATGTTTCCAACAATTAGTTGCAGACCACAGCAAAGTGGCATCCATTTTCATAAATTTTGTATTGGGCCACAGTGGCAGCAAGGTCAGATGTCTGGGCGCAGCATTTCAAGGTTGATTATTCAGGAAGAGGTGCTGGAGTGTTCCAGAGTAGGTATTGTGCTTAGAGATCCATGCTTAAGTCATGCACCACACAGCAAGGAGACCCAAGATAAGTCCTCACCTTTCCAAAAATTAGTGTCAAACCACGACAAAATGGCATGCATCTTTTAGGTTTGGTATTGGACCACAATGGCAGCAAGACAGGAGGCCTTGCCAAGCATTTCAAGGTTGATTATTCAGGAAAAGGTGTAGGAGTGTCAGGAGTAGGTAGTAGGTATTGTGCTCAGAGAGTCCTGTTCTAGTTATGCACCACAAAGCAAGTAGTGCCCAACAAGTGTCCTCACTTTTCCAAAACATAGGGTCAGACTACTGCAAAGTGGTATTAATTGCCCCAGAGTTTAAATATTATAATGGTGAGGTAAATGCAGCATGCTGAAAGGTATACCAGGGCCTATTCTCCTCAGTCTGCCACTGGTGTGGAAAAGTCCTTGGAGATCCAGGACTTTGCTCATCTTGATAAACGTTAGGTGGTCTATACTGTCAGTGGACAGCCATATGCGCTTATCCGTCAGGACACCACCGGCAGAGCTGAAGTCACATTTTGATAGAACATTGACTGTCAGGCACGACAAAATCTCCAAGGCAAGAGTGGCGAGCTCAGGCCAGGTTTCCATTTTTGAAGCCCAAAATGCACAAGTGTCCAGGTCTGCACTCATCGCATCGATATTGAGCTGTAGATATTCCTGTACCAATTTCTCTAGGCGTTCACTATGTGTGAGACATGTCCTCTCTTCTGGCGTTGCAAAAGATGGTCTAAAAGAAACAGTGTTGCAAACCACAGTCAGCACTGCTTCAAATCATAAGAATCCGGGATCATGTTGCAAATAGTGCAGCAAGAATGCGTCATGTGTCTTGAGAATTCATGAGGCCCAAGTCCTTATTTTTGTTGGTGGCAGCATGATAACATTCCCACTTGCTTTCCCCGCGCTCTCCTGCCAACCTTGCACAACATAAAGATGATCAATACTGTATCTCCCTCATCTGTTGACTCTTCAATGCCCATCACCTCTTATGCCTCCATTTCTTCCTTGGCTCCTGCACCTTCATCAACAGTTTGACAGCTACAATGACCCCTTGTCGATAGCACAACTCGACCCTCCCATGCCATCTGTCTCAGTGCTGTCAACCATCAGATCTTGTTATCCCTTCCCCATGCTCCATCTCTACTTACTCCTCTTCTTCTTGGATCACCACCTGACTCCGTACACTGGTGAAAGTGTGCTCTAGCATGTTGATAACCCAAATAGTCATGCTGATAATGGCATCATCAGTGCTAAACATCTTAGTAGCCAGAAAGGTGCAGAGGTCCCTCATCTGTGCCCACAGATCACATCAGCCCATGCTATACGTCATGACATACTGTACCAGAACACGTTGCTTCAACATGTGCAGAGTGGAATTCCATCATGTTCGCACATTGCATATTATGTGGTTAACCGGTAGGCCAAAGGACCTCAATAGCGATGCTAGTCGTTGAGCCGCGGGGTGCGAATGGCGGAAGTGAGTACACAGTGAACGTGCCCTCTGCAGCAGCATATCTAGGTCTGAATGGTGGCCTAGAAATTGCTGGACAACCAGGTTGAGGATGTGAGTCATACAAGGCATGTGTTTACCTTTTCCTAACATAAGGCTGCGCCCAGGTGCGCACAGCCTTCTCTGGCTGCAGGTTCAGTGGAGACATTGATTAAACTTGATCTCCAAAACTGATAACAACTTTTTAGCTGTGTAACTCACATCTCCCAGACATTTTGATGTGAACACAGCTTGATGGCATTGAGCCAAGAAGTGGTAAATACAAAGGTTTTACCTCAAAGCAGGGGAGATGTCAAGACTCGTAGAGCAGCCCCTTCCCCCACAGCCAACAGAGTCATCCAGTGCCCAGTCAGCGACATGTAAAGCCCTGGCTATGCTCACTCATTCAGGTGTCAGTGTTGAAATGCACCCTGTCACTCACAGAGTTTCTCAACAAGGCCGTGATGTCTGTGACATGCTGATGTAGGTCAGTATGAGCTTCATAGGTCTTCCTTTCGCATCTAAACCCAGCACTGGATCCTGACCTCACTGCATATGAGACCCAATGTGGGTAGTGCGATAGAACTCCAAGTCACATATATGTTCTATACAGACTGCTCTGGTTCTGGTGCTGAAGCACCCTCTGCCCCTGGGGTGGTGAGGAAGATGACATCCTCCAGAGCTGGCATGTCTTGCAGTGGATCCATCATTAACTGTAGCAGAGTGCAGCTGTGTTGTACTCACTGCCTCTTTCCTTTGCCTTTGAACCCACCTCTTCCAGTGCCAGGGCACAAATGCTTAAAGTATATTATTGTTTGCACAATGTTGTTGCTTAGGCTCCTCATTAACCCCTCAATGGGGAGTGCTACAGAAGGCACCTGATTTACAAATCCCATTCCCACAGGTGCCACAGGTAACACCTGAACTAGCAGTTGGGTGGAATGATTATTGAAGCCTGACATATTTGGAGGAGAAATAAGGTAAACAAATAAGTTTATTCAGCTCACACCCATTTTATCTGCAATGTTCAATAAGGCTAGTGGGCAGCAATGCACAGACAAGTTCAATATTAATGATATAACACACTTGTGCCAAAAAAAATCTGTATTCTAAACATGGAATGAAATGAAATAAAGGGATGTCACATCTTCAAGAACCAATATCTGTAAACAGAAATATAAAACTATTTATGTGAAGCATGTAATGGCCATATGCGATTTTTATATGAATTGCTATCACATAACTGTAGAAGAGGTGGCCTTGGATGTTGCAAATCCTAGGCAATAATAAAGATTTGCTCTCCAAAAAAAGAAATAATTAAATAGATGTTTAAAGATATTGTAAGGTTTCTGGGCTCCACAGCTGCTGCCACTTCTGGCAGTGTTTCCTTGAAGGTGTCAAAAATCCCTGCAAACTCCAGGAAGCTTAAAAAAATATTTTACAGCTCAAAAAAATTCTACAGGCCGAAAGAAACGGTAAACTCAATGGCTGGGAACACCCCTACCCATATGGTCAGGTGTTCTTCCCAGCAAGCTGGACTTCCAGCGAGCATTTTGGCCCCAAACAATTTGGAAAGTTTTAGGGCCATTTTAAAATTCTAACTTTTTTCCCAAACAAAGCCGTATTCATCAAGTTTTTTAGAAATTTAATTGCGTTTCCTATTGCAAACCGATTCATCAATGTTCGTGGCGTATATGAAATTGGCAAACATTTTCGGGTGAAAGTTTACTCATCTCTAGTAGTCTACTTCACTTTCTGCCATACTCTGGTAACTTGCTTCAAGAGACTCTGTAAGGCCTTGTCCACACACCTGCGCTTCTGCGCTAAATACTTAGGTTTTGACAGAGAAGCGCAGGTGCGTGTGTGCGGGCGCTTTCTGCAGACGCTGTCCCTGGTTACCCGATGTGTATCGTGGTAACCAGTTCATACAGCAGGCTGCCTAGTGACTGCTTATCCCGAGCACACAGGGAAACGCTGCTAGCATTTTTAATCGAACACCGCTCATCTCTATTCTCTGCCTTGGACAGGGGCAGAGAGACACCCAATTAGGAATCTTTACGCTTTGTTATCCAAATATCCTGCCTAGTAATACAAGGCTTGTCTTTTTATTCTGTAAGGTTAAATTAAATAAACAAGTAAAGCAAAAATATGTTTTCTTTCTTCAAAAAAATCTGTGCTACGTCTGTGTACCAGTTGTATATGGTATTGCATTATAGCCATATTTAGGGGAATGGGGCTCAGCTGCAATACCACAAACATCTTGAAGTAATGTTTTCCTAATCCTAGATAACCCCTTCCAGACTATCCATAGGCTATAAATGTCCAGATGGTCCTGCTGCTACTCTGACTTTGCAGTGATACTTAGGGATGAGCGAGTATACTCGGTATACTTGGTACTCGCCGAATAGTACAGTATTCGGGCTACTAGCTGCTCCGCGAGTTTCCATGTGATTACTCGTTAGGAGTAGTGAGTAGTACATTCACTTTCATAATGTATATATATACACTGCAAAAGTGAAATAAAAGTTAATAAAAGGTGTTAAAAATAAAAAAATAACATACCTATCCGACGGCTGTCCCGGGACCCAAAAAGAACAAATCCGCTGGCCTGCCAGGAACCTTACGTCTGATCGCCAATCAGATGGCTGGTATCGATCAGGTGGTGTGTGATGTCACACACCACCTGATCGCTACCATCCATATGATTGGCCATCAGACATAAGGTCCAGCAGGCCAGCGGATGTGTTCTTTTCGGGTCCCGGGACAGCTGTTGGATAGGTATGTTATTTTTTTTATTTTTAACACCTTTTATTAACTTTTATTTCACTTTTGCAGTGTATATAGATGCACTGTGAAAATACTCGTATTTCCCATAGATTTACATTAGACTCACTACTCATAATGAGTACCCGAGTATTAGGACCTACTCGTTACGAGTATAGCGAGTCCGAATATTTCACTACTCGTTCATCCGTAGTGATACTCTTTATCATCACTGCACAATAGTGCAACTAAACACAATTGTGTAGCTGCAGGAATGAGGATCTGGCTGACAGAGACAGTTGGAGTCCTCATAGAAGAGGCACATCTGGTTTATTAGTGTCTGTGCCTTCTGTACTGCTGTATATATTGTGCCTTCTGTACTGTTATATACACAGGATCTAACAGGAAGCCCTCATGGTGCTTCCTCTTCCCTACACAATAGTCATGTGATCGCTGTGTACAGGGAGATAGCAGAAGCTACTGGGTCATCAGAGACCTAAACAGCTCTGCTACGTAGTCAGCAGTCTGCATTTCCACTGTAACTGGGGCTAATTTACTAGCACTGATTACAAAAATAAAAATATTGAAATATTAAAATGCCTACCCCAAAGGTCTTGTTATGACTATATCTGGGGCACAATATATGAAATAAATGCAAATGAAATAAAGATATAATAAAAACAGATGGTAAAAATAAATAACTACAAAAAAAAAATTAAAAAAATGCCACTGTCAATCCAAATCACTAATAGAAAAAATAAAGAAAATATGTGTCATCCATCTGCACTGCTGTACAATCGACCATATACCAAGGAAATCAGTGAATGCAAGTGGCTTTATTCTACATGTGTCAAAGTGTATTTCTCACCCCTTCATCAGGACAGCCACCAAATCCAAATCACTGTCACTAGCCCTGTTCTGTAAAAATAAACGTGTCTGATTTAAAAAATTGTTGTTGCAAAATGTGTAATACATTTTGAAATGTATTTTAGTGGGCCATTATTGTTATAAAAAATATAATTAAAGCAAAGGCAAAACAGACACTTACTGTATATACTCGTGTATAAGCCGACCCGTGTATAAGCCGACCCCCCTACTTTTGCCCCAAAAATCTGGAAAAACCTATTGACTCGTGTATAAGCTGAGGGTGGACCCCAGCACAGGTATACAGCCCCCAGCAGTGTGGTATACAGGCCCCCCCCAGTGGTATACAGGCCTCCCCAGTGGTAGTATACAGCAGCCCCAGTGGTAGTATACAGCAGCCCCAGTGGTAGTATATAGCATCCCCAGCAGCCCTAGTGGTAGTATATAGCAGCCCCAGTGGTAGTATATAACAGCCCCAGCAGTAGTATACAGCAGCCCCAGTGGTATACAGGCCCCAGCAGTATACACAGCAGACCTGGGGGTATACAGCAGCCCCTAAGGGGTATCCAGCAGCCCCCAGGGGGTACCCAGCAGCCCCCTGGGGTACCCAGCAGCCCCCAGGGGGTACCCAGCAGCCCCTTGGGGGTACCTAGCTGCCCCCAAATGCTGGCACTCACCCCCCATCTGTTTATCTTACCATCCCGGTCTTCTGATCAGCGCCGCTCCTCGGTGCTCCGTTCTTCATGCTCCGTCCTCCGTCCTCACTGCATCCGGGATCTCCGGCCGTCGCACGATGACGTCATATGCCTGCGACGGCCGGGGATCCCGGATGTAGCTGGACGGACGGAGCACCGAGGAGCGGCGCTGATCAGAAGACCGGGATGGTAATATAACCAGCGAGGGGGGCCCTTACAAGGGGGGAGAGTGCCAGCATTTGGGGGCATATATGAACTGCATCCCCCTGCCGCTGATTGACAGGGGGAAGCAGTGCATATATAATGAGCGGCCCCACGTGACGGGGCCGCTCATACAGCAGCCTCCCCCCGCCTCCTCCAGCCTCCACAGCCCCCACCCGTATTGACTCGTGTATAAGCCGAGGGGGAGACTTTTCAGCCCAAATTTTGGGCTGAAAAACTCGGCTTATACACGAGTATATACGGTATTTTCCCGACCAAAATCAGCAAAAATCAAAAAAGAATATGACAGTGACATAAAGATGAAGCCGCATCTATTACAAAAACGATACAAAAATTGCTTAAATATCTGAAGGAGTACATTATTTACAGCTCCATAAACCACGTAGGTTAAAAAAAAAAAAATGCTAGTTCAGGAAAGGTGGTGATTGGCCGAAAAGACCAGATAATGGTGGCACTGGTTAAATGATAATACAAAAAGTCTTCGTCTTATCTCTAAAGGGAATGTGTCAGCAGGTTTTTGCTATGTAATCTGAAGGTAGCATGCTGCAGGAGTTTAAACATAGACTCCAGCTAGAGGTCAGCTACTCCAGCACGCCCCCTGCTGTGTTTAGCAGTTCACTGTCTATAGACATCTATTATATAATTGCGAATGGGTTTTTTGCCCCTTCTGAGTCCACTCGCACTGCGAGTCGGCGTGGTCATGTGGATACGCCCGAAGCATTGGCCGCGCAGCGGCCATTGCGAGCAGTTCTAAGGCGACTCGCTATGCCCGCGCAGCGCGAAGCATTGGCCGCGAAGCGGCCATTGCGAGTCAGAGACTCGCTCTTCTAGAATCCCAATGCATGTGCATCGGGCACCCAGCTAGTTTTATATAAAGAGCCAGGTGTGGGCGGGGGCAGATTTTTAAGCTGTACTACATGCTAAATCTGATTATGTCAGAACAGCTGCACCCAGTAAACTAAGTGATATATCGATAGATTCAGAGTCTCTTCCTTTACATCATGCTACTCTCAGATGAGGTAACAAATACCTGTTGACAGATTTCCTATGAAACGAACGAAAGGTAGAGTAAATATTTACACAGCGATACTTACAGTCATGGGAATAGCTACTCTCCTTAGGGAGATCAATCCTGCATGCCAGGAGTGAGGAGACTATTAGCCACAATGCTGCTCTGGCAAATATGCAAATTCACATCTCTTCTGACAAGCCTGCAAGCTACAATGAGACTCGTACGACCGCACCACCGCACAATCTGCTCTACCTCTCCTACTCTATCCTCCTCACCCCTCCCTCATAGACTGTGAGCCCTCACGGACAGGGTCCTCTCCTCACCTGTACCATTATGACTTGATTGTTGATACATATTGTGCTTGTCTTTGTTGGCCCCTTCCACTTGTAAAGCGCCGTGGAATTTAATGGCGCTATATAAATAAATAATAATTGTCACTTCAGGGTGGAATTGCTACTTTCAAAGGTAGCAGTAGAGATCGTCTATTTCTTCCCTGAAGTGATGATTTACTTACAGTCATAGCACAAGTTTTGTCACTCTCGAAATTGTTCCATAAAATGAAAGATTTCTCCAAGGAAATCATTGCAATTACACATGTTTTCTCATACACGTGCTTAATCCCTTTGTGTTTCTTGGAACAACACAAAAAAAATAAAGAAAAAAAAAATTAGACATAATTTCCCACAAAACACCAACAATGGGGCTGACAAAATTGTTGGCACCTTTCTAAAATTGTGGGTATACAACTTTGTTTCCAGCATATGAATTCATTAAAACTCACCTGAGGCAAGTAACAGGTGTGGGCTATATGAAAATCTGTGCCGGGGTCAGCATTAGGGATGGGCGAATCTACTCGCTAGGACTCGTTACTCGGCGAGTTTCCCAGCGTTTACTCGCACGAGTCCAATGCAAATCAATGGCAAACGCTGACAAAACTAGGATTGCCATTGTTTGCATTAGACTCGGCTACTGTGCCAGTGATAGCAGGGAAACTCGCAAAGTAACTGCTGTTTCTTTGCAAGCCGAGTCCAGCTGTCTGCTCTGTGCAGCTCCAGGGTCCTAGAGCCCGCCTTCTCACAGAGATGATGTAGCAGTGCTGAGATTGTTCTCAGTCTGCTCATTCCCTGTGCATAGACATCTATATCTATGCACAGGGGATGTAGCAGAGAGGACATCGCGTTTTGGACTACGTCGGACGGAAGAGGATTTTTTTAATTAAAGATGGAGTCCCTAATGGCTTTTTTTTTTATTTCAAATAAAATTTTTTCTCTGTGTTGTGTTTTTTTAACCCTTTATTGGAGATTCTTAGTGGCTGGGTCAAACGTGGCCTGACATTAAGAATCTCGGGCTTAATACCAGCTTGTATAACAAAGCTGGTATTAACCCCTTTATTACCCAGCGTGCCACCGCCACCAGGGCCACTGGAAGAGCGGGGTTCAGCGCCAGAGGATGGCGCTTCAATGAACGAGCCATCTTCTGGGGCGGCTGCGGGCTGCAATTTTCAGCGGGGGGTGCCCAGATTCAGAGTCTCAGAGTCAGAGTCTCAGAGTCAGAGTCAGAGTCTCAGAGTCAGAGTCTCAGAGTCAGAGTCTCAGAGTCAGAGTCTCAGATTCAGAGTCTCACCCTCAGAGCCAGAGTCAGAGTCTCAGAGTCAGAGTCTCAGAGTCAGAGTCTCAGAGTCACAGTCAGAGTCTCAGAGTCACAGTCAGAGTCTCAGAGTCTCAGAGTCAGAGTCTCAGAGTCAGAGTCAGAGTCTCAGAGTCAGAGTCTCAGAGTCAGAGTCAGAGTCTCAGAGTCAGAGTCTCAGAGTCAGAGTCTCAGATTCAGAGTCTCACCCTCAGAGCCAGAGTCAGAGTCTCAGAGTCAGAGTCTCAGAGTCAAAGTCTCAGAGTCACAGTCAGAGTCTCAGAGTCAGAGTCAGAGTCTCAGAGTCTCAGAGTCGGAGTCTCAGAGTCAGAGTCTCAGAGTCAGAGTCTCAGAGTCAGAGTCTCAGAGTCAGAGTCAGAGTCTCAGAGTCAGAGTCTCAGAGTCAGAGTCTCAGAGTCAGAGTCTCAGATTCAGAGTCTCACCCTCAGAGCCAGAGTCAGAGTCTCAGAGTCAGAGTCTCAGAGTCAGAGTCTCAGAGTCACAGTCAGAGTCTCAGAGTCAAAGTCAGAGTCTCAGAGTCTCAGAGTCAGAGTCTCAGAGTCAGAGTCTCAGAGTCAGAGTCAGAGTCTCAGAGTCAGAGTCTCAGAGTCAGAGTCAGAGTCTCAGAGTCAGAGTCTCAGAGTCAGAGTCTCAGAGTCAGAGTCTCAGATTCAGAGTCTCACCCTCAGAGCCAGAGTCAGAGTCTCAGAGTCAGAATCTCAGAGTCAGAGTCTCAGAGTCACAGTCAGAGTCTCAGAGTCAGAGTCAGAGTCTCAGAGTCTCAGAGTCAGAGTCTCAGAGTCAGAGTCTCAGAGTCAGAGTCTCAGAGTCAGAGTCAGAGTCTCAGAGTCAGAGTCTCAGAGTCAGAGTCAGAGTCTCAGAGTCAGAGTCTCAGAGTCAGAGTCTCAGAGTCAGAGTCTCAGATTCAGAGTCTCACCCTCAGAGCCAGAGTCAGAGTCTCAGAGTCAGAGTCTCAGAGTCAGAGTCTCAGAGTCACAGTCAGAGTCTCAGAGTCAGAGTCAGAGTCTCAGAGTCTCAGAGTCAGAGTCTCAGAGTCAGAGTCTCAGAGTCAGAGTCAGAGTCTCAGAGTCAGAGTCTCAGAGTCAGAGTCTCAGAGTCAGAGTCTCAGAGTCAGAGTCAGAGTCTCAGAGTCAGAGTCTCAGAGTCAGAGTCTCAGATTCAGAGTCTCACCCTCAGAGCCAGAGTCAGAGTCTCAGAGTCAGAGTCTCAGAGTCAGAGTCTCAGAGTCACAGTCAGAGTCTCAGAGTCAGAGTCAGAGTCTCAGAGTCAGAGTCTCAGAGTCAGAGTCTCAGAGTCAGAGTCTCAGAGTCAGAGTCAGAGTCTCAGAGTCAGAGTCTCAGAGTCAGAGTCAGAGTCTCAGAGTCAGAGTCTCAGAGTCAGAGTCTCAGAGTCAGAGTCTCAGATTCAGAGTCTCACCCTCAGAGCCAGAGTCAGAGTCTCAGAGTCAGAGTCTCAGAGTCAGAGTCTCAGAGTCACAGTCAGAGTCTCAGAGTCAGAGTCAGAGTCTCAGAGTCTCAGAGTCAGAGTCTCAGAGTCAGAGTCTCAGAGTCAGAGTCAGAGTTTCAGAGTCAGAGTCTCAGAGTCAGAGTCTCAGAGTCAGAGTCAGAGTCTCAGAGTCAGAGTCAGAGTCTCAGAGTCAGAGTCTCAGAGTCAGTGTCTCAGAGGCAGAGTCTCAGATTCAGAGTCTCACCCTCAGAGCCAGAGTCAGAGTCTCAGAGTCAGAGTCTCAGAGTCAGAGTCTCAGAGTCAGAGTCTCAGAGTCAGAGTCAGAGTCTCAGAGTCTCAGAGTCAGAGTCTCAGAGTCAGAGTCAGAGTCTCAGATTCAGAGTCTCACCCTCAGAGCCAGATTCAGAGTCTCACCCTCAGAGCCAGAGTCAGAGTCTCAGAGTCAGAGTCAGAGTCTCAGAGTCAGAGTCTCAGAGTCAGAGTCAGAGTCTCAGAGTCAGAGTCTCAGAGTCAGAGTCTCAGAGTCAGAGTCTCAGAGTCAGAGTCTCAGATTCAGAGTCTCACCCTCAGAGCCAGAGTCAGAGTCTCAGAGTCAGAGTCTCAGAGTCAGAGTCTCAGAGTCACAGTCAGAGTCTCAGAGTCAGAGTCAGAGTCTCAGAGTCTCAGAGTCAGAGTCTCAGAGTCAGAGTCTCAGAGTCAGAGTCAGAGTCTCAGAGTCAGAGTCTCAGAGTCAGAGTCTCAGAGTCAGAGTCAGAGTCTCAGAGTCAGAGTCTCAGAGTCAGAGTCTCAGAGGCAGAGTCTCAGATTCAGAGTCTCAGAGTCAGAGTCAGAGTCTCAGATTCAGAGTCTCACCCTCAGAGCCAGATTCAGAGTCTCACCCTCAGAGCCAGAGTCAGAGTCTCAGAGTCAGAGTCAGAGTCTCAGAGTCTCAGAGTCAGAGTCTCAGAGTCAGAGTCTCAGAGTCAGAGTCAGAGTCTCAGAGTCAGAGTCTCAGATTCAGAGTCTCACCCTCAGAGCCAGATTCAGAGTCTCACCCTCAGAGTCAGAGTCAAGGGCCCGTCACACAGGGACATATCGCCGGCGATGTTGCCGGCAACTGAGGGGCGTGGCCAGGTTGCGGCGACATCGCCGGCGAGTTGCCTCGTGTGACAGGGCGATAATCAGGCGATGAATCGCCTGAGTCACATCGCCAGGTTTCCCAACAATGTTGGGAAACCTGGCGATGTTGCTCAGGCGATCCTGCCTGATCGCCCTGTGTAAAGCGGCAACCTGCAATGTTGCGGGCGATTCCGCCTATATGCAACATTGCGAGTGATCGCTTGCTGGGTTGCTGGGCAACCCAGCGAGCGATAGCCGCGGCAACTAGCCGGCGACATCGCCGGTAAGTTGCTCAGTCTGGCATCTCCCCGGCGATGTTGTCAGGGATGCGCGCTCCCGCGATCCCCGGCAACATCGCCGGCGATATGTCCCTGTGTGACGGTACCTTCAGAGTCTCAGAGTCAGAGTCTCAGAGTCAGAGTCTCAGAGTCAGAGTCAGAATCTCAGAATTTCATTAAATAATTTAAAAAAAATGCGTGGGGCTCCGCGCAATTTCTATGTCTAGCCAGGTACAGCTAAGCAGCTGGGGGCTGGAATCCGCAGCGCAGGGATGCCCAAGCTTTCTGGGCACCCCCCGCTGCAAATTGCAGCCCGCAGCCGCCCCAGAAGATGGCACGTTCATTGAAGCGCCATCCTCTGGCGCTGAACCCCGCTCTTCCAGCGGCCCTGGTGGCGGTGGCACGCTGGGTAATAAAGAGGTTAGGGCCAGCTTTGTATTATCAGCTGGCCCTAAGCCCCGAAATTTATGGCGGTCACGCCAATATTAGACATGACCGCCATGAATTTCTATTAAATTGTTTTAAAAAAAACACAACACAGAGAAAAATTTTTATTTGAAATAAAAAAAAAAGCCATTAGGGACTCCATCTTTAATTAAAAAAATCCTCTTCCGTCCGACGCAGTCCAAAACGCGATGTCCTCTCTGCTACATCCCCTGTGCATAGATATAGATGTCTATGCACAGGGAATGAGCAGACTGAGAACAATCTCAGCTCTGCTACATCATCTCTGTGCACAGACATTCATGTCTGTACACAGGGAATGAGCAGACTGAGAACAATCTCAGCTCTGCTACATCAGGCAGCAGGCGGGCTCTAGGACCCTGGAGCTGCAGCTGCCAGCACACAGAGCAGACAGGACTCTTATCTGTGCGAGTTTCCCAGCGATTACTTGCACAGTAAACGAGTCCAATGCAAATAAATGGCAAAACTAGGATTGCTTCAGGCTGAAGCTTCCGAGACACATCTGCGATTTGTAAATCTCACACTACTCGCTATTACTCGCTTCCCCATTCATTAACATTGGACTCGCTAGACTCGCAACGTGTAGCGAGTCCTGGGCTCGGACTCGCTAGAGTCAAGCGATTCCGAGTAATTTAGGATTCGCCCATCACTAGTCAGCATGTGTGGCATCTCATACAAAGTGGCATTGAATGCTAAGTGGCTTGCAGTTACTTCATGGCAGTTGACTAATATTCATCCACTCTTCTCTTCATACCATACAGGTAATATTCCAACACCGCTTCCTGTCATCTGCATTTGCAAAACTGGGCTTCCAATCTCATTGTAACACTGCATGTTAAAGGAACCTGTAAGGCCGATATAGGCTCCAAAGCTATGGCTACCTTTCCCTGCAGCTTTCAAGCACATCCCTAACCATCCCTGTGTACCCTAACAGTGCCCTATATTGGCTTTGCAAAATGAGTCTGATACTCACATTGTCCCATCACTGCAGCATCTAGTCTCCGCTGTCTGGAGACTGACTGGGCATTCTCCTGGCCTCCGTCTCCCCTCCTGTCCGTGGTTAGCATGCCTTACTGGGCGTGAGAAGAGATCCCCCTGGCGTGCTACCGACTCTAGGCAGGATGCCTTTGTTTGCACCGTCGCCCCGGGAACGTGTGTTTGGCATCTGCGCATTGTGTCGCCATCATAAAAAATTTTGCCGCCTCTTAGAATAACGCAACAGCAGCCGCGTCATTTCCACTTCTGCGCACTGCGTGGCACACTTGTACCGCCTCTTTGAGTGATGTGACTACGGATTGCGTCATTCAAAGGGCGGGACAAAGGGCGGCATGCAGTGCGCAGAAGCAGAAATGACGCTGCCGCTGCTGCGTCATTCAAGGAGGTGGCAAAATTAATTATGATGGTGGCGCAATACGCAGATGCCGAACACACGTATCCGCGGCCCTGGCGCAACCAAATGCAGGACCTTCAAATAGAGTCGGGAACGCGAGGGACATCTCTTCTCACACCGAGTAAGGTGTGCTAACCACAGACAGGAAGGGAGACAGCGTCCAGGAAAGCGCCCAGTTAGTCTCCACACAGAGGAGACTAGATGATACAGTGAGGGGAAAATGTAAGTATCAAACCAATTTTGCAAAGCCAATATAGGTCACTGTTAGGGCACCCAGGGATGGTTGGGGATGTGCTTGAAAGCTGCAGGGACAGGTAGTCATAGCTTTAGAGCCTAAATCGACCTGACAGGTTCTCTTTAAATCTACTTGTGCCTGCTGCAATGACCTCCATTGCAATATCAGCCTGAGTCATATAGACTCATAGTAATATTCCAACACTGCTTGCTGTCATCGGCATTTGCAAAACTGGACTTCCAATTTCATTGTAACACTGCATGTTAAATCTACCTTTGTCTGCTGCAATGACCTCCATTGCAATATCAGCCTGACTCATATAGACTCATGGTAAATTTGCCTCTGCATTTATTGTAAACTCTCCTATGTCATCTGTATGCATTATTTTCATCATCTATTTATCCCCTGCTGTGAGGAGCAGCTGCTAATTACCTGATACCATGTGACTACTCACAATCCCCCTCACCTGATTCTTTAGTTTGCCCTATAAATTTTGTTAATTCTTAAGGGTACATGTGTGGGGTGTCAGCACGTGTGGCCTCTCATGTAAAGTGGCATTGACTACTAAGTGGCTTCCAGTTACTTTTTGGCAGTGAGTCAGGACAGGAGTAAACCACTCTCTAACTTTTTTTTTCTTACCATGTCCTTTACTTCAATGTCTATTGTTCTAATGTGCCTCCAGGCTCCTCTTTGCTTTCGGCCCACCACATGCACTGCTGACCCCATCCACTCACACCAACTCCAGTCTCTCTCTCTCCCGGTGGTCACCACTCACCTAACCAAAATCTTCAACTCTCCCTCTCTTCTGGCAACTTCCCCTTCTCCTTCAAACAGTCTATCATTACTCCATTACTAAAGAAAACTTCTCTCGACACATCCTACACAAACAACTACAGACCAGTCTCCAATCTCCCCTTCATCTCTAAACTCCTGGAGCGCCTGGTCTACTCCCCCCTCACCCGTTACCTCTCCACTCACTCTCTTCTAGACCCATTACAGTCTGGTTTCTGCCCTCTACATTCTACAGAAACTGACCTCACCAAAGTGACCAATGACCTTCTGACAGCAAAACGTAATGGTGACCACTCTCTGCTTATTCTTCTTGATCTCTCTGCAGCCTTTGACACTGTTGACCACCATCTTCTACTCTCCATGCTGCACTCCATCGGCATCAAGGATACGGCTCTCTCCTGGTTCTCTTCCTATCTTTCTGACCGCTCTTTCAGTGTATCATTTTGTGGCTCCACTTCATCCCCTCTTCCTCTCACTATTGGGGTCCCTCAGGGTCCAGGCCTTGGCCCTCTTCTCTCTCTACATGGCCCCGATTGGACACACCATTAGCAAATTTGGCTTTCAGTACCATCTTTATGCTGATGACACACAACTATACACTTCTTCCCCTGATCTTACTCCCCTCTAATAAAGAACACCAATGACTGTCTAACCGCAGTTTCCAATATCATGTCCGCTCTCAACCTGAAACTTAATCTTTCCAAAACTGAACTACTTCTTGTCCCGCTCTCCACTAACCTCCCTAAATATGACATCTCTATCTCAGTGTGTGGCACCACAATAGTGCCTAGTCAGCAGGCTCGCTGTCTCGGTGTTATGTTTGACTCTGATCTTTCCTTCACCCCATACAATCTCTCGCTCGCTCTTGCCGCTTGCACCTGAAGAACATCTCCAGAATTCGCCCCTTTCTCACCTTAGAAACCACAAAAACACTCACTGTGGCCCTGATTCACTCCCGCCTTAACTATTGTAATTCTCTCTTGATTGGCCTCCCCCGCACTAGACTGTCCCCTCTCCAGTCCATCCTTAATGCAGCAGCCACGATTACCTATCTAGCTAATCATTACTCAGATGCTTCTGCTCTATGCCAGTCATTGCACTGGCTGCCAATACACTATAGAATCTATTTCAAACTGCTTGTTCTTACCCACAAAGCTCTTCACTGGAAACACCCCCAAACATCTCCTCCCTCATCTCTGTCTATCACCCCACCCGTTCTCTTCGCTCTGGAAGTGACTTTAGACTCACTTCTGCATTAATCTGAGCCTCCCATTCCCGGCTCCTAGACTTTCTCCCGAGCTGCACCAATTCTCTGGAATGCTCTACCCCAAGAAATTAGGTGTATCCACAACTTACATAGTTTCAGGCGATCTCTAAAAACACATCTTTTTAGGGTGGCCTATCATGATCCCTAGTCAAAGTCATCTAGACATTGCCTATCTGCTCCACCAGCCACAAGTGGATCAGAAATAATGGTTGGTGGCCATGTATTCTGCTCCTATCTCTTCCCTATCTCCTCAATTTGACTATACCATCATTGTAAATAAACACCTGTACTTTGTGTCACCCCACCTCATTGTTAGATTGTAAGCTCTTATGAGCAGGGCTATCATTATTTTGCTCTAATTATTGTATTGTATTGTATAGTATTGTTTTGTGTATTGTATTTTCTGATACCTGTTTCTTATGATTGTTTAAATATGAACCTCTGAATTGTGAAGCGCTGCGGAATATGTTGGCGTTATATAAATAAAGAGTATTAGTATTATTAATCTAACCTATAACCAAATAAAAAGGGAGACGTTGACTCAGTCTTTGCATTGTGTGTGTGCCACACTAAGAATGGAGAACAAAAAGAGAAGAAGAGAACTGTCTGATTCTTGAGAATCAAAATTGTTGAAAAATATCAACAATATCAAGGTTAGAAGTCCATGTCAACTTGATGTTCCTTTGTCCATGGTGTGTAACATAATCAAGAAATTTACAATCCACAGCACTGTAGCTAATCTCCCTGGATGTAAATGGCAGAGAAAGATTGATGAAAGTTTGCAACATTGGATAGTCCTGATGATGGAAAAGCAGCCCCAGTCAAGTACCAAAGAAATTCAATCCATCCTGCAGGTTCAGGGTGCATCAATGTCAGCACAAACTATCCGTCCACCTTTGAATGCAATGAAACGCTATGGCAGGAGACCCAGAAGGACCCCATTGCTGACACAGTCACATAAAAAAGCTAGAGTTCAGTTTGCCAAAGTGTACATGAGTATGCCAAAATTCTTCTCAGAAAGCATCTAGTGGGCAGATGAGACCTCCATAGAGCTTTTTTGGTAAAGTGCATCATTGTATTGTTTTTATGTGACTATTGTAGCAAATATGAATATTTAAAAAAAATTGTTTTAAACGGAATGAGGCCTACAAAGAAAAGAACACAGTGTTTGCAGTCACATATGGTGGAGACTCAAAGATGTTTTGAGGTTGTTCTGCTGCCTCTGGCAATGGGGACCTTGACTATGTGCAAGGCATCATGAAAGCTGAAGATTACCAAAGGATTTTGGATTGCAATGTAGTGCCCAGTGTCGGAAAGCTGGTTTGCACCCTAGATCATGGATCTTCCACCAGGACAATGACCCCAAACATACTTCAAGAAACCCCCAGAAATAGATGGAAACAAAGCGATGGAGAGTTTTGAAGTGGCAGTAATGAGTTTGGATATAAATCCCGATGACATGTGGAGAGATCTTAAAATTGCGTTTGGGAGAAGACAACTTCACATGTGCGAGACCTGGAGCCATTTTCAAATGATGAGTCCAAAATTCCAGATGCGAGGTGTAAGAGGCTTATTAATGGTTATAGGAAGCAATTAATTGCAGTTATTTCTTCCAAAGGGTGTGCAACCAAATATTAAGTTGAGGATGCCAACAATTCCAGTCCACTTTTGGGGTTTTGTGTGAAATTGTCTAATTTGCTTTATTTTCTCTCTTTTGTGTGTTGGTCCAATAAATGTGTGGTGCCCCACTGGTCAGTGTGCCACAGTAGGGTTACTGCACCCATAACTCAGTGTGCGGTATTCCTGTCATTGGGGAGTGTAAAGTCAATCTGAGGCTCTTATCCCAGCATCCCTACACCTAACATAGCCGACCAATTGGTCACCCGTTACCAGGGTAACCGGTCCCGGTGGGAGGAGCGTTAGGGTAGAAGGAGCGGTAAAAACACACAGATAGACAGAAGAAGGGTGTCTAGTCTGAGGGACGAAGCAAGGAACAAGTCCTAGAGGGACACCACAGAGAGGGCGCCCGAAAGGAACGGCGATCCAGATGGAAGGAGGAGACCCAGTGCCGGACCTTATCCACAGTCCGGGGGAATCCTGGTCCACAAAATGGTACCGGCTCCAAGTCACGGGGCAGGTGAGTCTAACCCTGAGTCATCAATAACGGTGGATCATAGGTTTGCCCAGCAACCCTGAACTCGTCCAGAACGTGCAGCCCAAGCAGGAGCACTAAACCAGGTTGAGCCCCTTAGAAAAGAAGGGTAATCTCATAGCACCCAATGGGCCTGGTAGACAAGTGGATTATGCAGGACAGAGCAAGGATAGTGAGGAGGCGCAAGGAAGACAGCAAAGGATAGTGAAAGTGAACTGAAGGAACACTCTGAGAGCCTCAAAGAGACTTTATCCTCTACAGTGACAACCCGGCCAGCTACCTGCTAAAGACTGTGTAACTGTAACCTGAGTACCATCTTAACCAGTGACAAGTAAACACCCGTGCCGAGCAAGTACGACTCGAGTGTCTCATTTCCACTAGGCTGCAGAGCAGCTACGCTGACCATATCCAGCACTGAGACAAAAAGTGCTTCCTGATCCTGCCCCAGTGACCCTGCTCCACATGCAGGGAGCATTAACAACTAGCTGCAATAAAATCGTCCCCGGCGGACTGACAGCGGCGCTGGTGAACTCACCAGAACCTGCAAGTGGCGTCACAAGACTTTTATTATTTTAATCCATTATGCACCGAGACAGCAACCCCATATCAACGCCCGGGTACTGAGTTCCCATAGACCCCTGGGCGGGTCACATGCAAATTAATTAAAGATGTGTAAGACTTCATTTTCTGGAAAAATTTCAAGGGTGCAAAGACTTTCGGAGATGACTGCATAGCAATTCTTTTTTAAGAGTGAAATGTACATTTATGCACTGCTTTGAATATAATGTATATACTGCTTTGTTGTGCTTTAACCCCTTCAGGACCCAGCCTATTTTGACCCTAATGACCAGGCCATTTTTGTCAATTCTGACCAGTGTCCCTTTATGAGGTTATAACTCTGGAACGCTTCATTGGATCCGAGTGATTCTGAGATTATTTTTTTGTGACATATTGGGCTTCATGTTAGTATGAAATTTAGGTCGATAATTTTTGCGTTTATTTATGAAAAAATTGAAAATTTGGCAAAAATTTTGAAAATTTCGCAATTTTCATATTTTGAATTTTTATTCTGCTAAACCAGAGAGTTATGTGACACAAAATAGTTAATAAATAACATTTCCCACATGTCTACTTTACATTAGTGCAATTTTGGAAAAAAAAAATTTTGGGGGTAGGACGTTATAAGGGTTCAAAGTTCATCAGCAATTTCTCATTTTTCCAGCAAAATTTACAAAACCATTTTTTTTGTGACCACATCACATTTGAAGTCACTTTGAGGGGCGTACATGACAGAAAACACCCAAAAGTGACACCATTCCAAAAACTGCACCCCTCAAGCTACTCAAAACTACATTCAAGAAGATTATTAACCCTTCAGGTGCTTCACAGGATCTAAAGCAAAGTGGAAGGAAAAAATGGACATTTTAATTTTTCTAACAAAAATGTTGTTTTTGCCACAATTCTTTCATTTTCACATGGAGAACAGGATAAAATGGATCCTAAAATGTGTTGAGCGATTTCTCCTGAGTACACCGATACCTCATATGTGGTCATAAACCACTGTTTGGGCGCACAGCAGGGCTCAGAAGGGAAGGTGCGCAATCTGACTTTTGAAGCTAATTTTCCATTCAAAAAGTGAAATGGCGCTCCTTCCCTTCTGAGTCCTGCCGTGCGCCCAAACAGTGGTTTATGACCACATATGAGGTATTGGTGAACTCAGGAGAAATTGCCCAACAAATTTTAGGAAACAATTTATCCTGTTGTCCATTTAAAAATTAAAAAAAATTAAGCTAAAATAATTTTTTTGTGGAAAAAAACCTATTGTTTCATATTTGCGGATCAATTTTTGAAACACCTGGGGGTTCAAAGTGCTGACTATGCATCTAGATTTGTTCCTTGGGGGGTCTAGTTTCCAAAATGGGGTCACTTGTGGGGGAGCTCCAATGTTTAGGTGAACAGGGGCTCTCCAAACATGACATGGTGTCCACTAACAATTTGAGCTTTTTCTATTCAAATTGTTAGTAGACACCATGTTGTGTTTGGAGAGCCCCTGTGTGCCTAAACATTGGAGCTCCCCCACAAGTGACCCCATTTTGGAAACTAAACCCCCCAAGGAACAAATCTAGATGCATAGTGAGCACTTTGAACCCCCAGGTGCTTCACAAATTGATCCGTAAAAATGAAAAAGTACTTTTTTTTTCCACAAAAAATATTTTTTTCATCATTACGGATTGATTTGTGAAGCACCTTGGGGTTCAACGTGCTCACTATGCATCTATATTTGTTACTTGGGGGGTCTAGTTTCCAAAATGGGGTCATTTGTGGGGGAGCTCCAATGTTTAGGCACACAGGGGCTCTCCAAACATGACATGGTGTCCGCTAACAATTTTAGCTCTTTTTCTATTCAAATTGTTAGTAGACACCATGTTGCGTTTGGAGAGCCCCTATGTGCCTAAACATTGGAGCTCCCCCACAAGTGACCCCATTTTGGAAACTAGACCCCCCAAGGAACAAATCTAGATGCAGAGTGAGCACTTTGAACCCCCAGGTGCTTCACAAATTGATCCGTAAAAATGAAAAAGTACTTTTTTTTCCCACAAAAAATATTTTTTTCATCATTACGGATTGATTTGTGAAGCACCTGGGGTTCAACGTGCTCACTATGCATCTATATTTGTTCCTTGGGGGGTCTAGTTTCCAAAATGGGGTCATTTGTGGGGGAGCTCCAATGTTTAGGCACACAGGGGCTCTCCAAACATGACATGGTGTCCGCTAACAATTTGAGCTCTTTTTCTATTCAAATTGTTAGTAGACACCATGTTGCGTTTGGAGAGCCCCTATGTGCCTAAACATTGGAGCTCCCCCACAAGTGACCCCATTTTGGAAACTAGACCCCCCAAGGAACAAATCTAGATGCAGAGTGAGCACTTTGAACCCCCAGGTGCTTCACAAATTGATCCGTAAAAATGAAAAAGTACTTTTTTTTTCCACAAAAAATATTTTTTTCATCATTACGGATTGATTTGTGAAGCACCTGGGGGTTCAACGTGCTCACTATGCATCTATATTTGTTCCTTGGGGGGTCTAGTTTCCAAAATGGGGTCATTTGTGGGGGAGCTCCAATGTTTAGGCACACAGGGGCTCTCCAAACATGACATGGTGTCCGCTAACAATTTGAGCTCTTTTTCTATTCAAATTGTTAGTAGACACCATGTTGCGTTTGGAGAGCCCCCATGTGCCTAAACATTGGAGCTCCCCCACAAGTGACCCCATTTTGGAAACTAGACCCCCCAAGGAACAAATCTAGATGCAGAGTGAGCAATTTGAACCCCCAGGTGCTTCACAAATTGATCCATAAAAATGAAAAAGTACTTTTTTTTCCACAAAAAATATTTTTATCATCATTACGGATTGATTTGTGAAGCACCTGGGGGTTCAACGTGCTCACTATGCATCTATATTTGTTCCTTGGGGGGTCTAGTTTCCAAAATGGGGTCTCTTGTGGGGGAGCTCCAATGTTTAGGCACACAGGGGCTCTCCAAACATGACATGGTGTCCGCTAACAATTTGAGCTCTTTTTCTATTCAAATTGTTAGTAGACACCATGTTGCGTTTGGAGAGCCCCTATGTGCCTAAACATTGGAGCTCCCCCACAAGTGACCCCATTTTGGAAACTAGACCCCCCCAAGGAACAAATCTAGATGCAGAGTGAGCACTTTGAACCCCCAGGTGCTTCACAAATTGATCCGTAAAAATTAAAAAGTACTTTTTTTTCCACACAAATTTTTTTTTTCATCATTACAGATTGATTTGTGAACCACCTGGGGGTTCAAAGTGCTCACTATGCAACTAGATTTGTTCCTTGGGGGGTCTAGTTTCCAAAATGGGGTCACTTGTGGGGGAGCTCCAATGTTGAGGCACACAGGGGCTCTCCATACGCGACATGGTGTCCGCTAACAATTCCAATTGTTAGCGGACACCATGTCGCGTATGGAGAGCCACTGTGTGCCTAAACATTGGAGCTCCCCCACAAGTGACCCCATTTTGGAAACTAGACACCCCAAGGGACAAATCTAGATGCATCATGAGGACTCTGAACCCCCAGGTGCTTCACAAATTGATCCGTAAAAATAAAAACATTATTTTTCTTCCACAAAAATCTTATTTTTTTATTGTTACGGATCAATTTGTGAAGCACCTGGGGGTTCAAAGTACTCATTAGGCATCTAGATTTGTTCCTTGGGTGGTCTAGTTTCCAAAATGGGGTCAGGGGCTCTCCATACACGACATGGTGTCGCTAACAATTCCAATTGTTAGCGGACACCATGTTGCATATGGAGAGTATGTAGTGTACGTCAGGTTGGTCTGGTGTAGTGTGAGTCAGGTTGGTGTGTGGAACGTATAAGGAATAGAGGAACGTGGGGTCCTCTTCCTCATACAGCCTAACATGTTGATCCAGAGGAAGGCAAAAAAAACCCATGTGGCAACATAAGCTCCACATTGGGGGAAAAAATTCCTTCCTGACTCCACATATGGCAATCAGACTTGTTCCCTGGATCAATCCCCCATCAACAATCTAGTATGTATAACGGTAATGTTATACTTTTCATAAAAGGCATCACTCATTACAAGACTAGTGTAGTGTAGGTCAGGTTGGTGTTTGTGGTGTAGTGTATGTCAAGTTGATGTGTGTGTCTGCATCTGGCTGGTGTGTGTGGTGTAGTGTATGTCAGGCGGGAGTGTGTGGGTTATGTAGGATGTGTTCAGTCCATGGATGTGTGATAGACTTTGAAGCAGTCTTTCATGCACAGTCCAGGTTTGTCAGGACAGGTTTCACATTGGAAACGGGTGTCCTTTCTTATCCCCCTTTTGTAGCAGACCCGGCACTTTTTTTGTGATCTTGCTATCTTAGCTGTTTGCGGCACCTCACCAGGAAAATGTTGCCCTGGTACTATGCGTGAACCTTGAGTTCCAGGGGTGCTGGGGCCCGCTTCGTCTTCTCCAAACAGGAGGGCCCTTATCACCGCCTCCTGAAACTGAAGGAAGGTGTTGGTGGTCTGGCCTGCACGTGATAGCACGTATGCATTATACAGTGCCGTTTGAACAATATGCACGGCCAGTTTTTTGTACCACACCCTGGTCTTCCTCATGGCACTGTAGGGCTGGAGGACTTGATCAGAAAGATCAACTCCTCCCATGTGCTTGTTGTACCCCTGGGCACAGTCCGGTTTGAAGACCTGTGCTGGGGTACCTCTGGTGGTGGTTGCCGTAGTGCTGGGACCATGGATTGTGGTCAAGAAAAAGACGTCCCTTCTGTCTTTGAATTTGACCAGAACCATGTTGCCGCTACATTGGGCTCAGCTCTCGCCTCTTGGGAGAGGCTGCCCAATTAGCGACATAGGGAGACCCCTCTGGTTTCTGCGCACAGTACCGCAAGTGGCGGTAGTTCTGGCAGAGAGGGACTGAAATAGTGGGATACTTGTATAAAAGTTATCAACGTATAGATGATAACCTTTATCAAGTAGTGGGTGGATCAAGTCCCACACTATTTTTCCACTAACCCCCAGAGCAGGTGGACAATCTGGGGGCTGGATCCTCGAATCCTTTCCTTGGTACACTCTAAAGCTGTAAGTGTACCCTGAGGTACTCTCGCACAGCTTGTAGAGTTTTATTCCGTACCTCGCCCTCTTGCTGGGCAGGTATTGCCGGAATAGAAGCCTACCTTTGTAGTGGACGAGGGATTCATCCACACAAATTTCCCTTTGGGGAACGTACACTTCAGCAAACTTGTTGCTGAAGTGTTCGATGACTGGCCGAATTTTGAATAGCCTATCAAAATTCGGGTCATCGCGGGGAAGGCTGTCCGCGTTGTTCCTGAAATGGGAGAAACTTGTGGATGACCTCGAATCGCTTTCTGGTCATCACCTCGCCGAACACTGGAGTGTGATATAAAATATCGTTACTCCAGTATTGGCGGATTTTTGGTTTCTTCACAATCCCCATGTGAAGTACCAGGCCCCAATATTTCATCATTTCTACTGAGTCAATGGGACTCCAAGATGAAAATGATGAATTTGGGTTGGCGGCCAAAAACTGTTCGGCGTAGATGTTTGTCTGCTCCACCATGAGACGGACAATGGCCTCAGAGAAATAGATTTTGAAAAAGTCTATTTCCCTGAAGTTTGCCGTCTCAATTTGGATTCCTGATTGGGGAATGAAATCAGGAATCTGTGGAGTGTAGTGTTCAGGGACGGGCGTCCAAACGGGGGCACTAGTGCTAGGTTGGGAGTGACTAGCACCAGGTGGAGGGTTACTCACAGATGGCTGTGGGTCTTCCTCCATGGCCTCCGGCTCCTCTTCTCTATGCTCCGGCTCCTCTTCTCTATGCTCCGGCTCCTCTTCCCCATGCTCTGGTTCCTCTTCCCAGGGCTCTTCTCCCTCTGGCTCCGGACAAGGTCTTGTCCGCCGACGTCTTCTTGGTGGCGACTCGGTGTCACTGGAGGAGAAAGATTCGGAGGAATAGAGGAACGTGGGGTCCTCTTCCTCACAATCGGCTTCGGAGGCAACAAAATCATATGCCTCCTCAGCTGTGTACATCCTTTCTGACCGTGTTGAGCGGGATCGGCGGGACATTTTGTGTGCTTTGTGCGCGTGTACAAAAAACAAAATTTTATTATAGTGTGTGTGTACGTGTGTATGTGCAAGTGATTGGTGTAACTTTCAAGCGGGGGCTGTCACGTGCAAGGGAATTATGGCAGGGGCTGTCTGGTGCGGGAGCTGTCTGGTGCGGGCGGTATAAGGCGGGGGCTGCCTGGTGCGGGGGCTGTCTACAGCAGGAGCGGGGGCGACGGCGGCAGAGAGCGGGGAAGGAGGTTCTGCTGCAACGGCGCTGCAGTAAGAGGAGCAGGGCGGCTAGATCCTGCGGCGGCGGTGCTACGGCAGGAGCAGGGGCGACGGTGGCAAAGAGCGGGGAAGGAGGTTCTGCTGCAACGGCGCTGCAGTAAAAAGAGCGGGGGTGACTAGATCCTGCAGCGGCGGTGCTACGGCAGGAGCAGGGGCGACGGTGGCAAAGAGCGGGGAAGGAGGTTCTGCTGCAACGGCGCTGCAGTAAAAAGAGCGGGGGCGACTAGATCCTGCAGCGGTGGTGCTACGGCAGGAGCAGGGGCGACGGCGGCAGAGAGCGGGGAAGGAGGTTCTGCTGCAACAGCGCTGCAGTAAGAGAAGCAGGGGCGGCTAGATCCTGCGGCGGCGGTGCTACGGCAGGAGCAGGGGCGATGGTGGCAAAGAGCGGGGAAGGAGGTTCTGCTGCAATGGCGCTGCAGTAAAAAGAGCGGGGGCGACTAGATCCTGCAGCGGCGGTGCTACGGCAGGAGCAGGGGCGACGGCGGCAGAGAGCGGGGAAGGAGGTTCTGCTGCAACGGCGCTGCAGTAAGAGGAGCAGGGGCGGCTAGATCCTGCGGCGGAGGTGCTACGGCAGGAGCAGGGGCGACGGTGGCAAAGAGCGGGGAAGGAGGTTCTGCTGCAACGGCGCTGCAGTAAAAAGAGCGGGGGCGACTAGATCCTGCAGCGGCGGTGCTACGGCAGGAGCAGGGGCGACGGCGGCAGAGAAGGTTCTGCAGCAACGGCGCTGCAGTAAATGGAGCGGGGGTGGCTAGATCCTGCAGCGGCGGCGGTGCTGCAGCAGAAGAAGCTGGGACGGCAGCGATGTTCTGCAGAGCAAGCGGTGGGGGGTAACCGGCAGTAGAGGGGGAGCCGCAGGTAGGGAACAGAGATGGGGTGGTGAGGTTCTACAGCAGCAGCAGTGGTGCTGCTGCTCAGAACAAGCGGTGGGGGGTCAGCGGGCAGTAGAGGGAGAGACGCAGGTAGGGGACAGAGATGGGGGCAGTAGGAGCGGTGAGGTTCTGCAGCAGCAGCAGCAGTGCTGCTGCTGCTGCAGAACAAGTGGTTGGGGGGGTCTGGGCAGTAGATGGGGCTGAGAATCAGGCAGGGGACAGAGATAGGTTGGTGAGGTTCTGCAGCAGCTGCACAGAACAAGTGGTGGTGCTGCTGCAGAACAAGTGGTTGGGGGGGACAGAGATGGGGTGGAGAGGTTCTGCAGCAGCTGCACAGAACAAGTGGTGGTGCTGCTGCAGAACAAGTGGTTGGGGGGGGCAGAGATGGGGTGGAGAGGTTCTGCAGCAGCTGCACAGAACAAGTGGTGGTGCTGCTGCAGAACAAGTGGTTGGGGGGGGGCAGAGATGGGGTGGAGAGGTTCTGCAGCAGCTGCACAGAACAAGTGGTGGTGCTGCTGCAGAACAAGTGGTTGGGGGGGCAGAGATGGGGTGGAGAGGTTCTGCAGCAGCTGCACAGAACAAGTGGTGGTGCTGCTGCAGAACAAGTGGTTGGGGGGGGCAGAGATGGGGTGGAGAGGTTCTGCAGCAGCTACTGCTGCAGTACAGCGATCAGCGGGGTGAGAGATTTACTGGGGGGGGGGGGGGGGGGGGTCTGCAACAGCAGCTGCGGTAGTGCTGCTGCCGCAGAACAATCGGCGGTGGCAAGGGTGGCGGTGGCGGCGGTAGCAGCGGCGATCAGGGGTTAAATATTTATTTTACCGGCGGTGGGCAGTCAGGGGCGGCAGTAGCAAGTGCTCTTCCCTCTTCAGCCTCCTCGGACAAGATGAGGCTGAGGAGGGAGGGCATAGACAGGTCACATCGCCCCTCCAGGTGTCATTGGACAGCAAGCGTCACATGGACGCTTGCACCAATGAGATCGGGGAGGGGGGGCCGGTGAGCGGGGAGGCACCCTCCCAGGGGTCATCTACAGGTCCCTGGCTACGTGCAGCTCCGGTGTTTTTATTCTAAACAAAACACCGGAGCTGTACCAGCGCAAACACGCCAGGACGTTGTGCAACGTCCTGGGTCCTTAACAGGCAGAAACACAGGACGTTGCACAACGTCCTAGGTCGTTAAGGGGTTAATGACCTACTGAATGCATTCAACAAACTCAGTGATAGATGCAGCATATGTAAAATTTCTATAGCTATTTCCCAGGTACTTCGTGCCGAAAACATATTTCTGCTTAACTTACTAAACTTTTATATGGATGTTTACTGTTTCAGTTCAATAGCACATCACCACATAATCTTCAAATGATATATAAATGTCATCCAACAATGTGAAGGAATTGAATTTATTATACCTTCTTTTCTCAGAATTCAAAGCAGGACTTCATATTCCATCTTAAAAGGGTTCTGGTTTTGTTGATTTCTGACTATTGCTGTTAGTTCTGACGTTCCCTCTTCTATTTTTCCTCGATTGTTTGCATTTCTATTGGGCTGTACATCATGGACCTCAGTACCAAAGAATGAGTAAAATTAGAAGATGTTATGGTTAGTACTAGTGATAAGTGAATATATTTAGCATTATTCATTACACAAATATTAAGGTATTCACTATATTTATTACTCATCGAGTATTTTGTTATTCACCTCATGAGTTTAAAGTTTCCGTCCCCCCCCCTTGCATGTTTGGTGCCTGATTTTCAGCCACTAAACTTTGTGGGGAATGACTGCCAATCATGGTAGTGCTGTAGCCAACCTTTGTTGGTGATCAAATTGCCTTCTCTATGGAGATGCTAGTCACATGCAATTCTCAGGTATGATTATGGACCATTCCTCCACACAAACACTCTTTAACAACCCCGTGGGCTGTTTCCCAAATGAACTCTGAGCTTTAGTTCCTTCCAAATATTTTCTATTAGATTCAAGTCAGGTGATTGGCTAGACCATTCTTGCAGCTTTATTGTCTTTCTTGAAACCAATTGAGAGATTACTTGGCGGTGTGTTTAGGATCATTGTCTTGCTGAAATGTCCACTCCTTATGTGATGCTAGTCACTAATCATGGGATAGCTGTGAGGCAGGGTAGTCAGGAGGTCAGGAGTCATATACTAGGAGGGAAAGCAATAAACTAAGGCATGGTCAGGTCTTGGTCCAAAGTTAAAATTTAAGTAAGGTAGCTGGATCAAGACAAAGGGGTTGGGCAAATTGATAGTCAGAAGCAAGGTCCAAGGTCATGTTTACAATAGAACAGACTGAACACAGGAGCAACAGGCATGCAGACACCACCAACATAATTGAATGCAGAGAGGCAACAAAATTAGCAAGTTAATCACTCCAAACAGGAGCTACCCATATATGAGGTCACCAGATAGGAGGTCAGCGGTTTATTGTGTGTTCATGAAAATGAAAAATGCAGCAGATTTGAGGCGTTCAGACAATGGAGGGGCAGCAGCAACTAAGTTGTGACACTGAATCGTGTTTATTTTAAGGAGTCTCTCCCTCCCTGAGCTGGGAATCATTTTTGCGGCACAGGTCTAGCAACTTTCTACTTTTTTATCCTTTTTATTTTATGTAAAGGTCAATATTGTAATATATGTGTTCCCTTTGTAAAATCTTGTATATTTTCATCAACACTGCCTATTTATTTAGATTAAATATATGAAATGTAATAGCTTTGTTCTTCTTGCTTCCCATGAAGCTAAACCACAATCTCTTGTAAGCCTCACATTACCAGTAACGGGTGTCCAATTAGCCTGATATACGATTGGTGGTGGCAGCGTATTTTGCTTGCGTTATTGTGGGCTTGGTAGTGATGGGGTCGAGGTATATACCTCATTTTTCGCTTTATAAGATGCAGGAGATTATAAAATGCACCCCAAATTTGGTGAAGGAAAAGAGAAAAAAACTATTTTTAATGTTAAATGGGGTCCGTCTTATAATGCCAGTGTCCATCTCACAATCAGCTTATATGTCCCCATCCTGTTATATATGACCCCCATCCTTGCACATGACCCCCATCCTGGTATATATGTACCCCAGCCTTGTACATGCCCGCCCTGATATATATGTCGCAATCCTGGTACAAGGCCTTTCTATCCCCTGGGATATATATATAGCTTATGTACATCATTGGTAGTAGCTGTGTGCTGCAAGGATCTTTTTCATATTATATAACCCTGCAGCTTTGCTAGCACCAGTTCACATTTGTCTTTGAGTGCTGTGCAGTTTTTTTCTCTTGTTATTTATCATATGGAGTTGCAGGCTCCTTGCTGCAATTTGCACCCTCATTACCTACAGGTGATCTAGGGTCTAGATGGTGTCTGCCCACTGAAAAGTGGGGGATGGACAAGGAGGATAGGGATATCAGCATAGGACTCATCAGACCTGAAGTCACTTTGTCGCAGTTGATGAGCAAACAGACATTGGCCAATGTATGTACCAAGAACTTCAGAATTAAATAAAAAATTGGAGATTTTTGAGTTTTTTGAAAAAAACATAAGTTTTTAAACTTTTTCCTCAAATATATATACTAGTAGCTTATGTACATCATTGGTAGTAGCTGTGTGCTGCAAGCATATTTTTCATATTATATATATATATATAAATATTGTGAGGTAGCGTTGCCAATTGCACGGACACAGGCACGGGATCCAGGCACCAGGGTTCACACAAGAACGTTTATTGCAACACAAGTCCAATATATCATAGACCTCGGGTTCCGGGACGCAGCCGGAGTTGCCTGTTCCTCTTACTTCCCGGGCCTCCTGGGCCACTCACTATCCTCATGAATTTCCAGGACCAAGCCACAAGGATCTGTTTCTGGCTCACGTTCCTTCTCTGTCTGAGCCTAGGGAGTTGTGCTCACTCCCTCACTAAGGAACCACACCCAGGGTTCCTGTTTCCCTTTTAACACTTTCTGTTCCTGGACGTAAAACCACTTCAAAACCCCGGAGTGGAACTATTCCTACACATGGAGGGAGCACAACCTGGGTGAGACGTACCGGCCTTCATAGATAACCCCGGTCACAGTCTCACAATATATATATCATATATATATATATATATATATATATTATTATATATATATATATCCCCTGATACATGATCCCTCTTCCTGTGATATAGCCTTCCTGCCTGGTATATGGTCCCCCATCCTAGAATATAGCTCCCCATCCTGGATATGTTTCCGAAATTCTGGAAATAGCCTCCTATCCTGGTACATAGCCCCCCTATCCTGGTACATAGTCCCCCATCCTGGATATAGCCCACCCATCCTGGTACATAGCCCCTTATCCTGGTACATAGCACCCCCATCCTGGATATAGCCCCTCATCTGGGATATGTCCCCCTATGTTGTTACATGTCCCCCCATCCTGGTACATGGCCCTCTTGTCCTGGTACATAGTCCCCCATCCTGGATATGGCCCCTCATTGTGGATATGGCCTCCGTCACGCTAAATGCCTCCATGCTGGTTAAAAATGTGTGTACCCTGTTAGCCAGTAGATAGAAAATATTGGAATCTGAGAGTCCTCAGTGGTTGATACCTTTTTATGGCTAACTGAAAAGATGGTAAACATAGCAAGCTTTCGGTACACTAAGGCCCCTTCGTCAGGCTGGTAATGACACTAATTCTGAAGACACATACATATATACATAAGCAAAAGAGAAAAAAAAAGCAAAACAGTGTTATATGCTGTGGTAAGTACGACAGATGACATAAAGCAGAGTCAGAGTTTCTCTTTTCCCAGCTCCTCCACCCCCTCCCTAACCTGACTCTGCTTTACGTCACCTGTTGTATTTTGCACAGCATATAACACTGCTTTTCTATCTTTTTTTTTCTCTTTTGCTTATGTATATAAGTATGTGTCTTCAGAATTTGTGTCATTACCAGCCTGACGAAGGGGCCTTAGTGTCCTGAAAGCTTGCTATGTTTACCATCTTTTTAGTTAGCAATTAAAAGGTATCAACCACTGAGGACTCTCAGATTCCAATATTTCCCATGCTGGTGTGCACACACAAAAAAAAATAAACTATGCTAATTCCCTCTCCGTAGCTCCTTGCTCCCAGCTCATCGTGCACAATGATGATCTAACTGTGTTCCAGGGTCAAATGATGCAATGCCTGGACACACAGAAAGACACCGCTGAGCTGGAAGCAAGGAGCTACGGTGGGTGAGTTACCATAATTTATTTTTTGTGTGTGTCATATAGTGTGACAGGTGAGCCATATCCAGAATGGGGGGTGAGTACAGGCTCATATAATATGTGCTACTTCCCCCCGCCCACCTCTCAGTGTCAGGGGGAAGTGGTGCGGTGATGTGCGGTGAGCATCACATGAGCATAATGAGCGGACCCACATGTCCTCCCTCTGCAGCCGAAGCCAGCCTCCTCCGGCCCCCAAACACCACTTAAAAGCTGTTCCCCCAGCACAGTAGATTTGGATTATAAAATGCACCCCCACATTTCCCAAAATTTGGGGGAACCAAAGTGCATTTTATAATCCAAAAAATATAGTATATATTTTCTCAGCTGGAACCATTGATACGTACATCCTCTCACCACAAGCTCTTGAATAATCGTCATAATAGCAGAGAAACTGCACTCATTTACTAATCCTTGATCAATTTCCTGATTGTCCTGATGACATGGGGGCACCAGAGGACTACTTGTCCTGACAATGGCTAGGGTCACATTTGTGGTCGGGATTGCAGATCCTGATCTGGTTTTGAGCTGTAAAAATGCTCAAAACCGTATCAGGATCCGCAGCCCATAGGCGCAAATTATAAAACCAGATTGCACTTAATGTAATCTGGTCACCGCATTCCGGTTTTACTGCCTGCGTGAAAAATCATGCAGGCAACGTTTTTCGGACAGTTTGAAAAACGTTGCTCTAATGGGCGCCAATGGAAGCCCATCTGGCTACCACAAGTCACATGTGAATGCCTGCGGTTATCGGATGCTTTGTTCATCCCCGCTGCTGCGGGATGAACAAAGGGTTAATGTGTTAAATATATGTGGGCAACATGTCCCCAGGGTTTGTCCACACTCCCTAGAGACATGTTGTCCAAATACACTGGCATGTTAATGGTTAATAGGTTTATTATTTTATCGCCGCTATTTGTCGGCTTTTAAAACTTATGAATGAAAGCCGGCAGCTCCTCTGTGTAGTATCAGTACGTAATGCACATTGTAGGGCAGCATCCTCAAAAAGGAGCTGTCCCTGGTGCACATTACGTACTGATACTACACAGAGGAGCCGCCGGCTTTCATTCATGGAGACATGCTGCCCACATATATTTAACACATTAACCCTTTGTTCATCCCCGCAGCAGCAGGGATGAACAAAGCATCCGGCAACCGGATGCGGGTTTAGTGACACATTTAGAATGCAAAATGTGTCTGAATGCACATGAGATTACCGCATCCGGATCTGGATGCGGTAACTGCATGTTGCATTCTAAATGTGACCCTAGCCAATGACTGCTGGAACCAGCAAGTAGAGCTGAAATTTGACATGAACCAGCACTTAATGTTATAATTACAGGGCTTGTCCAGGCTTGAGATGAAAGTCGGCAGTCACTCTAGATGACTGCAAGGCGTTGAATTCCAACAGCATGTACTGCACACTTTTAGGATTCTCCCGTGCCAAAGTCAAGATTGGACAGTCATGTGAGGAAAGTATTTGATACAAAACTGTGCGTGGTGGGCATTCCTGTAGACTATGCGTTTTGGCAGATTATACATTCATCCTGGTCTGAATTAGGCTAGGGTCACATTTAGGCGGCAAAATGTGGTTACCGCATCCAGATCCGGTTCCCGGATGCAGTAGATGTTGTGGTAATACAAACGTTCCCCGGCTTCCCAGCATGGTTTTTGTTGTTGACTCACCGTGACCGGGGTGTTCGCGTCGCAGGCGTTGACTCTCCTCTTGTCACAGAACCGCGCCTGCGGCTGCCGGGCCCGGTGGTCCAGATCAATAGGGGGGATGGCTGAACAGTAGGGGTAGTTTGTCTTCGTGACGCCACCTGCGAGTGTTCTGGTAACTTTACCAGCGCTGCTAGGTCTCCGGGGGATGTTAGGCAGCAAGATGGGACGCTCCCCACAGGATGAGCGGGAGTCCGCGGAGCCAGGAGCTGCGCAAGATATTGTGAGGCAGCTGCGGTAGTGCTGCTGTTAGGCCAGGAGTCAGACACAGACACGCCAAAGTCTTTTAAGTACCTTTACTGATGGTTTTCAGGTACGCCAGACCGGGTTAGTGAAGTCAGCACTCTTGGAGGTTCACAGCAAGCAGTTGTAGTAGGCTTCCTTCTCTTTCTCTACTTGTCGTGCGGTCGGGTGGATGTGGAATCCTGCCCATACCGGGTTGTATGTTCAATGGAACTTTCTTCACCTGGTTATCAGCACTGAGGGCACTGTAAAAGGGTGATGATAATTCTACCTTCCTCCCTGGGCTCTCGCTAGTAGGTGCTTCAGGCGGAACAGGGGGCTAGACTCCCTGTGGTTGTAAGCTGGTTCTCTGTGATGGCCGGTAGCTCTCACAGCTTCGGTTCCAGTAACCGGTTATTAAGGGAAGAGTCAGAATAACTCTGTTTTCCTGAGAGGTGTTCTCCTTCTTCCTCTTATCCCAGTTGCAGGGATTTCCTCACTTGCTAGCTGGCTGGTGGGCCTAGTGTGTCCCTCATAGGATGGAGGTTTCACACAGGCTGGCAGCTCTTGTAGCGACTGCACACACTCTGAAGTTTCTCCCTCCAAGACTCTATTTATAGGGGGAACTGGCTCAAAGTGACCAGTGGAGCTCCCCCTAGAGGCTCGGGGTGAAACCAGGTGTTCTAAGGTGTTGTAGTGTTGTTAGGTGTTTTGTGAGTTTGCTTTGCTGTTACTTGCTCCAATTGTGCCCTAAGGAGTTCTGTGGTGCCCAACAAGGTGCCAGGGTGCCACATTGTCCAGGAATTAAATCAGTTGATATCGGATTGTCCCTGATTGTCCCAGACCGGGCGAATCCGGGGAAATCCAGGACAATCCGATTTTTGCAAGGGACTACAGGAATCATCCATGATCCTTTTGGTCATGCGTCACCCAGATCCACCCAGACAGCACAAAACCGGACGCCAATACACTTCCATTCGGGTGAATCCGAAACCATAGGAAAAAATGGCGGCAATACTGCCATTCATGTGTGTTGCGGTACCCGATCCAGTTACTGTACCCGGCTCCACTCACATTTGCAGTTTGAAATTGAAATACAGATTAGAAACCTGTCGGAAAAATGTTGCTTGCATGATTTTTACCGCACATCGGAAAACAGGATCTGGGAAACGCAACGGTGTTGAGGCGATCCAATTTTTGTATTGCTGCTTATAGGTGCGGATCCAGATCCGGTTTTGAGCATTTTTCATGCTCACAACTGGATCAGGATCTGCAATTGCAACCGCAAATGTGACCCTAGCCTTAATCAGATTTTAACAAAATGGATTAAACAATGTTATTTTAACTACTGGACTTGTGGCCGGATCGCTGGAGAAATGTTTCTTCTTTTTCTACTATGAGTGTGGTGTTGTTCTGTGGTGTTCCACTCTGCACTCATTTGGTATTTTGACATCTTTTGACTCTGTCCACATTTTGGTGTTTGATTAGCAACCTTGTAGTTCTTTTTTTGCTCAGCCTGGCTTTTGGCATCAACTGGTTTGTGCTCACTAGTCATCAGTAGTGATGAGCGAGCATTCTCGGCGCTACTCGTTACTTGCACGAGTATCCTGGTACTCGGGATGCTTTGCGAGCACCGAGTAACGCCGAGATGCTCGGACTCTTCGCTAATAATTATCGATCTGACACAAATACACAGCTCCCTTCAGTGCACACAGTGAGCTGGCACCTCACAGAGAGCAGATTGATTGTTATGGTCCCTCTTGGGGACATAGCAAGGTGTTGTATGTTGCGACGCTTTGAAAAAAGCCACCCTCCCGCCCTTTCCCAGAAACACTCGTTTTATAGCCAGAAGTCTGTGGGCGGAGCCTGTCACTAATTGACTTACATTGGGCTCGATGCTCGAGCCGAGTACACGAGCATCTTGGGATGCATCGAGCACCCGAGCATTTTAGTACTCGCTCAACTCTAGTTATCAGTCTTGAAGGCGTTAACATCCTGATGGCTGGTAATGTGCTTCTGCAGTTTCAGGTTGCTTCTTTCCTATCATAGCCATCTCCACCCCTTAAATATGGAAGAATCCAGTCACCTATGCCGATTGTAGCTTCAGCTTTCTCCAGTGATACCGGTCTGCGGTGTGGTGTTCCAGTTTCTGGGAAACAGTTATAACTTTTTTGGTGTATGGTGGTAACTTCATTGTTGTATTTTTATCTCCTGCTTGTATTTCTTTTCTCCCATATAGTATTCTCCCTGTGTGTGAGTGCTGAGAGCTTGTGATTTGGTTCCCCCTGTCTGTTTTTATGTGTGGGTTTCATTAATTGCCTGCTCCAGGGGTTGGGGATGTGGGAATCAGCTCAGGGCTTTACAGGAGCATGGTGAGGGTGAAGACTCAGGCCTCTCCACCATCAGGAGTACCCCTGAGTTAGGGTGAGTTCAGAGCTCCAAAGCTTGAGGGGTAGATCACGTTCCTCATTTACCCTAAGTCATCCTGACAGGTGTGCTTCCACCTTCTACCTTGCGATTGCTTTGAAAAAATCTGTGAGATTCTACTAATGGTGAGCTGACCATTTCACATTTTTCTAAATTCTGTATTTATTTTTTAAACAATGGTTCTTGTCTACAATTTGACAGTCTAATGGGAAGATAAAGTATATTGTCCATATTCAGTATATATTAAAAAAGCAAGCAAAAATTACCTACAACAGTCTGTCACCACAAGACTATATTAAGATATTATGCAAATTAATCCACAGAACTTTATTCCACTATGAAAAAAATTAGAAACTAATAATGCAAGGAGCTTTCTCTGCCACTCCTTGGGAGGTAATATTTAATTAAGATGGTGAGCTTTCCATAACTTCATTATATGAAATTATTGCCTTGTTTGAAGAGGTATCAACATATAAAAATATTAAATATAATGTAATGTATTTAAAATTTTCAATCTACTCTGACAGTTAGGCTGCTTTCAAATCAGCAGTAAATGTACTTTGCGGCAGTCTGGCAGATGTCGCCACACCTGCTGAATCTGCCCTGTAACAGTCGACTTGCAGTACTTTTCCAGCAAGCCCCATTCATTCCATGTGGTGCATGCGGTCAGGTGAGGAAAGTGCGGTTTTGCCAGCTACAGCACTTCCGTCACCGCAAAACAAGCTGCTAGTGCCCACAATGGTCTGGGGCACTCAGGTCTCGGGCGTTTGGTTACTGTGGATGTCACAGGGATAAAAGTTTATAGGTGATTTTCGTGACACCACTTGCAGATCCGGTGATGGCACCGGCGCTGCTGGGGCCTCCGGGGTGATGGGAGGCTGCAAGGTGTTGTAGCTCCCTACAGGTGGAGCGGGATCCCTGGGGCTGTGAGGGTAGGATGATGGAATAGGGTAGTGCAGTCGTTGTGTTCTGGGGCAGACTGGAAGGATGGACACACACAAGAAAGTATTTTTCTGTACCTTTTACTGGTGTTTTGCAGGGTTGAAGGGTGCACTTTGGGATTTCCACAAAGAGTGGGTTATAGGCCTCCTTGTCCTGTTCCCTTGTCCCAAAGTCTGACGTGTGTGAAACCAGGCTTGACCTCTCTTCTCTCTCACACCCGCTTCACTGAGGGCCCTCGCTTGGCTACCGCTACCTCTCTGCGGCTCCTGGCTCTCAAATGGTGAGTGCTGCGGGTGTCCGGGAAGCTAAACCTCCACAGAGTACTTGGATTCTCTGCTGGCTAAATCTCTCTCCCTTGCAGACTCAAACTCCAGTGACCGTTGTTATCCTGGGGTGAGCCGGGATGGCTACTCTGCCCCCGCTGTACTGTTCCTCACCTCTGCCTCTTGTCCTCACTCTCTGGACCTCACACTGGCTCTGGCGGTGCTCTGGTTTCGGGCCTAGCACGGCTCCAGTAACCAGTTTTGCTCACTAGACTCTGAAATGACTTTCACAGTTCTCCTAGCGACTGCACACTCTAACTAACCCCGCCCCCAGCACCAGTATTTTTGGGAATCTGGTCTAACAGCAACCAGTGGAGCTCCCCCTACAGGCCTGGAGTGGAAGGTGTTGGGTGTATGTGAGTACCAGATGTGGAAATCCCTTAGTGTACTAGTTGGTTCTGTGGCTTACCTGGCACAGGGCGCCACACTAGCAACACGATTTTGCAAGGCTGCAAGTGCTGGATCTGCTGGATCCGGCAAAACCCCACTTGCTGCACCTGACTGCAAGCCCCAAAGAGAATGAAAGGGGCTTGCCAGATCGGTGCCGCAAGTCGGCCATTACACGACATATCCAGTAGGTGCGGCGACATCTGTCAGATCTGCCGTGAAATTACATTTACCTTGAATGTGAAAGGTCCCTATGAAATATTCAAAAAGAAATAAAATAAGGATTTCAGTTTCCATAAAATGCAGTCTTCAACCTACAATAGCATTGTTGGGCAAATCTGAAATAGAATAGAAGTTTAAAAGAAACAAATATGCTGTGGAGCCATAATTAGAACGGTAAGTAATCAAATAAACTTTCCTTATCTTAATGAGAAATGTAATGGAATATCTTAGCCAGTAAAAAAATTTTTATTTTGTTAATAATACATTTATGACCTGAAAACAGCTAAGGAAAATATAGATTATGACAACTAAGATCTCATTTTTTATATCTTTATATAGTTTGCTTAATCTCTTAATGAATGCTAATATGCATTAAAACAGTGGCTACGGGGTGTTATTCTCTCATCGCAGGTGCTGTTCATTGACATGGTACCCTGAGGTCATCTGATGACCCCAGGATACAGTAGCCTGTTAGATCCTGTTATAAGAAGGGTCTAACAGGCACAGAGAACAATTGAGACTTCCCCTGGACTGCTGTACATGAGACCAGTGATCATACCAAAAAGTGTTCATAACCCAAGTGATACTAAGTGAAATATTGAAAAAAAATTAAATAAAATATGTTAAAAAATTTAAAAACCCAGAGATAAAGCACACACAAATCATGAAAACCCATTTTGCCACTAAAAACAAAGTACGGTAATTGTGTTGAAATAAGCAAAAAAAATATGCAAAAAAGGTATTACCGTGCCCGGAATGGCCCAAACTATAAAACTGTTATATTATCAGTTCTATAGGGCCAACATAATAAAAAAAATAATAAAAAACCCTCAAAAATATGGACGTATAAAAATCTGAATAAAACACAATCGAAAAGTCATATGTTAAAAAACTGGTATATATGAAAATGGCAAACCGTCACACAATAAGTAAGCCCTAAGGCTGCTTTCATATCAGCGGTAATCGCTGATCGCGGCAGTCTCGATTACCGCATAACAGCCGCCATTGCGGCACACTTGCGGCAAGCCCCATACAATGTCTATGTGGCTTGCGGTAAGAATGCGGCAGGTGCGGTTTCGGCACTTGCGGCAGGTGTGGCCGCGAAAAAAAAGCGGTATGCTGCAGTTTTTTCGCGGCCGCACCTGCTGCAAGTGCCGAAACCGCACTTGCCGCACCTGCCGCATACTTACCGCAAGCCCCATAGATATTGTATGGGGCTTGCCGCAAGTGTGCCACGATCGCGGCCGTTATGCGGTAATCGCGGCAGTTGCGGTTTCTTCACCGCAACCGCCGTGATCAGCGTTTACCACTGATTTGAAAGGGGCCTAATATGGGTTTTTTAGTAAACGTAAAAGCTCTCAGTATATGGCCATGCAAAAACAAATTCATTTTTGTAAAATATTGATTTTGTGTGTAAAAGTAGCAAAGCATAAAAAAGTGATATCTGGTATTGCTATAACCATACTGACCCAAAGAATAAATTCATGTTACCACTTTTACCATACGGTAAACCACAGTAAAAAAAGATATGAATAAAGAGCGAAATAAAAACCCTCATACAGCTCTGTTCGACAAAAAAAAAAAAAAATTACAGCTCTCAGAATATAGCAGCAAAAAACTATTTATTATACAAAAGCATTTTACTGGGTTATAGCAGCAAAACATAAAAAAAAACCTACAAAAATCTAGGACCACTGAAATCGCACCAATCCGAAGAATAAAATCATCATATCATTTACAACGAACAGTGAACCACGCAAAAGTAGAAATAAGAACTGTTGTTGTACTCCTGGATATCGTTCAAGAAATTGAAGCGTGTGACATGGCCTTAAGACGTTTTTCACATGTTTCCTGTTCTCTCTGCTAAGCATTTATTTTGGGGTTTCCATGTACCGTAAATCCCAAAAACCACGATTCCGACAAAACCTCTGTATGGTCTCTGTTTCAGTGGCGCCCCCATCATTTTAGACTTTTTTTAGTGTACACATGTGGATGACCACAGTACTGTGAATGCTTATGGTCACAGTCCATAGTGGGGCAAAGTCCATTTTCTTAGATTTGGCAAACTCCTTGCGAAGGGTGTGCAGTCCACTCAAAGCTTCCAAGTCTCTCAATACAGCAGGGGGATGCACATGCACAAAGAAACTTGGAGGGAGGTAAATCAAACAACTTCAGCCAACAACGTGGGAGTCCGGGATATAAAAACATAGAAAAAAATTTTGTTTTTCTATTTTTTTTTTTTTTTCTGTTTTTTTTCTATGTTTTTAAGTCCATTCGGTGAATAATATAACATAAATCATACATGTCGCAAAAGGCATGTGGTTAGGACTGGTAAGCGTGAGGGCCCTTGACCGTGGGTTACCAGCTTACGTACTTTGGCCAAAATACCACAAACACCTCACATTTTCATCTTTAGTGTTTTATTGCATTTTTTTTCATCTGCAGTATGAGGCTGAGCCCTCTGGGGGGCGTCTGTCATTGTGTGAGGCATGTAATCAGTGCGGAGCAGCCCGCCTGATCTAATAGAAGGGCGTGACCAATAGGCTGCTCTGACACTATGCCTTGCATGTACCGTGAATGGCAGAGCCCTTGGTAACCTCGTGTCTTTGGATGCCACCAGTCACCTCCCTGACAGTATGGCAGGATGCTGGTGTCACAACCGCCCCCACTGTGGGTTGTAGGTGATTGAGTATCAGCATACAGACACCTGTGTTGCCTCTCAGAGGAGCTGGCAGCCGCTGCTAAGTACAATGGGTATTTACCTGGCCAATTTTGTTGAGTCCGGGATATATACACATAGACCCACGGCCTTTCAAGGACTTTAAACTGTCATAACTGGTGACTGCAAAGCACACAAACAAGGTCTCCACAGTATCTGACCTCACTCTCTTTATTCACATACCAGAGACTGATAGTCCTCAGACTCAGGTTTCTTAAACCCACACCTCCTGCACATATACATCTGAGTGGGCACCGTGGAATATATAGCCACGGCTGGGTTGACTGCTTTCTCTGGCAGTCATGCAATCCTTTCCTTCTCCATGGGTTCATGAATACTTGAGGTGGTCTTCCCTTACTTCTTCTCACACAGGCCTCAGAGCTAGGGGATGTCATGATTCTGGGAATGGACAACGCTCATTGGGGTGGTACGATCTCAAGTGATCCTTCTGTCTCTGACCTTATCTTGGAGACTGGCTGCTATGTCAAACCTACCACACAGTCCATCCTTCTTTAAACACTGAACCCAGCTTGCAGACTGGGGCATAGCAGAGCAAACTGGCATTCACATAAACTCCAGAGTCCCCTCCTCCACCACAAAGCCCAAACCCCATATATGGTTGTAGTTGACTATTACACTCTGGTCATTCACTGCAAAAGCTTTTCTCTCTTGGAGCTCTCCAGCTGGGCCCTAACCCACATCTCACTCTTTTTCTTGTCCTTTATCATCCCCACAATCCATTTCTCCTTGGTGATAATGAGATTCTCTTTTGATGCCAAGGCCTCATGCCAAGGCCTCATTAGAGGTAGAGTCCTGTGGTGAGATTGTGGCTACCACCACGGTCAGGACTAGGAAATGGGTTGGTGGGAATCCACCAAAAACTGGGCCCACAGGGTCACAATTTTTTTAGCCTTTCCATGGGCCATGGACCTGATTGGGTTGTGAGACATAGATGTTGCTTCAAGGCCTCCTCTGGGGAATTGGGTGAGCTGCTCCGCCATGCCACCCAGCCTTACCTGCTCCACAATCAAGGCCATTAACTGCCGCACCTGTGCGCACCCTAGTTTTAGTCCTTTGCCAACTCCTACTCCTTCCACACAGGCCTCTAGTCCATCATCACAACTCACTATACTCTCAGCAACATTTCTTCCATAAATGGCACTGGTTCACTCACCCCTCAACCTCCTACATCACAGCTCAGTCTTGCCTTGGTTGGTGTCTTTTGCAGCTGACCATCCCATTTTTTCCAGGGGTCAGCCAGTTCCTTGCTATCACTCTGTAGCAGGTGGACCTTCAAGATGTGGCACTCACTCCAGTAGGCATAACCTCTGGAGGGCTGGACGGATCATTGGCCTTTTCTTTTTCTCGATGCCAACGAAGGATGGAACCTCCATTTTGTGGTGTGCCTCTTGCTGCCATCTTACATCTTAGACCACAAATGGTCGCAGTCTTTACTGCCGCTTGGATCTTCCTTAGAACCATTTGATCTTCTAGTTTCAAAGCAAGATCCTGCCAACAACACCAATTGTAGCATGGCACTGGGTGGTAGTCATGGACAGGGTCTATGCCTTGTGCACCCAGACAGACTACATGAAGATGAAAGTCCTGGCTCCCTTAAAAGGTTGCGTAAAAAATATTTGGGTAAGATAATTAACCATCATTTTTGACCAAGCAATTTTCATTACCTTATTTTTTATTTTTATTTTTTTATGCTGAGTCACAATTCACAAGCAATGTCTGATTCAAATTGTCCATAGATGATGTTCAGTAAACTTAAACTGAAAATTACTTTTGTTATTTTCAATTTTGTCCTTGTGTGTAAATTCTTGTCTTCTAGTCATGTGTGTGGTGCTGGATAGTCACAATTTTCTGGCATATAGACAGGTTTACCTCATTTTAATTGATTATAGAAACGCACTTTACATTACTTCTACAGCACTGGAGGCATTTAAAGCACCACTCTATCATTTTTTTTATTGCACTACTGAAATGGTGCTTTCAATCTAAGTTCCTTGTCCCCTGTCTCATAAAGTTTTTGTTTATCATATAAAAAACTTTTTGCACTTTTTTATCATTTTCGGGGTGCAGCTGGGCCACATGGGGCGCCGTTCATATAGTGGTGCAGAAGCATCGTACTGGGGGCCCATTGGTTAGGTGGGGGAGCCAGTGGGTAGCTTTCAGACACTCTGCATCATTTGTATCAGTGTGAATGGTGTCCTAAGCAAGCCCATTATGTTTGCAGGGTTTTTGGTTTTGGAATTGATGGTAAATATTTCTGATGCTGCCTTTTTTGAGTAGTTTTTGTATATATTTTGTTAGGACTCATGAGCATGGGGATCCGTGACGTGGATAATGAGCTTAAGTGTCTTGGCCAATGCATGAACCAATACCCCATCTATAAAGTTTTTTGTTTATCACATAAAAAAGTTTTTTGCACTTTTTTATCATTTTCGGGGTGCAGCTGGGCCCCATGGAGCGCTGTTCATCTAATGGTGCAGAAGCATTGCACTGGGCTGCCCATTGGTTAGGTGGCAGAGCCAGTGGGTAGCTTTCAGACACTTTGCATCATTTGTATCAGTGTGAATGGTGTCCTAAGCAAGCCCATTATGTACATGGCAGGTTGCCTACCACATTTTGTTGTCGGTAGAGGTGATGTTTATCAGCCTGCACTTGGTGCTTGCTTCACATAGTGAGGTCTGACTGCATCCTGCAAGTGCAGTGTTGGTTTTTTATTTTGGCATTGATGGTAAGTTTTTCTGATGCTGCCTTTTTTGAGTAGTTTTTATATAGACATGTTTACCTCATTTTAATTGATTATAGAAACGCACTTTACATTACTTCTACAGCACTAGAGGCATTTACAGCACTACTCTATCAATTTTTTATTGCACTACTGAAATGGTGCTTTCAATCTAAGCTCCCTGTTCCCTGTCTCATAGTCACCGTCATCTTCTATTAGCACCGCTCCTATCAGTTTACAGCGATTTGTGACCTGACGGCAGCTCCAGTCAATCATGGAGCACGCCGGAGGTCACAAATCAATGCAAATATATGAAAGCCTTGTTCTGGCCTTTTTTCTCGCTCTCAGACTTGTATTGAGAGCTTGTGATGTAACTTCTGTTTTCTGGACAGTCAAAAGTTACAGCCACAAGATGGCACTGCTAGACCAGAGTATGATACTGGAGGCAGGGGACTTGGATATAAAACGCCACTTCAATACTGAAAAAGAAAAGTTGAAATGGTGCTTTAAGTAGGGCAAAATGACATGAGAGGTTCCCTTTAAAGGCCACTTCACATGCTAGGATCTCATTAACGATATCGTTGAACGTCATGGATTTGTGATCGTTCAAACGATATCGTTTGTGCGTCGTTGTGTGTAAACCAATGATGTTGGAAGGATAAATTGTTGGAACGTTCATCAAAAAGTTGTGATCCTGACCTCAAATCTATCGTTTGTCGTCCAATTAACATTCTGGGATGCAGCAACATCGTTCAGTGGGACACTTCTTTGAACGATGTCGTTCATATTTCTCCTATTCCTGCCGCTTTATAACATCGTTCAATCGTTCTTCTCCAAGCAGCTGGTGCGTTGCCAAATTTAAGATCGTTAGCGATATCCTTGCGACAACGCACTAACGATGTCGAAAGGATCGCAGTCACGTGACATAGCTAACGATATCATTCACCTATATCCTAGCGTGTGATGGTACCCTAAAGTTGAATTCAGGCACCCTAGTATATCCTCTTATGACACAAACATAGCACTGCCCTTGATATAAGGAGGGTTCAGTAATTATGCACAATATTACAATTTTGCAGTAGAGTATGTGAAGATATTCCCAGGATTTTCTTAAATGGGAAAATGTCCTTTTCCTCCAGTAACATTCTGGCTTCTCTCATGCAGGAAATCCTGAGCAGCCTTCTGAGAGAAATTTCATTAGTTCTCTGTTTAGATTACTGATTAATAAATCATCAGCTCTAGCAAGAAGTGATGGACCTGACAAAGATGTTCCTTGCTTTTACAATTGACTTTGCTGATTTTTACTTTTAAATACTCAAAATCTAATTTTCAGCAGATAAGATTGCCCTGCACCAGCAATAATGTATTACAAAAGATTTGCTTTAAGAAGCATAAACCAAACAGTGCATGTATGGAGGTATTAATACAGACATATACACTGGGTACAGAAAATATTCAGTCTCCTATAAATTTTTGACTCTTTGTTTCATTTCAGCCATTTGGTAAATTCAAAAAAAGTTCATGTTTTTCTCATTAATGTACACTCTGCAAATTTATTAAAAAAGAATAACTGAAATATCACATGGCCAAAAGTATTCAGACACTTTGCTCAGACACTCATATTTAAGTCACCTGCTGTCCATCCTCCTTGATTTGGATATACTCCTTCATTTAAATCCAGCTGTGTTTAATTAAACTAATAGGACTTGATTTGCAAAGCCACATACCTGTCTATATAAGATCTCACAGCTCACAGTGCATGTCAGGCCAAATGAGAATCATGAGGTCAAAGAAACTGCCCAAGGACCTCAGAGACAGAATTGTGGCAAGGCACAGCTCTGTCCAAGGTTACAAAAGAATTTCTGCAGTACTCGAGGTTCCTAAGAGCATAGTGGCCACTATAATCCTTAAATGGAAGATGTTTGGGACTACCAGAAGTGTTCATAGACCTGTCCGTCCAGCCAAACTGAGCAATCGTACGAGAGCCTTGGTGAGAGAGGTAAAGAAGAACTCCAAGATCAATATCTCTGAGCTCCAGAGATGCAGTAGGGAGATGGGAGAAAGTTCCACAAAGTCAACTATTACTGCAGTCCACCACCAGATGGGCCTTTATGGCAGAATGGCCTGACAGAAGCCTCTTCTCAGTGCAAGACATAAGAAGGCCCGCATAGAATTTGCAAAAAACACATGAAGGACTCCCAGACTATGGGTAATAAGATTCTCTGGTCTGATGAGACGAAGATAGAACTTTTTAATGATAATTCTAAGTGGTATGATTGGAGAAAAACAGGCACTGCTCATCACCTGCCCAATACAATCCCAACAGTGAAACATGGTGGTGGAAGTATCATGCTATGGGGATGTTTTTCAGCTGCAGAGACAGGACGACTGGTTGCAATTGAAGGAAACATAAATGCGTCCAAGTACAGAGATATCATGGATGAAAACCTCTTCCAGAGTGCTCTGGACCTCAGACTTGGCCGAAGGTTCACCCTCCAACAAAACAATGACCCTAAGCACACAGCTAACAAACGAGTGGCTTTAGAACAACTCTGTGACCATTCTTGACTGGCCCAGCCAGAGCCCTGACCTAAACCCAATTGAGCATCTCTGGAGATACCTGAAAATGGCTGTAAACCAACGTTCACCATCCAACCTGACGGAACTGAAGAGAATCTGCAAGGAAGAATGGCAGAGGATCCCCAAATTCAGGTGTGAAAAACCTGTTGCATCATTCCCAAGAAGACTCATGGCTGTACTACCTCAAAAGGTGCTTCTCCTTAATACTGAGCAAAGGGTCTGAATGCTTATAACCATTTGAAATTTCAGTTTTCTTTTCTAATAAATTTGAACAAATGTCTACAGTTCTGTTTTTTTTTCAGTCAAAATGGGGTGCAGAGTGTACATTAATGATATAAAAATGAACTTTTTGAATTTACCAAATGGCTGCAATGAACTACCAGCTGTAGGTGCATAACAGAAAGGGTGTCTTCAACTTTAAAATATGCCACTCGTGTACGTGGCCCTATGAAAATATGTATTACAGTTACAGATGATAGTCATCACTTCTCATCAAGTCATATACCTTCTTTGAATGTTTGTGTGTCTTGTTAAAGGGACTCTGTCAGGTCATTTGTCAGTATGATACTAATAGTACCCTTGAATAGCAGCCCCTTTAGAATATGTAAAAATAGTTACTGTACTTGTATGATACAAAGTATGGGCTGATTTCAGTGTACTCCAGCAGCCAATCACAGACGCCCATTCTCTGACAGCGTCTGTGATTGGCTGTTGGGTCCATCACACATATAGTAGTGTAAAAGTAAATAAACAATTTTAAAAAATTACGTAGCGCTTCGCTGTATTTTTGATTCTCAGTGCAGATGAAGTGGACAGCTACAAGCTACAACCCCAAGCTGCCTGGTTTTACCTTGACGGGTGATGAAAATATGGCAGAAGACCACACCATTTTTTATTATTTTTTATTATATATATTTAAATAATTAAAAAAAATAATGGGCTTCCCTGTATTTTGGTTGCCAGACAAGGTAAAACCAGGCAGGTGAGGGCGGCAGCCCATAGCTGTCCGCTTTATCTGCGCTAAGAATCAAAAATACTGCGTAGAGCTATATAATTTTTTCATTATCATTTATTTATTTATTTTTACACTACAATATGTGTGACGGCCCCAATAGTCAATCACAGACGTTGTCACAGAAAATGGACGTCTGTGATTGGCTGTTGGAGTAAACTCAAACCCGCCCATACATTCTAGCATACTATAATGTATGGGCTGATTGCAGATTTCTCAAACAGCCAATCACAGACCCCAATTCCGTGTGACAGCCTCTGTGATTGGCTGTTGAAGCCAGTACAGTGAATATGATGTGGCGGGACAGCAGGACGGTGGGATCCAGTAAGCATAATGATAAGGTTTATTAATTTTACAGCCTTTCCATTCCTTGATGACGTTGGGCCAATCAGAGGCCCCAACGTCATCTGGCCGCGTCTGGGCGGTGATTGACGGCACGGGTCCTGCGCTCTCATTGGTGCAGGGCCTGACCTGGGCGGAGATTACAGAAGGAAGCAGGAAGTCGGCCGGGCACCGCACCGATCATCATGGAACTGGACCAGGAACCGCACCGCAGACCAGGAGAGGAGCGGGGACAGCACCAGATGGCCGGAGGAGCGGGACATGACAGCGGGGGACAGCACCGGACAAGGTAAGAAACGGTGCATATGTGTGTATGTGTGTGTATGTATGTGTGTGTGTATGTATGTGTATATGTGTGTGTATGTATGTGTGTGTAGTGTGTGTGGATGGGGCTGGGGCTGCTGTATATACACTGGGAGGCTGCTGAATATACCACTGGGAGGCTGCTGTATTTACTACTGGGAGGCTGCTGTATATACCACTGGGAGGCTGCTGTATATACCACTGGGAGGCTGCTGTATATACCACTGGGAGGCTGCTGTATTTACCACTGGGAGGCTGCTGTATATACCACTAGGAGGATGCTGTATATACCACTGGGAGGCTGCTGTATATACCACTGGGAGGCTTCTGTATATACCACTGGGAGGCTGCTGTATATACCACTAGGAGGCTGCTGTATATACCACTAGGAGGCTGCTGTATATACCACTAGGAGGCTGCTGTATATACCACAGGGGAGGCCTATATACCACTGGGGGGGCCTGTATACCACACTGCTGGGGGCTGTATACCTGTGCTGGGGTCCACCCTCGGCTTATTCACGAGTCAATAGGTTTTCCCAGGTTGTGGGGGCAAAAGTAGGGGGGTCGGCTTATACACGGGTCGGCTTATACACGAGTATATACGGTACTTGGTTATTTGCGATGGGTTTTGATAATCTTGTTATCTCTTAGGGCCCCTTTACACACGGCTACATTTGTAGCTTGTCACCAGGTAACTTACTGGTTGCAGTGAAATCATGGATACATGGTTCTATCTTGTTGCTGTGTACAAATGGAATCATGTATCCATGATTTCACTGCAACCAGTAAGTTACCTGGTGACAAGCTACAAATGTAGCCGTGTGTAAAGGTACCCTAAAGGTACCTTTACACGCCGCTACAGAAGGTTAGAAATCACTGGGTGTCTCACGTGCACGAGCACGTTTCAACGGTTCCTAACGGTACCTGATACCGCATTTACACGCCGCTACAAGGTGCTCCACAGAAGGATTTTTCTATCCCTGGATGCACCGACGGGTGCCGCAGGTTACCTTCTGTAGAGCACCCTCCCTCATTTACACGCCACTACCACAAGGCAATATGGGAGGACCTGGTGCAGCAGGGACAACACATAGGCGTGCCAGAGTTGTGGATTACGAGACGCTCGTACGGTGATTTGACAATGCAATAGCATCATGATTGGCCAGTCAGCCCAGGGAGGCTGGCTAATACATGATGCTATTGCAATTGTGTAGTGTGACTGGTCATCTCCTTAAATATGCCGCCATATACAGGGATAACAAATCGTAACGCTGGAGCTTTCACCAATGATCGCTGATGGGGCGTGGTATCCCGGAGGCTGTGTCACGCCCCAGGGAGTTCACTAGGTGTCGAAAATGCATTCCTTTTCCTCGATTACACGCAGCTACCATAGGGTTTAAACCTACTTGTTTTTGAGCACGACTGAAAGACAGGTGTCGACAGTGACCGGTGGCAACAACCTGAATTACACGCCGCTACCTCGCGGTGTTTTGACGGTACAAGATACAATTGTCTACGACACCCGTGGTTTCTAACCTTCTGTAGCGGCGTGTAAAGGTACCTTAAAGGTACCTTTACACGCGGCAGCTTTTCTAGGAATTTCACTGGCAACTTACTGGTTGCAGTGAAATCATGGAGACATTTTTCCATTTGTACACAGCAACTAGATAGAACAATGTGTCCATGATTTCACTGCAACCAGTAAGTTGCCAGTGAAATTCCTAGAAAAGTTGCCGCGTGTAAAGGTACCCCTACTAATATAATATCTATGTCCCATGATGCCATGGAACATGGAGTGGGGATTTTTGCCTGTGATATTTTTAACCATCACTACTGTTGAATATCCACAGTATGTAAATGTTCATTTATTATTCACTTCTTCACAGGCAGCTATTCTTTCTCTCTCCCCTGTGCTCTGCCTCATTGCTTGTTCCATTTTAATTTAGCTGTCCTGTAAGGTGCTTCTGATGGGGAGGGGGAGGGAGAGATGGCAGGCACAAATCTGATAGTTTGGCTTTGATAAAATCTTATTCATTTACTTACGGTATGTACGAATTATAGACTTTTTAATGCGTTTCCATGACGGAAAACCGCAAAAAACATATCCATTTTTAGTTGCATATTGTTTTGCACCTAATGCAAATCTATAAGAAGAATCTGGACATAAACATCAGTGTACATGCAAGAGAATCTGACATGTTCCACATTTGAACTGCAAACCACAGGTCAGTTTAAGAAGAAGCACAGTGAGCAGTTTTCCATAAGTCCCATCAGGGGCGGGCTGGTGCACCTTGACCCGGGAGGCAGTGACATATTGGCAGCCCCAGCAGTAGGTGAGGAGCGGGGGGGGAAGGTATGGGGTGCTGGCGGACTTGGAGAGCGGGGGGTGTTGGAGAGATAATGAGCGGCCCACTTACTACGCTGCCCGGCGCTTCGGCCAGTCTGCTGGTCGGCTGCTGTGAAGTTATCGGCTGCAGCCGCAAAGCAGAGCCGGACCGGCCCATTTCAGTATGGGGCGGCCCTAAATGAGGCCAATATCACCAACCTGGGGGAGCTTCGTGCTCTTGTGCCACAGTAGGGGTACTGCACCCAAAGTTACTGAGGGTGGTATCCCAGTTATTGGAGGATGTGATGTTGAATTGAGGCTCTCATCCCTGCATTCACACACCTAGAATAGGGGACTAAAGGGTTAACCTGTTTTCCTGGGAGACCCAGCCCCTGGTGGGAGGAGCTTAGGTGAGAGAAAGGCAGGAATAAACAGAAAGCAGTTGAGAACCGTGAGGGAAGGAGAGGAGGACCCTGCAAGGAGTGAGGAGAGAGGGTCTGTAAAGGAAGGCTACCCAGACAGAAGGAGGAGACCCAGCACCAGACCGTACGGTTATCCAGTCTGGGGGAATCATAGTCCCGAACGGGGAACCGGCTCCGAGTCGCAGTACAAGCGAATCCAACCCTGAGCGGCCAACACTATTGTGTCGCAGGTCTGTGAAAGGGATCCGGTCACCTTCAAAACGCCACCTAAGCTACCAAAACATGTCCCTGCAGCATCCTATCACTATTCTCAAACTCCTTTTGTCTCCTAAAAGCATCCTGTTAAAGTGCATAAAAACGTTTTAATATTTACTCATTAGGGATTATAATTAGCAGGGGCTATATTCTTTAGCCCTTAGGACGTGTTGTTTTGAAGGCTCCAGGATCCACCCTCTCTCTCTGTGCTGCTGTGCTTGTGCAGGCTTTGCCCTCCCCCTGTCTTCACTCACAGAATGCAAATCATTAAGCCTGCCTTCAGCTCCACATCACAGCAGAAGCTGCACAGAGAGAGGGTGGATCATCCAAAACAACCCGCCATAAGGGCTAAAGAATACAGCCCCAGCTAATTATAATCCCTAATGAGTAAGTATTAAAATGTTTTTATGCACTTTCACAGGATGCTTTTAGGAGACAAAAGAAGTGTGAGATTAGTGATAGGATGCTGCAGGGACATGTTTTGGTAACTTAGGTGGCGTTTTGGAGGTGACATTGTTCTTGCAGGAGTGTAATGCCCATATATGGTCATAATGCTCATATATGGTAATATTGCCCATATATGGTAATGTATGTATGTGTGTATGTACCATAGCCCTTCCCCCTCCCAGTAGCCCCACTTCTTAATAGTTATGTTCCTACATATAGCCTCACCCCTGCCAGTAGCCCTGCCCCTTTCATAGTGCTGCCCCATGTAGAGCCTTGCCCCATAATAGCTCCACCCTTCCATATAGTCCCGGGGAAAGGGCTATGTAAAGGAGGTGGAAATATGTGGAGGTGCAGGCTGCAAAGTAGGCATGTATGTGGAGTGGGCGGTGGGTATAGCTATGTGGAGTGGATGGGGCTATGCATAATGGGTGTGGCTATGTGAAGTTGGAGGGGCTTGATACATACACACATACATCAGCTTTGTGGAGTGGATGGGGCTATGTGGAGTGGGCAGGGCTATTTGGAGTGGGATGGGCTATGCTGATTGGGCGGGGCTTGATACATAACAACATACACACACACACTCAGCTTTATATATTACATTGTATGTAAAAAATCTACACGGAGAATGGAGAATTTATTTTTACTGAGTTTAACAGAGCTACTCGGAGGGGAAACTACATCAGAGTACTCGAGTTTTTTTCAATCAGTTGAGCATCTGAAGAACAGTGCTGTAACTATAGTAAGTGCTCTCTAAAATATGACATTATAGAGTGGAAGGAACCACATGTCGACATACAGAATTCCTATAATCTGTAATGTGGACTGTAATATAATATGGAGTACTCTGTTTCCCTCTGCAGAAAACTAATAATCTGACGCCTTTTTGGTGAATCTTTGTAATACATATTTAGACTTTTGACTTTATTGATACCCAACAATTTTCTTTGCTATGGACAGCTGGCTTGTAGACTTCAAATGACACAGTCCGCGGAGTATGTGTTAGTTCAAGGTGACCCAGATATCTACTCCAGATAGGATAGGACTTTTTAACTTGTCATATCTCATAATGGTTTATAGGATATCCTCATACAAACTCTTACCATAGCAAAATGTTCTATTTTTACTTCCTTAAATGTGTAAATCTATCACTATACAGCTGACATTTCAGTGGTTCGGAAAAATGATTCTGACAGATACCGACAGCTTGTTGAACACTGACATCTGATCTACAAAGCCTTAAAAAGTGACTTGTTCACGAGTTGTAGGAAATGGAAACTGCTGAAAGAAAAAAAGAAAAAGCTATTTATTATGTATTGAGCATTTTCACTCTTGTACTAATAAAGAAAGCAGTTTCGTTGGCCAGACTTCCCGATTAGTCTTAATTAACAATCCCCCAAGAATACGCATTGTTACAGAAGTACAAGAAGAATCAAATAGAGTTTAGCAGTTGGCAAAACTTGATATGAAGAAAATTCTGTTCTAGGTAAATAAAACAAAAATAACATTGTCAAAATCAGAAAAGAGACCAAACAACTCCCAAGATTGTTTAAGTATTTAACACCTTCTCAAAATCTTACATACCGATATGCTCTTTGCCAAGGTGTTCATGCAAATGGATGTACTGGTAATTTCAGGTAGTCATGCGGGCACTGAGGGAGCGCAGCTTAAAGGGTCATGTGAGTGTATGGCATCCGATACAAGAGCATCACATGTGATACGCTAATGACACTTGGCTGTAACTCTGTGCTACGAGTCTCATGGATGTAAGAATCAGACCACAGGTGGAGAAGAAGAGAGATTAATCTCTCCATCTTCTCCATTGTTTTCTGTGTACATCACGCTGCACTCGAATATCATCCAGTGCAGTCTGATGTTTCACATGCACCCATAGAGTTGTATGAATGCGCATAATCCGATTAGGGAAGGCACTCTTAGCATGCTGCGATTGTTTTCTTATGCTGCATGGGCATGTGGAAAAAATTGCAGATCTACTTTGCCTCTTTGACTAACATTGGCCTGAGTGCAATAGGATATTTTCTTGCATTGCATTAGTCCAATTCACACACTTGTGTGACCCAGGTCTAAGTGATAGTCCAGTTCTAGCAACAACAGCCCGTCATGTGCCAGAACAGATCATGCTTTTCTTTCTTTTTTTCTTTTCAAAATTCTTTTTATTAAATTGTAAAGATTCGAACACGATGAATACAGATATATTGCAAACTGTAGTACAGACAGATAAAACAACAATTAGGTGTCACACAATAAGTAGGTCATAATGCAACGCAGAGATGTTGACTTAGATGCGCTGAACATAGTAGGTCAGCAAAGCTGAAAAGGATCAAATATAGTCCATTCGTTATTTGCATCTAGTATATGTGAGGAACTTCCCACAGTATGTGGGGCACCCTAATAGTGTGACCATATACATAAGTCTGTGTCCACAGGTGCTATGGTAATACAATCAACCTTTATGGTAGAACATAGAGTATTTAAAACAAGGTTGAAGAGGGGGTAAGAGGAAAAGGAAGAAGAAAGTGTGGGAGGGAGGGGGGGAGAAGTTGGGGTAGGAGGGTAGGGAACAGAGTGGGGATGGGGGGGATGGAGGCAATTGAATCTGAAGGTTTTCCTGGGATAGGTAAGTAATTCTCATGAGTGCACTGTCGATGTAGTAGAGAGGTAGGCGAGCCAAGGTTGCCAGGTGTCTATGAAGGTAGTTCGAGTGTGATTCACTGAGGCTACTATTTCAGCTACATTGTATAGTAAATGGATTTTCTCCCGAAGTTGTGTTTGCGTGGGCAGAGTGGGGGATTTCCAGTGTGTCGGAATGAGCAATTTTGCTGCGCTTAGGATATGCTGGGCTAGTATTGAGGCCTTCCCATGGCCTGGCCAGGTCGGAAAGTGTAATAAGGCCATTTCTGGGCTTGAGATAAGGTCTCTTCATAGAGATGATGGGAGTACAGGTGTGACACGGTCCGCGCTGCTCCAATGTAAAAACTCACCAAAAGAGTCACAAAGTCATCAGTAGGTTTTATCTTTTTAATCCTCCTTCCTCCTGGAGCAGCGCGGACCGTGTCACACCTGTACTCCCATCATCTCCTAGAATTTCACTACTGGTCAGTAGTTGGTGGAGGTCCTGCAGCAGCTGAGAGATTCTTCTCAAAACGCCTTCAAACCAGTTGTGGGGCCCACAACTGAATCAGGTGAGTGGCTCCTCAGCATCACTCTTTCTAGTGTCACTAGTGTTAGGGCACTATTGCGCCTCTTGTCCCCCACCCTCTTATTTTTTGCAAGGTCTCTTCATAGGATTTTCTGGATGGGAGTCTCAACCTGTTTCCAGAATGGAGTTAGGTTAGGGAAAAGCCAGCACATATGGAAGTAGTTGCCGGTGGATGATCTGCATCTCCAGCAAGCGGATGAGTAGCATGTGTTCCATGCATGACTGTGACTGGGTGAGATGTACCACCTCGTTATGATTTTGAACAAGTTTTTTTTGTACTTTTACACATTGGGTTGGGCCATGGGAATATTTATAGATGTGTTGGATTTGTGTGGGTGTAACATTGTATCCCAGGTCCGTTTACCAGTTCGAGATGTGTGCTTTTTTGAGGCTCGTGTCTGCAGTAAGTAGGGTCTGATACACTATGTAAAATATTTTCTTAGGTCTCGTGGATGCCGCACAGAGAGTCTCAAATGCGTTTAGATTTCTGGAGAGATCTGTGGTTTTGAGAAGTGGGCGAAGTATATCTTTGATAGAATTGTGTTGTATGAAATTCAATGTTGAGAGGCAAGGTAGTTTATTAATTTCCTTCAGAGATAGGAGAACTCCATTGTGGAAGAGTTGGTCAAAAAAGTAGTTGGAGTATCTGTTGTCTACATTGAAACTAATACCAGGTTTTGTTGCCAGGTGTGCTAAGAGGTCTGAGAGTTTAATCAGCGGGGAGAATGTTGGCGCCAATGCATGTGTTATCTCCTGCCAAATTTTTAAAGTGGTTTTGGTGTAGGGGTTTGAGAGGGACAGTTAATGTTTTAATTGAGAATGTACTAGGAATATAGATCTAAGACTGTGTGGTGCAAGAGCTTCTTCCACTTCTAGCCATTGTTTGTCTTCGGATCGTCTAAGTATGTCCACCATTCTAGAGAGTAGTGCGTCTCTGTAGTACGCCTTAATGTCTGGTGCCCCCTTTACTCCCAGAGCTTTAGGAAGCGTTAGAGTATGGTAGGATATACGTGGTTGTTTGCTGTTCCATATATATGTTATATATGTTGAGAATAGTGAGTTCACTTTAGAGAGGAAGGATGAGGGTATTGATATGGGCAACATCTGAAATAGATAGGTGACCTTAGGTAGAACAAGGCTTTTCAGTATGTTCTTCCTCCTCATCCGCGAAAGATAGGTGTCTTTCCAAGTCTTTATAAGAGCAGAGGTGGACACAAGTAGAGGAAGAACATTTAATTTAAATAGGTCGGCGTAGTTCCTACCCAATTTCACTCCCAAATATGTAATGTAGTGTTTGGGCCAGGCAAAGGGATATGGGTTTTTCAATTTTTGGAGGGTGGTCAGGGAGATTTGTATATCTAGAGCTTCTGATTTGTATATGTTCATTTTAAAATTGGATAGGTTGCTATGTTGATCCATGAGGTTCATGAGGGCGGGTAGTCCCCTCAATGGATTAGTCATAAGTACCAAGAGGTCATCGGCAAAGGCTGCAGTCTTAAAGTGGAATTTAATTATTTTGATGCCCTCTATGTCCTGATTATGTTGTATTGCCATTAAGAGGGGATCCATTACCATCTCGAACAACAATGGGGATAACGGCCAGCCCTGTCTGGTTCCATTTTTAATAGTAAATGTGTCAATTAGAGAGTCATTTATTTTATTTTGTGGGTTCATGGTACATTGGCATAATAGTTGAAACCATTGTGGATGGTAGTTGAAATCTATGAAGCGTTTCTTCTAATTAAGTCCATTCCACCCTGTCAAAGGCTTTTTCCGCGTCTGTGCCCAAGAGGACAAGTGGGATTTTGTGGGTTTTGGCTAGGGATGGCCGAATCCTAAACTACTCGGAATCCCTAGACGAGTCCGAGTCAGATACTCGCTACTCATTGCGAGTCTACCGATTCCAATGTTAATGAATGGGTAGCGAGTATTGCAGCGATTCATCTGCTGCTGGACCATATAAGGGGTCTGGCAGCAGAGGAAAAACCTGCAATTCCCCATTATATTCTTTGAAAGCCAGCAGCAAAAAGCCGCCGGCTTCTAAAGAATAGTAAAAAAAAAAAAGAAAACAGCTTCCCCACATGCTAACAGCTCCCTAGCAACCCGGTGTGTTTACTGGTTACCAGCTACACAGCGGGCTGCAGGGAGAGCGATTCACCTCCCCCCATCATGATGAGCTCCCTGTGCGGTGGGTTAATGTAGCTGGTATCCAGTAAACACAGCGGGTTACTAGGGACCTGTCAGCTGGCCTCTGGAGATTCCCCAAGTGAAATGAATATATTAACTTCCGGAAGTTAATTTATTCACTTCACTCGGGAATCTCTGGAGGCCAGCAGAGAGAGTGGCTGTGACAGCAGGGTTCAGCTCTGAACCCTGACTGTCACTTCTCAAGCCTGCTCTCCCAGTGTACAGACATGTATGTCTGTGCACAGAGATATAGCAGAGCTGAAATTGTTCTCAGCCTGCTCTCCCTGTGCATAGGCATTGTATGTCTATGCACAGGGATGTAGCAGAGTGGACATCGCGTTTTGGACTACGTCGGACGGAAGAGGATTTTTTAAATTAAAGATGGAGTCCCTAATGGCTTTTTTGTTTTATTTCTAATAAAAAAAAATTCTCTGTGTTGTGTTTTTTTTTAAACAATTTAATAGAAATTCATGGCAGTCAAGTCTAATATTGGCGTGACCGCCATAAATTTCAGGCTTAGGGCCAGCTTATAATAAAAAGCTGGCCCTAACCCCTTTATTACCCAGCGAGCCACCGCACCAGGGCCACTGGAAGAGCGGGGTTCAGCGCCAGAGGATGGCACTTCAATGAACGCGCCATCTTCTGGGGCGGCTGCGGGCTGGAATCCACAGCGCAGGGAGGCCCAAGCTTTCTGGGCACCCCTGCTGCAAAGCTGCTTAGCTGTACCTGGCTAGACATAGAAATTGTGCGGAGCCCCACGCCTTTTTATTTTTATTATTTCATGAAATTCATGAAATAATAAAAAAAAAAAGGGGGCTCACCTGTATTCTTGTGTCTGGCCAGGTACAAATAGGCACCTGGGGGTTGGGGGCAGCCGTCGCTGCCTACTGGATCCGGCTGGTTAAAAAAATACGGCGAAGCCCACGTTATTTTTTTTTTTTGGAAAAATCTATAAAACAATCCTAAAAAAGGATTGCATGTTTACTAACCCCTCGACCATGGTGGAGGGGTTAATAAAGATGCTGTCCCTTTTATTTATATTGTTTTATGGATTTTTCAGAAAAATTTGACGTGAGCTTCGCCATATTTTTGTAACCAGCCGGATCCAGCACGTAGTGACGGGCTGCCCCCAACCCCCAGGTGCCTATTTGTACCTGGCCATAGTATGAGATTCAATGGCTAGCACACGATAGGTGTGGGGTATGGTGCTAGTGAAGGAGGCTCGTAAGTCCCACATAAATGTACTGGCCAGACACAAGAATATAGGGGAGCCCTTTTTTTTATTATTTCATCAATTTCATGAAATAATTAAAAAAAAATGCGTGGGGCTCCGCACAATTACTATGTCTAGCCAGGTACAGCTAAGCAGCTGGGGGCTGGAATCCATAGCGCAGGGAGGCCCAAGCTTTCTGGGCACCCCCGCTGCAAATTGCAGCCCGCAGCCGCCCCAGAAGATGGCGCGTTCATTGAAGCGCTGGCGCTGAACCCCGCTCTTCCAGTGGCCCTGGTGCCGGGTGGCTCACTGGGTAATAAAGGGGTTAGGGCCAGTTTTTTATTATCAGCTGGCCCTAAGCCCGAAATTTATGGCGGTCACGCCAATATTAGACATGACCGCCATGAATTTCTATTAAATAGTTTTAAAAAAAACACAACACAGAGAAATTTTTTTTATTAGAAATAATAAAAAAAAGCCATTAGGGACTCCATCTTTAATTAAAAAAATCCTCTTTCGTCTGATGTAGTCCAAAACGCGATGTCCACTATGCTACATCCCTGTGCATAGATATACATGTCTGTACACAGGGAGAGCAGGCTGAGAACAATCTCAGTACTGCTACATCTCTGTGCATAGACATACATGTCTGTACACAGGGATAGCAGGCTTGAGAACAATCTCAGCTCTGCTACATCTATGTGCACAGACATACATGTCTGTACACAGGGATAGCAGGCTTGAGAACAATCTCAGCTCTGCTACATCTCTGTGCACAGACATACATGTCTGTACACAGGGAGAGCAGGCAGGCTCTAGGACCCTGGAGCTGCCGCAGCCCGCAGGACCCAGTGCCCAGCACAGAGCACACAGCAGACAGCCGGAAGAGAGGTAAGGAGCATTTCTCCCCCCTCCCTTCCTTCACTCCCCGCTCGCTCCCCCCAGCCCAGTCCTAACTTAGGACTCGTTACTGTGCGAGTAATCCCTGCGATTACTCGCAGAGTAACGAATCGGGCAAATCCCTTACTACTCGGCGAGTACCGAGTAGTAACGAGTAGATTCGCCCATCCCTAGTTTTGGCGTATTGAATAAGTTGTAATATTTTGTGTGCATTGCCCTTTCCCTCTCTACCTCCCACGAAGCCTGTTTGGTTCAATGAGATAAAGTTCAGCAGAATCTCCCCTAATATGCGTGCAATCATACGAGCAGGTAATTTCAGGTCTACATTCAGTAAGGAGATAGGCCTATAGTTGCTACACAGAGTCGGGTCCTTACCCTCTTTATGAATTAACGAGATGTGGAAGTAGTAGAGAGGTGGGGGTGGAGGTTAGGGTTAAGAGTTAGGGAAGAAGAGAGTTCCAGTTCTTTCTGTTGATTTTCACCCTCCCAGTAATAAAACTGTCAGTTAGTTTGGCTAAGCATCATCTATCAATTGATGGTCAAGAATCTGCCGAGGGTATTAATCATGAGTTAAGTAATATGGCGTAAACTCGGGTGGGATACACGGCCCCCATCAGTCTAGGGGGCTGTGAAAACAGATCTAAGCAATACATATTATTGGTCCAGGTATTGCTTACGGCAGGGGAAGAAAGAAAAAAAAAGAAAATGAGAGTTATGCATGCCCAGCCAATTCTGCTAATTTCTTCCTTATAGGGGGTTAGTGGTAAGTAAGCAGCATCGACACATGGAAGGCAAGTTCAGGTGGTGTCTTCTCGCCCTTTGGAGGAAGGGGACCTAGTTGCCTTTCGTTTGGAGTGTTGTGATCTTGGTGTCATCTCCTGTTGCCACAGTGTTGGATTCGGAAGCAAATGAAGCAGCGTTGCTGAATGAAATGTTTCAAGGTCCGGGTAAGAGTCCAGGGCTGTATCCAAGGAGGTGCAGGCTGTTTTGACATACGTAGAGGTCCTGGCAATGATCTTTTTATCCCGAGCAGTAATAAGTATGCCAAAGGGGAAAAGCCAGCGGAATTTATATCCCTTTTTGAGAACTGCATCCGTGAAGGGTTTCATTAACCTTCTTTTCCTCAGAGTAATGGCTGAGAGGTCTTGAAAAAGTAATATTTTTGTTCCCTCATATGTAATTTCCTGCTGCTCCCTAGCTCTGCGCACAAGTCTTTTATGCGGTAGTCTAAGAAGCGACAAAAAATGTCACGGGGATTTGTCCTTGGGCTGGTTTGGGGCGGAGTGCCCTGTGCACCTGAATTAGCTCAATCTCATGAAGGTCGTCATCTCTTAGTAGAGCTGTGAATATCTCTAGTGGTGCTTTCCCCAGAGCTTCAAATGCCACCATTTCAGGGAGGGCCTTAATTTGAACATCATTGCGGCGCTTTCTGTTTTCGTGGTCTTCCAGGGTGGCATAAGTCATGTGAAGTTGCTGTTCTTGGGAGTTTAGGCTTTCTAATAGAGAGTTGGATTGTTATGTCATTGTCACCTGGGCATTTTTTAGTGACTCGACCCTATGACCCTGAAGGTTGAGATCCCGTTTGATTTCAGCCAGCTCTATGGGTTCCAGGGCTTTAGCCAGGATGCGTTTAATAAAGGACCTGGTAACAGTGGAGTCCCTTGTCAAGGTGCCAGTGTCGGAGTCGCTCTCCATATCTCAATCTGAGTCCTCTATGTATGGTAGGCCAGATTGTTTGGTAAGTTTTGCGGTCTCTGAGGAGACACTCTGGTTCTTTAAAAACTGGTCTACGTCCGCTTGGGTAACAAATTTGGACGTTTTGGAAGACGTTTTTGGGGCTTTGATGCTTGTTTTCCCCATAATATATTTGAATTCTTGACTAGTGAATATAAGATGTATGGTTCAATTGCTCCCCCTGCTGGCAATGGGGTGGTTTAGCATGCCATGTATAGGAGAGTGAATGAAGGGGTTAATCTGGAAATAGTAATGTGGAGATCCTACTGGTGCTATGGATGTTGTGCACCAGGATTAGAGAGAATAAGATGTAGCAGGTCTCCAGGTCAGGGAGCTCTGAGGACAGGTGTTTTGTCTATCTATATGATCCTGTTTGTGCAGGACAGAGTCTCCCTATGGGACTTATTCATGCTGATACCCGTAATCTCCTCACTTGTGTGGGCTGCACAAGTTTGCACTCTAAAAACCAGTGATTTGGGCATCTGTGAGGTTTGCCCTGCGACTTAGTGCTGCACCGCTGGCTTTTGACACCTTTATCTGCTAGGTGCTGTTGCTAGTGATCAGAGGTCATTTGTTAGGGCGTGCCGGCCGCTTCTATCCTTAATGGTGGAGGTACCAGAAGTGAGCGCTCTCACTTAACAGTCTTGTGCTCTTGTGGTCTCCATTCCCCGTCAGGTGGATCGCTAGTCCGTACTCCCGCAGGCCGCCCTGGCGCTAGTGCTGATTGGCAGTGCTCGGCAGGATGTAAGTCTCTCCAGGTGCAGAGGAGCGGGTCCCAGGTGCGGCAGGCTTCCAGCGCTGCTTCCCACCAAGGTGCCTCCTTGCCCGCAGTGCCGTGGCTGCAGCGGATCTTCTGCGTGGCCACCCGCTGCTTTCAGTAGGGGCTCAGCAGGCAGCAGGCAGGCGGTACTCGTGGCAGGGGAGTGGGTGGTATTTGCAGCAGGGGAGAGCTTGTAGCAGGGGAACAGCCTGGTGCTGTGCTGGGCCCAAGATGGCAGAGGTCAGGGGAGCACGTAAACCCACCTGTAGAGAGCCTGTGGAGGCTCAATGGGCTTTCTTGTTTAAGTCCTCTGGGTCCCTGGTGTTGTGGACTGCTGTTGGTGATGGAATCAAGGCAGTTTGGGGACTCTCCTGGGCTGGATGGCTTGGATGGTGCAGATTTTAATAGGAGCTGTGTTGTGTGCAGCCTCCTAGGTCAGCAGCAATCTAGGATCTAACCCTCAATGGCGACCACAGCTTTTAGATGATTGTGAGAGGGAGCCGTCTCTCTCTCTCTAGCATCATCAACACCCCAGTGCCATGATCTCATGGTGCCAAAGATTGTCATGGCACCCGGAATTCAAACGAGGATATATGGGTCTGGAGGGTGTGGTCGTCTTTTATGTACTGCCATAAAAAGTCAACAGATCTTCTGTCAATATAAATCTGATAAGTATACAGTACATCAGTATAATAGATAGAGTAGATTGAATCTGCCAAATCATACAGAGCAAAGGTATTCAATGCAGATTCAAAGTTCCTTATTTTGCTCTAAGGTGTCATGATCAGCACAAAGCGACAAGAATAACAGGCAATTGGCTTATTGTACTGCCTACAGAGGACAGGGTGGCAGCACTATACCAGTGGCCTCCCAGCTGCGATACTTCAGGTGCTGGATTTAGGAGCATGCTGGGAGTTGTAACTTTGCATACAGTTTAAAAGGACCTGTCATCAGGTCAAAAATGGCCAGTATTTGCTTTTATTTTTTCCGAGCGGCTTTCTTGACTATGTCATTTTACTTTTTGTTTGTTTTCTTATTTAGTACTAATTTTTAGCATCTTATTCAGGCTTCTATGTGATCCTTATTTTTAGGTTGCTCTGCATTATAACTGTGTGAGTAACACCCTCTTAGTACTGACCATAGAAATGAGCATTTAAAAATGAAAAGAGGAAAAAATAAAAAAAGTCCACTACTCTGGATCTGTATGGTGGATTGAAGAAAAAAAATTAAAAAAAATAAAATAATATATATACGGTATATATATATATATATGTATATATATATAACTAGAAAAAGTTCTCTGCAGCACTCAGTTACTACCAATGACGTACAAATGCTAACAAGCTATATGTATATGAGAAAAAAGTTTAAAAACTTACGTTTTTTCAAAAAACTCAAAAATCTTATCTTTTTATTTCTGAAGTTCTTGGTACATACATTGGCCAATGTCTGCTTGCTCATCAACTGCGACAAAGTGACTTCAGGTCTGATGAGTCCTATCGCTGACATCCCTGTCCTCCTTGTCCACCCCCCACCTCTCAGTGGGCAGACTCCATCTCAACCCCAGATCACCTGTGGTCAATGAGGGTGCAATTGCAGCATGGAGCCAGCATCTCCATATGATACAAAAAAGAGAAAAAAAAACTGCACAGCACTCACAGACTAAATGTGAACTGGTGCCAGCAGGGACACTGGGTCAAATAACTAGAAAAAGTTCTCTGCAGCACTCAGTTACTACCAATGACGTACAAATGCTAACAAGCATCTAGTTATTTGACCCAGTGTCCCTGCTGGCACCAGTTCACATTTAGTCTGTAAATGTTGTGCAGTTTTTTTTTTCTCTTTTTTTCTCTTTTTTTTTCTCTTTTTTTCTCTTTTTTTTTTCTCTTTTTTTTCTCTTTTTTGTATCATATGGAGATGCTGGCTCCATGCTGCAATTGCACCCTCATTGACCACAGGTGATCTGGGGTTGAGATGGAGTCTGCCCACTGAGAGGTGGGGGGTGGACAAGGAGGACAGGGATGTCAGCGATAGGACTCATCAGACCTGAAGTCACTTTGTCGCAGTTGATGAGCAAGCAGACATTGGCCAATGTATGTACCAAGAACTTCAGAAATAAAAAGATAAGATTTTTGAGTTTTTTGAAAAAACGTAAGTTTTTAAACTTTTTTCTCATATACATATAGCTTGTTAGCATTTGTACGTCATTGGTAGTAACTGAGTGCTGCAGAGAACTTTTTCTAGTTATTTGACCCAGTGTCCCTGCTGGCACCAGTTCACATTTAGTCTGTAAATGTTGTGCAGTTTTTTTTTTCTCTTTTTTTCTCTTTTTTTTTCTCTTTTTTTCTCTTTTTTTCTCTTTTTTTTTTCTCTTTTTTTTCTCTTTTTTGTATCATATGGAGATGCTGGCTCCATGCTGCAATTGCACCCTCATTGACCACAGGTGATCTGGGGTTGAGATGGAGTCTGCCCACTGAGAGGTGGGGGGTGGACAAGGAGGACAGGGATGTCAGCGATAGGACTCATCAGACCTGAAGTCACTTTGTCGCAGTTGATGAGCAAGCAGACATTGGCCAATGTATGTACCAAGAACTTCAGAAATAAAAAGATAAGATTTTTGAGTTTTTTGAAAAAACGTAAGTTTTTAAACTTTTTTCTCATATACATATAGCTTGTTAGCATTTGTACGTCATTGGTAGTAACTGAGTGCTGCAGAGAACTTTTTCTAGTTATTTGACCCAGTGTCCCTGCTGGCACCAGTTCACATTTGGTCTGTGAGTGCTGTGCAGTTTTTTTTCTCTTTTATGTATATATATATATATATATATATATATATGGTATATATTTTATCCCCCATGTTAAGTATTCAGGTTTTTTTTTTTTTTTCACTACTTGTTATGATTCCATTTACATGGGACTTTTTATTTGGTGATAATTTTTATGGTCTTTACTAAGCAAGGTGGGGCTCAGTGGACTTCCTGGGGATGTGCCTTAAAGGTGGTGTCACACCTGGCAACGTCGCTAGCGACATCGCCGAAAAAGTGACGTATCAGCGATGTCGCTAGCGACGTCGCGCTGTGTAAATGAGCGGCGCGACCGCGTTTTATCGCTGGTCGCAGGTTGACAGGTTTACGGGAAGAACCGTAAACCTGTCAACCGGCGACCTGCGATAAGGCTGGATTGCGCTGTGTGACATCGCCAGAGTGATGTCGGCGGCGATCCAGCCTATACCGCAGCGTTGCTGCGTATCACTCGCTGGGCTGAGCCCAGCCCAGCAAGCAATGTCACCGCCCGCATCGCTGCGGTGTCGCCGGCCGCAGCGATGCTGTGTGACAGCTGGCCAGCGATGTCGGAAGCGAGCGGGCACCCGCGCATCGCTTCCGACATCGCTGGCCAGATCGTGCTGTGTGACAGCACCTTTAGGATACTCTGCATTATTACCCTGTGAGAAACGCCCCTTTAGAAAAACTATAAATATTTGTTTAATCAATCAAGAGGGAACTCCAGGCCATGCTGACAACCAGGCATTTCCTGCACTAATGCAAACAGCATTAGTGACCTTCACCTCCTCCAATGGCCAACATACATACAATATTCGACATTATATATCTTGTGGAACAAGCAACGTGGTCTATTAGGCCACATGTGCTAGTCCACAGGTACAACTGTATGTCAGTATAACTTGTAGGGAGCTAAGGAGGAGAGTGTGGGAGCATGTTGCTGCAGCTCCCACGGTGGAAGACAGGTCGCAAACCAAGGATGGCTGGCAATATGAAAACCGCTCTGGTAGTGTTCCCTCTTCCAGATGAGGCATATACAGATAGTCACAATGTAAGAAGTCAGATCCCACTCACCATTTGTGCTTTAACCCCTTAATGACCAATGATGACCATACCCGCCATGGCTTTGAACTGTCACTGCATGTAAACACTCTATATGGTCAAAGAAATGCAGAAAATATCATCCTAAATTTACCACTAACATGAAGTCCAATATGTCATGAAAAATCAGTCTTGGAATCACTGGTATATGTTGAAGCGTTCCAGAATTATAACCACATAAAGTGACACTGGTCAGATTTGCAAAAATGAGGCTTGGTCCTTAAGGGTTTAATCTTAGGTTTATTTCATATTCGGGTGAACACACGCAGGGGAGCAAGGGGAAGCAGAGACACAAGGATGACAGCAGCTGTTTCACGCTAGGTGACAGTTCTACAGGAACTGTACAAGCACCACCTAGTACGAAACAGCTGCTGTCATCTTTGTGTCTCTGCTTCCCCTCCCTCCCCTGTGTATGTTCACCTGACTATGAAATAAACAAAAAATAAAAGCACACATGGTGAGTACGATCTGACGTCTTACATTGTGACTATCCATAAATATTTGTACTTCATGAAAGAGCCCATATCTCTGGAACTATATGATAGATTTAACAAGAAAAACAAAAAAAAAGAAAAGTGGATACTCAGGGGATCAGTGGGAATTAAATAAGGGCAAAAATTGGACACTTGATCTAGTGATACGTCAATTTTAAACAGCCATCAGATCTGCCTACATGAATACCCCTTCATTCACGTCTGTGTTTAAACACAAACATGAAAAAATAGTACAAGCTTCATCATGTTGTGGATCAGAGTCATACGCATGTCCATTTTTACTGTGAGTAATAAGACATTATTTTGGAATAAAGTTGAAATTAATAATGCAGTCTTGGATATATTAATGATAGCGCTGATGACTGAGATAGTGGAGCTTTTTACACAATACATAGTTTGTCAATTTATGTCCCAGTTTTATTTTTTTGCTCCCAATATTGACCAAAAATGATCACAAACTTTACGTTTCAGAATGGGCAATAGCAACTTATATTTTTAGAAAAGGTTCCAGGACACGTTGACTTTCCCTTCACTACATCTGGTAAATTGCTAGAACACATTAAACAAGTGAAGGCAACATAAACAACATTTACTATTTCTCAATATATGTTTGTTCTTTTTCTCCTTTTGAGGGATTTTATTCCATTGTTGTTTTTCTCCAAGGGTATACGCTCGCTTTATTTATGCCTTTGTTGTTTTCTAAAATGCTTTTGGCAGTGAGAACACTTTGCAATTAATATCTCTGCTGGATCAACCTTAAAACTGTTCAGTCTTCAAGCCATCAGACATTAACTTATCCGCTTAAGAAAAGAACTAAAAATTTATAGCGACCTAGTTCGACTTAATAGCATAGTATAGATTTCATAGATTACATGGCCTTATGCAGGGCTTCCAAAAACAGAGCGTTGGTATGTGAATAGAAGATTGGAACCTTTCAAAGTCATACAGTTAGAGAAACTAAACTTTAATTTTTGGTGTATAATAATTTTGTCTACAATGGATTGATAAGAAACTTTGCAAATCATTTTGTTATGGAATTTGACTTAATTCTTGGAAAAATAAATTGCATGTACCGTATATACTCGCGTATAAGCCGAGTTTTTCAGCCCAAAAATTGGGCTGAAAAGTACCCCCCTCGGCTTATACGCGAGTCAGTGCTGTATACCGATGTATACATCGGTACATACCGATGTATAAATCGGTATACAGCAGCCCCCGCATCCCCAGTAATGCAGGGCCCCCCCAGCGTCTCTCCGGTCACCTGTAAAGCAAGCTATACTTATCAGTGTCCCGCTCGCACCCGCCGCTGCCGACATCCGCGATCCTCCATCTTCATGCGACTCCTCTTCCTGTTTCTGTGCGCGTCGCCGGCAATGACGTCATTCCCGGCGACGCGCACAGGAAACAGGAAGGAGTCGCATGAAGATGGAGGATCGCGGATGTCGGCAGCGGCGGGTGCGAGCGGGATACTGATAAGTATAGCTTGCTTTACAGGTGACCGGAGAGACGCTGGGGGGGCCCTGCATTACTGGGGCTGCCTGTATACTACCGCTGGGGCTGCTATATACCTCTGGGGCCCTGTATACTAACACTGGGGCTGTATATACTACCACTGGGGCTGTATATACCTCTGGGTGGCTGTATATACTACCACTGGGGCTGTATATACCTCTGGGTCCCTGTATACTACCACTGGGGCTGCTATATACCTCTGGGGCCCTGTATACTACCACTGGGGCTGCTATATACCTCTGGGGCCCTGTATACTACCACTGGGGCTGCTATATACCTCTGGGGCCCTGTATACTACCACTGGGGCTGCTATATACCTCTGGGGCCCTGTATACTACCACTGGGGCTGCTATATACCTCTGGGGCCCTGTATACTAACACTGGGGCTGTATATACTACCACTGGGGCTGTATATACCTCTGGGGCCCTGTATACTACCACTGGGGCTGCTATATACCTCTGGGGCCCTGTATACTACCACTGGGGCTGCTATATACCTCTGGGGCCCTGTATACTACCACTGGGGCTGCTATATACCTCTGGGGCCCTGTATACTACCACTGGGGCTGCTATATACCTCTGGGGCCCTGTATACTAACACTGGAGCTGTATATACCTCTGGGGCCCTGTATACTACCACTGGGGCTGCTATATACCTCTGGGGCCCTGTATACTACCACTGGGGCTGCTATATACCTCTGGGGCCCTGTATACTACCACTGGGGCTGCTATATACCTCTGGGGCCCTGTATACTAACACTGGGGCTGTATATACTACCACTGGGGCTGTATATACCTCTGGGTGGCTGTATATACTACCACTGGGGCTGCTATATACCTCTGGGGCCCTGTATACTACCACTGGGGCTGCTATATACCTCTGGGGCCCTGTATACTACCACTGGGGCTGCTATATACCTCTGGGGCCCTGTATACTACCACTGGGGCTGCTATATACCTCTGGGGCCCTGTATACTACCACTGGGGCTGCTATATACCTCTGGGGCCCTGTATACTAACACTGGGGCTGTATATACTACCACTGGGGCTGTATATACCTCTGGGGCCCTGTATACTACCACTGGGGCTGCTATATACCTCTGGGGCCCTGTATACTACCACTGGGGCTGCTATATACCTCTGGGGCCCTGTATACTACCACTGGGGCTGCTATATACCTCTGGGGCCCTGTATACTACCACTGGGGCTGCTATATACCTCTGGGGCCCTGTATACTAACACTGGAGCTGTATATACCTCTGGGGCCCTGTATACTACCACTGGGGCTGCTATATACCTCTGGGGCCCTGTATACTACCACTGGGGCTGCTATATACCTCTGGGGCCCTGTATACTACCACTGGGGCTGCTATATACCTCTGGGGCCCTGTATACTAACACTGGGGCTGTATATACTACCACTGGGGCTGTATATACCTCTGGGGCCCTGTATACTACCACTGGGGCTGCTATATACCTCTGGGGCCCTGTATACTACCACTGGGGCTGCTATATACCTCTGGGGCCCTGTATACTACCACTGGGGCTGCTATATACCTCTGGGGCCCTGTATACTACCACTGGGGCTGCATATACTACCACTGGGGCTGTATATACTACCACTGGGGCTGATATATACTACACTGGGGCTGTATATATCTCTGGGGCCCTGTATACTACCACTGGGGCTGTATATACTACCACTGGGGCTGTATATACTACTGGGGCTGCGTGTATACTACCACTGGGGCTGCTGTATCTACCTCTGGGACTGGTGTATACCACACTGCTGGGGGCTGTATACTTGTGCTAGGGTCCACCCTCGGCTTATACACGAGTCAATAGATTTTCCCAGGTTTTGGGGGCAAAAGTAGGGGGGGTCGGCTTATACACGGGTCGGCTTATACACGAGTATATACGGTAAGTTGTTTTTAACCTCCCTCCTTTTACCCAATCTATTTTCCTGCCTTTAGCTGCATTGATGCTAGAACATACTCCACTGGAGTACTGATGCTGGCAGTGAAAGGATCAGCACCTATTTCTTCCTAAAAAATATCCTCCAAAAATATTTTTTTACTCTGAGGTGTATCCTGACCCCAAAATGTAATACACAGAGGGGAGTAAAGGTGTTAAAAGAGTAAAAGAAAACCTTATGTACTCACCTGTCCAATGCCGGACATTAATCTATCCTTATGCTGCTATTGTTCCCTGGTACTCCGCCATTGATTTTCAGGTCTTCTGGTGCTGAAGCCTGTGAAGCACGTCATCCGATGCAGTCACATGGTGGGGTAATTTCTAAGGGATCAGATCCCATACACTGAATTGATGTAGAGCAATCATCCCGAAACGCAGCGTTTGCAGAATGGAGCTCTGATCTGGCACAAATCCTAAATTCTATTGAAAGGCTTGTTAATTAGTCAATTATAACTTTTAGGATTGCTACCTTCAATAGGTGGCAGTAGAGTTCACCTACTTCCTCCCTGAAGGGACAATTTGCATGGTGAGAGAAATCACGCCATCCATCCATCAATCTCCTCATGTGACTGTGTGAGGCTAATCATGATCTTTAGTAATGCAAGGGAGGAAACTGGGAGATCATAAGACCAGAGCCGATGGCTTTACTAGAAACCTTTTTGATTGACGTGGCCATAGATTGTGAAATTTTTGGAAATGTTTTTATTAATTTCATTTGTTACAACTTTAGTCACTTTTCTGTAATACAGATATGATAAGGCACAACGACAATCCCATACATGAAAACCTCATTTAGTTGTCCACTTGTTGTAATAAAAGAGATCTACCATGATAATTGTCATCTCAGACACAAAAAATAGGAGAACATAAAATCTACTGGTCTTCAGGATGTTATTTTTTTGCATATACATAAAATATACTTTTCAAATCAGAACTTTTGAAGGTGGGAAAAATTGAAAAATACCAGAAGAGCAAGGGGTGTAACAATTGCGGTTGTAAAGGGTGAGACCACGACCAAGCCTATCCGTGAGAGAACCTGCCGACACCAATTTTACCTGGATGTGTGCCCATGGACATACATTCAGCTGAAATGTTTGGCAGTGCAGAGACCTGCTAGCTCCCTAAACTGCAATACACAATTCCGGCCAATCAGAGGTTGGCAGCAGACGTCGAATTGCCAGTGATGGGTGGCATATCACAGTGACATCATACGCTTCCTGTGTCGGCACACAGAAGTCATCTGCCGTCTTTTGCACCGGCAATAAAATATGACACTGCACATCATTGGATCTGGGGAAGGTAATAATAAACTTTTTTTTTTATGTACTGGAGAAGAAAGGAAGAAGCCCAGAATGGGGGATATAATTAAGGACAGCAGACATTATTACAAAATGAGGACATTAATACAGGATAGGGGCCAGGATGGAGGACCTTATTATAGGATAGGGTCCAGTGTGGATGACCTTATTAAAGAATAGGGGCCAGGAAGGAGGACATTAAAAAATAAAGGGGCCAGGGGATTGAGGACATTATTACAGTACCATTGTCAATCTGACCAACAAGCTGGTGATGACCAAGAGTCAAATTTTATTCCGGGGAACATAGGGCAGTAGTTAAGATACTGACTAGAGTATCATATCAGTGAATTAAGATGTGATAGCGCACTTGTTATATAGAAGCAATCATGTCTGATCATGATACTGACAAGAGCAGATTACCTAAAAACTCATTAGGCATATGAGGACCACACACTTCCCCAACCTGCTAGAATATTCCTGACTAGTAATAGGCGAGCAGTAAAATGCTCGGGTGCTCGATGCTCAGGTCGAGCATACTGAAATGATCGGTGCTCAACCCGAGCACCGAGCCCAATGTTAACCTTTGTAGAAACTCAAGTATTTTGCCGGTGGCACCCCCGGTGGTCTGCAGAAAGCATAAAAACATCACAAATGTATAAGAACAGTCCTCAAATAACATGGGAACAGCATGGGGAAGATGCCTGTAAGCATTTCTGACTCCCAGGTCATTGCTATGAACAACGATGTCTGAGTATTACTCCAATTTTACTGTTTTTGGCAGGATTCACTTGCTGCTGCTGTCCATGGTGCTGAAGTAAGAACGGCAGGATTTCTGAGCAAGCTTTGTGCAAAAATCGGATCCGGGAAACTATCCAATTTTTTCACAGATCTGGTGCCCATAGACTCCCTTGTTATAGGCCCCAGATTGCCCCGGATCCAGGACTGTTCAATTTTGTCTGATTTTGTCACCGGAGCCCAAAACTGCTGCAGTCTCCAATTTTGTGCATGGTGAAAAACAGGACAAAATCGGATCAAGGGCTCATACTCACTTGCGAGAAAGTGTTGGTGTATTTTTTTTTTTAACATTAAAGATTTTAAACAAATAAAAAAAACATATGGAGTGGGGTTCCCCGTAAATTTCAAGTTTAACAAAGGCTAAGCAGACAGCTGGGGCCGATGTTAGAAGCCTGGGAAGGGGGTAATATCCAGGGAGCTTCCCAAGCTATCATTATCAGCCCCCAGATGAATATTTTGCCTTTACTGGCTATTAAAATGGGGGACCCCCTGAAAACATATGGCATGGGGTCTTCCCTATTTTAACATCTAGCAAAGGCTAAGCAGACACCTGGGGGCTAGTATTAATATTCTTGGAAGGGACCAAGAATATTGGCCCCTTTCGAGGCTAAAAACAAGAGCCCTCAGCCATCACAGAAATGGTGCATCCATGGAACGCACCACATCTGGCACTTAGGCTCGCTCTGCCACACTGCCCTGTAGTAGTGGCAGTGGGGTTATGGGGTTGGGGTTGATGTCACCTTATTATGTCAGGTGACATCAAGCCCAGGTTAGTAATGGAGAGGCATCTATAAGACACCCCCATTAGTAACCCCAATGTAAAAAAGTGAAATAAAACACAGACACCCAGTATAAAGTATTTTATTTGAAATAAAGCTAGTACTACTTTATTGTTCTTAATTAAACCATACTTACCCTCTCGCCTATTCCACCTGAAGCCAGTGTCTCCTGTAAAAGAAATGAAATAATAAAGCAACCTCATACTTACCTTTCCGTCACCAGGAGCCTCCATGTGTCCAATGACAGCACCGGCTCTGCTACATCTGATGGCAGGCTGGAGAGTTGCTGGATGTGACCATTCAGCCTGTCATCCAGCAGAATCACTGATTGTGCATGTGTGCGCACATCAGTGACGTGCTGTGGCGTCATAAAGATGAGCCGAGTTCATGTGAATTAACTCAGTTCACCTCTGTGACGTCACTGGGAGTGTGAGAAAATTCTCCCGCACGCAGGAGCAGACATCATTTGCCGGCGTTGATGATCATTTGCTGGCTTTTTCCCACCCAGCCAGTTTAAATAATCACCTAGGGCTGTCAGGTGATCATCTAAACTAAACCAGCTGAGCAGTAAAAGGCTGTGTTTTTACCGGGACGTAGACGATCAGCTGATGCTGGCAGGTGACAGCATCAGCTGATTACCAGCAGATCCTGGAGCTGAGAGGATGTGTCTACAGAGAGGTGAGAATGTTTGTTTTTTTTTTCTACTGATACATCAGCTGATTGTTTTAACCGGCTTTTAAAGAATCAGCTGATATGTCATCTCATTCAGGTCTTTGAACCTGATATTAATCATTGATTGGTTTGCCGATTGGCAAACCAATCAGATGATATTGGATCTGGATTGGATGTCGCGGGACCCTCGACCCAGGACTACGTCAGAGGACAGGGTGGTTCTTTTGTTCAATAAAGATGGAGTCACTAATTGTGTTGTGTTTTATTTCTAATAAAAATATTTTTTTATGTGTTGTGTTTTTTTTTACCTGATTACTAGATATTCATGGTGGCCACGTCTAATATTGGCATGACACCATGAATTTTGGGCTTGGGGCCAGCTGATAATACACAGCTAGCCCTAACCCCATTATTACCCAGTGAACCAACCAGCACCAGGGACCTGGAGGAGTCGGATACAGCGCCAGAAGATGGTGCTTCTATGAATGCACCATTTTCGGGGGGCGGTTGCAAACTGCAATTCACAGCGGGGGGATCAGAAAGCTTGGGCCACCCTGCCCTGTGGATTCCAATCCCCAACTGCCTAGTTGTACCTGGCTGGACACAAAAATAGGGCAAAGCCCATGTTGTTGTTTTTTTTTTATTATTTCATGAAATTCATGAAAAAATTAAAAAAATGGCTTCCCTATATTTTTGGTTCCAAATCGGGTACAAATAGGCAGCTGGGGGTTGGGTGAAGCCCGTACCTGTCTGCTGTACCTAACTAACTAGCATACAAAAATTTAGCGAAGCCCACGTCATTTATTTATTTATTTATTTTTAAACTTTAAAAAAGGGCTTCCCTGGATTTTCCATTGACAGTGAAGGTAACACCAAGGAGTGGGGGTTAGCAGCCAGTATCTGCTTGGGTTACCATTAGCTGGTAACAGAAAATGCAGCGGGAGCCCATGCATTTTTTTAACCCCTAACCCTAGGGTTAGGGTTATGTTGTCAGGGTGAGAGGACATATTTTCATACATTTTTATACTTATATACATATACCGTATATACTCGTGTATAAGCCGACCCATGTATAAGCTGACCCCCCTACTTTTGCCCCCAAAACCTGGGAAAACCTATTGACTCGTGTATAAGCTGAGGGTGGACCCCAGCACAGGTATACAGCCCCCAGCAGTGTGGTATTCAGCAGCCCCAGAGGTATATACAGCAGCCCCAGTGGTAGTATACAGCAGCAGCCCCAGTGGTATATACAGCAGCAGCCCGAGTGGTTAGTATACAGCAGCCCCAGAGGTGTATACAGCAGCCCCAGTGGTTAGTATACAGCAGCCCCAGAGGTGTATACAGCAGCCCCAGTGGTAGTATACAGCAGCCCCAGAGGTATATACAGCCCCAGAGGTATATACAGCAGCCCTTAGGTAGTATACAGCAGCCCCAGTGGTGTATACAGCAGCCCCAGAGGTAGTATACAGCAGCCCCAGAGGTATATACAGCCCAAGAGGTATATACAGCAGCCCTTAGGTAGTATACAGCAGCCCCAGTGGTGTATACAGCAGCCCCAGAGGTAGTATATAGCAGCCCCAGAGGTATATACAGCCCCAGAGGTATATACAGCAGCCCTAGTGGTGTATACAGCAGCCCCAGAGGTAGTATACAGCAGCCCCAGAGGTATATACAGCCCCAGATTTATATACAGCAGCCCTTAGGTAGTATACAGCAGCCCCAGTGGTGTATACAGCAGCCCCAGAGGTATATACAGCAGCCCTTAGGTAGTATACAGTAGCCCCAGTGGTGTATACAGCAGCCCCAGAGGTAGTATACAGCAGCCTCAGAGGTATATACAGCCCCAGAGGTATATACAGCAGCCCTAGTGGTGTATACAGCAGCCTCAGAGGTAGTATACAGCAGCCCCAGAGGTATATACAGCAGCCCTTAGGTAGTATACAGCAGCCCCAGTGGTGTATACAGCAGCCCCAGAGGTAGTATACGGCAGCCCCAGAGGTATATACAGCAGCCCTTAAGTAGTATACAGCAGCCCCAGAGGTAGTATACAGCAGCCCCAGAGGTATATACAGCCCCAGAGGTATATACAGCAGCCCTTAGGTAGTATACAGCAGCCCCAGTGGTGTATACAGCAGCCCCAGAGGTAGTATACAGCAGCCCCAGAGGTATATACAGCCCCAGAGGTATATACAGCAGCCCTAGTGGTGTATACAGCAGCCCCAGAGGTAGTATACAGCAGCCCCAGAGGTATATACAGCAGCCCTTAGGTAGTATACAGCAGCCCCAGTGGTGTATACAGCAGCCCCAGAGGTAGTATACAGCAGCCCCAGTGGTGTATACAGCAGACCCAGGGGTGTATACAGCAGCAGCCCCAGGGGTGTATACAGCAGCAGCCCCAGGGGTGTGTACAGCAGCAGCCCCAGGGGTGTATACAGCAGCAGCCCCAGGGGTGTATACAGCACCAGCCCCAGAGGTATACAGGCCCCCCCATCAATATCCAGGGCCCCCCCCTTGCGCGGCACACCTGTAAAGTAAAATCATACTTATCACTGTCCTGTCGCGCCGTCCTGCCGCTGCCGACATGACGATCCCGGGCTTCATTCAGCGTCTTCCGGCGGCTTCCTGTGGTCGCGGGCAATGACGTCATTGCCCGCGACCACAGGAAGCCGCCGGAAGACGCTGAATGAAGCCCGGGATCGTCATGTCGGCAGCGGCGGGACGGCGCGACAGGACAGTGATAAGTATGATTTTACTTTACAGGTGTGCCGCGCAAGGGGGGGGCCCTGGATCTTGATGGGGGGGCCTGTATACCTCTGGGGCTGCTGCTGTATACTCGCGTATAAGCCGAGGGGGGACTTTTCAGCCCAAATTTTGGGCTGAAAAACTCGGCTTATACGCGAGTATATACGGTATATATATATCTCTTTTATATATCTTTATATATTAAACAATAAGTTTTTCTATTGTTTGTTTAAATACTGAAACTGTTGTAATAAGACTGCTAGAGCTAATAGTTAATCTATTAGCTGAATTCCAGAGACCCAAGGATGAATCCTTGCCATGGGCAAGGTTGCTGGAGTTAACAGTTAATCTCTTAATTGGATTCCGGAGGCCCAAGAATGAAACCTGAACAAGGAGAAGAAGAAGGAATCAACAGAAGATTAAATGACTAACCAGTAACATTAGATGTTAGATATATTTGCTTAACCCCGCCTAACCCTGGTTATTGCACGCTTTTCTTCCAGAGTATATAATGTAGTGTAACCGGAAATAAACCCCAGTTGCTGTGAACGTTGCTTACTTGTAGAAGCACGGGCATGCACTGAGATTGAACCAGATACCTTTGTCTGACTCATTCTTACTCGGGTACCCCATGCCCTTAGTCTGATTTGGAATGACTGGTGAAGGAGTGTATTGTATTGTCGCAACGACCCCGACAATGTGTTTGGGGTTTTATATTTTTTATTTTTTAATGAATTAAAAAAAAAAAATCGACATGAGCCTCACTATATTTTTGTATGCCATGCAGGTACAGCAGACAGGTATGGGCAGCCCCTTACCGCCTGCTGCCTATTTGTACCCGGCTGGAAACCAATATTATAGGGAAGCACTTTTATTAATCATTTCATGAATTTCATGAAATAATTAAAAAAAAACTACATGGGCTTTACCTCATTTTTGTGTCCAGCCAGATACAACTAGGCAGATGGGGGCTGAAATCTGCAGTACAGTGTGGCTCAAGCTTTCCCGCCCCTCCACCCACTATGAATTGCAGTCCGCAGCCGTCCAAGAAAATGGCGCGTTCATAGAGACAGCCTAGCATGTTGGCTATGAAAAAAGTGAATAGCCAGCCCAGCATGTTATCCAATCATAGTCAGTAATGCCGCAGCCATGTTGGTTGTGGCATTACTATGTTTGCTGTCCATCATGATGCCTAAGTCATGTATGACAAGGCAAGGCTGTATATAAGCCTTGCCCCCGCTTTTTTGGGCACATTCCTATGACGATCTGAGCTAGTGTAGGGAGAGTTGAAGAAGATCCTAGGGAGTGTCAGTTAGTGTAGGAAATCCACCTCGAGATTCCTCACATTTAACCCAAAAGCTCTTGTGAGAGCTACCAGGACGGAGGAGTACTGTAGAGGACTGTAGGCAGGGAGACAGGCAGGAGCAGCTTTGCAGTGCCACACAGCACCGACCTCAGAGCTTAGCTCACTCAGCTTTCCTCAGAGCTGAAATCAGAAGCTAAGAATTTTTTTTCCAGCAGATAATTTTGGGGTCATATTTACCCCTGCAGCTTAATTTTTGCTAGGGACAGTGCGTAGCTGCTCTGCTACCTGACAGCACACACGGTACCATCTAGCAGTGAGGCAGAGAGGACCACAGTACACCTTGGTGACTGCTTTTGCGCTCTATCTAATTTTGCACTAACCCTTCAGATTGAAAAAACGGTCAGGTTTAATACGGTTACATAGACCGTCATATTAAAACAAATCGGATTGTCCCGGTCCGGTTCAAGCCAGTTAACTTTAACATGACTGTCTATAGGACCGGATTGAACCGGACCGGTTCAATCCGGTTCAATCCATCTTTTTTTTAACTATTCTTTAAAAACCCGCGGCTTTTTGCTGCTAGCTTTTAAAGAATAAAATGGGGAATTGCAGGTTTTTCCTCTGCTGCCAGACCCCTTTATGGGGTCCAGCAGCAGAGAAATCGCTGCAATACTCGCTTCCCCATTCATTTACATTGGACTCACTAGACTCACAACGAGTAGCAAGTATCAGGATCCTACTCGTTAGAGTCTAGCGAGTCTGAGTAATTTAGTATTCACCCATCCCTACTAGTAATCAGATAAAAACAAACACAACACAGAGAAAAATATTTTTATTAGAAATAAAACAACACAATTAGTCACTCTGACTCACCGTGGCCGGGACTCCGGTGGACAGGCGTTTGCTTCTTCCGCTTGTCACGGGGTGCCGCGCCTGCAGGTAGTGGGGCCCGGTGGTACAGATCAAAAGAGAGACGTCATGAGTTGAACAATTTAGGGATTAAATTATTTTGTGACGCCACCTATGAGAGTTCCAGTAACTATAACGGCGCTGCGGGGGCCTCCGGGGGATGGCATCCAGCAAGATGGAACGCTCCCCACAGGCTGAGCGATGATCCCCGGAGCCAGGAGCTGCACAAGATGTTCTGAGGCAGCTGCGGTTACCTTAGTATGCGGATAGGCAGTTCATAAGAAGGCACGGACACTGTAAGTCTCTGTAAGGGTTCTTTACTGTAACCAGCAGGCAGTACATGGTATACAGTTACGGGTAGTGGACCGGGTGGACTCAGCAATGACCAGTGTTTCTCAAAGATCCGCAGTGTTCCTCCATTCTAACTACTTGTGTTGCCGTTGTCGCCCAGGAATGCCAGATCAGGTACAAGGAGGCTGCTTGAATGCCCTATCCGGGGTGTATGTTCCGGATGCTTTGGGGAGCCTTGGGTTCTTTGGTGGGTACACCGCTGGCTAGACGACTGTGTGTGGCGGTGGTGGGTTGCTCCTGTAAAGCGGTCCCTCCACTCCTCTGGTTCGCATAGCAGTGCTGAACTACTACTAGCTTCGGTACCAGCAAACCGCACGGGATGATTTTGGACCCGCATTTTGATGCCCGTTGGTCGGTTGGTAAGGCACCGGGATTAATGGTGCTCAACCGGGGTGATGGCCAGGGGGGCTGCACGGGACTGTGCAGGCCCCCTCTCCTAGGTTGCAGAGCTCGTTGGTTTAGCTCCTTCTCCTATGTTGTTCTTTCACCTTCTCCTCACACTCTACCACTACACTCCACCCACCAGGACCTTATTGGCCCTCTATGCTAGGTGATGCATGTAGGGTATGGATCTCTGAGTTAACCGTGTGACTGCTGAGTCGGAGAATATTGCTGCTGCTGTCTTGGCTGCAATACCCTCCTGTGAAGCACTCGTTGCGGGGCGCCACAACTCCACCTTTATTGAACAAAAGAACACCCCTCCTCTGACGTGATCCTGGGTCGAGGGTCACGCGACGTCCAATCCGGATCCAATATCATCTGATCAGTTTGCAGGCCGACAAACCGATCAAATGATCAATATCAGGTTCAAGGACCAGAATGAGTTGACATATCAGCTGATTGTTTGAAGGCCACATTACACACACAGATATTTGTGTCCAACTTCTGAACAGATCTCTGGTTGCAGTGAAATCATGGACACATTGTTCTATCTTGTTGCTGTGTATAAATGTAACAATGTGTCCATGATTTCACTGCAACCAGAGATCTGTTCAGAAGTTGGACACAGATATCTGTGTGTGTAAAGTGGCCTTAAGAATTGATTAAAACAATAAGCAGATGCATCAGTTGGAAAAACAAAAACATACTCACCTCTCTGCAGACACATCCTCTTGGCTCCAGGATCCAACTGTTATACCGGTTATATATACTAGATTCTTTGATAGGACGTTGATCCAGGGAATTAGGCTGGGGTCACAGTTGCATTTTTCACAAGCGTTTTTGGAGACCTGCGTTTTCAAAAACGCATGTAAAAAACGCACCCATAGGCCCCCATGTTAAAAAAACGCATGCCCTAATAGCAAAAAAGCATGTGTGACAGTACCATGCGTTTTTGGTGATTTTCCAAAAATGCATGCGTTTTTTAATAAGGGGCCTTATGGGAAACGCATGCATGTACAATTAGTGCCATTCAAAAACGCATGCGTTTCCCATAGGAGCCCATGTTAAAAAAACGCACCAAAAAATAGTACATGCACTATTTTTGGGTGCAGATTTAAAAACGCAGCCAAAAACGCAGGGAGCCATCACACACCTTAAAAAACTCATGCTGACATGACAAAACGCATGTTAAAACACATGAGTTTTTAAAAGGCACTGTGACCACAGCCTTAGTCTGATTGCTGTATCTGGAGTCAGGAAGGAATTTTTTTCCCCAATGTGGAGCTTAGTGTTGCCACATGGGTTTTTTTTGCCTTCCTCTGGATCAACATGTTAGGCTATGGGTTGAGGTAGATGGACTTAAAGTCTTCCTTCAACTTTAAAAACTATGTTACTATGTTAACTGACAGCATCAGCTGATCGTCTAAGTTCCGGTAAAAAAAACAGCTTTCTACCGCTCAGCCGGTTTAAATGATCACCTGTCAGCATCTGTTGATCATTTAAACCAGCTGGGCGAGAAAAAACTGGCTTTCTACCGTGGGACATCCTGATCAGCTGATGCTGTCAGGTGACAGCATCAGCTCATTACCGGCAGGTCCTTACAGTGATCGGACGTGTCCTGCAGAGAGGTGAGTATGCTATTTTTTTTTTCACTTGGATTTCACTTTAGCACCGAATGTACAGGCAGCCAGAAGCTGCCGCACATGCAGTGGTGAAGTGAAAGTATCATGTCACACGGAGGAGGAACGAGCACAGCGCTCTCAGATCTGATATAAACCTGATGACGCTGTGAGGCCAGCCAATTACTGTAATGCCACAACCAACATGACTGAGGTGTTACAGTGTGTGGCAGCCAATCCCTGCATGTGGGCTGGCTCTGTAAAGAGTGCCAACATGCAGGGAGAAAGAGCCAAGCATCTACCCAGCGGGCTCCGAGCATCTTGATTACTGAGATGCTCGGGTGAGCATCGGTACGGGCGAGCATGCTCGTTCATCCATATTCCTGACATGTTGAATGGCGAACTACCCCTGATACACAAATAAAACACTAAACTGTAGTACCTTTTGCTTTATGAAGTTCAGTCATTCATAGAAATATAGAAAAACATTCTATATTAGAAGATAGCATTAAAACCATTGCACTTGGAAGTAATATGCCAGCTGCCTGATTCCGAGTGGGCTTGTCCATCTTGTCCATCTTTAAGCATGCCAATACCAATCCATTATTTTCAATACTGTCAGCAGTTACTTCCAATAGTAGATTTAATAAAACAAATGCTTAATAAATCAAATAAATTATATTGTATCATCAATATAATTTACTGTGTGCACCAAAGCAAGAAGGAAATTACCAAAAGGGAGGGAGAAAGTGTGTTTAGAAACAAAGAGACTAACAGGGGCTAATATAATGTGGCACCCTGTGCCAGGTCACCGCAGACTTCCTTGGGACACTGAAGGATTTCTCACAGGGAGTAGCCCACTTACACACAACACCTTCCATTCCAGGCCTGTAGGGGGAGCCCCACTGGTTGTCTTAAACCAGTTCCCCCTATAAATACAAGTTCTGGAGGGAAATCAGCAGAGTGTGCAGTCACTACAGAACTGTGAAGAGCTTAGTGAGCTGAGCTGGTACTGGAGCCGTGCTAGGCCCATACCAGTATACACCTGAGACAGTGGTAGACCCACAGAGTAGGGGTTGAAGGCAGAGGAGAGAAACATGTTACAACAGGGGGCAGAGGAGTCATACCGACTGACCCCACCAGAGTTCCGGTCACTGGGTCCGAGTCTGCAGGGACAGAGAAGATAGGCCCCGCAGAGAATCCAGCACTACAAGGAGGCTTAGCTTCCCGGACACCCACACCACCAACAGTTGAGAGCCAGGGACCACCGGGGCCCCAGTGGGATCCCAAGAGAGAGCCCTCAGTGCAGCAACTCAGGTGTGGAGAGAGAGAAAGAGAGAAGTAACGGTTCGGTCAGGTTCCATGCCTGCCAGACTCCAAGCAGAGCAGCTGAAACAAGGAGGCCTACAACCCTACTCGCTGTGGAGATCCCAAAGTGTTTCCCTCAATTCCGGACGTATGTACCCGTACAGAACATCAGTAAAGGTACCAAAAGGCTTTCATGTGTGCGTGTCCCTCCTTCCATCTGCACCACACTGACTGCGCTCCCCTACTCCAACCTTGCACAGAAACGACTGTGCTGCCCTATTCCGCCATTACAACCTACAGCCCCGGGGACCCCGCTCGTCCTGTAAGGAGAAATTCCATCTTGCTGCCACCCATCACCCCGGAGGCCCAAGCAGCGCTGGTGTCATCACCGGAACCTACAGGTGGGGTCACGACTTGATAATTTTATTATTTTTCTTTTCTCCCATTTTTCGCTGAATCCCCCAGGCCCACGGCCTCAGGCACCGCCACCCGTGACTTCCCCTCCAGACCGTGCCTGAGAGATCCGAGTACCCCCAGGGCCTGGGCAGGACAATAGCAATGTCTCAGACTACACCATTCTAGCAAGGGGGAAATGACAATGCTTCAGGAAAATAAATGGTTTCCCCAAACAAAAGAGGGGGGTAGCAGAGGAGTTGGACTGGGCTCATGACAATAGGACCCAGTTACACTATTACCGCATCAGTCAATCGGTAGCCTCCCTAGCCAGTCAGGTGCTTTTCAGACTCCCAATTTCTTTTTTTTCTTGTTTATTTTCTAACCTTTTCTAAGATCCTTCATTTGGTATGGTTTATCAGCATGCTAATCCTGTTGTGAGACATCAGGTTAATGCATTAGAGTCTCTAATACCAGAGCAAAGAACGCAAAATAAATTACCCCAACTTGTTCAGATTTGTAAAACAGAAAATCTTCTCTTCAATACTTTGCTTGTTAGACCAGATGTGCGTTCTGCATTTTAAATGTAGCTCTCACCTATGTAAATCGATCCTGGATAACACTAAGTCTTCCATTCAAAGGGTTTATCTGGAATTTAAAAAAAAAAAGAAAAAATATGCCCAAAAGTTGCTACCTACCTGCCTTTAATGGGAGTCATTCACCACCATCAAAGAGCGGTCACAGATTGCTCCTTCTGGTGATACAATGGTTTCATCAATGGAGTAGAAGCTTCTTTTCTGCTCTGCTCTATAGAAGGTGTGAGATAGATGACATCTCACTTGTCGACAGCCGTCTTCCCGCTATATAACTGGAACAGCCGGCTGTTATAAAACATGACGTTGGCTGGGACTCCCATCAACACAGCAGAGAAGACACCTCTCTGTTGATGCGACATAAACTGATTCTGCAAAAGAACAGTACTGAACACAACAGGTAGGTAGATAGCAACTACATGCCTCTTTGTGCTTAGGCATATATATATATATTTTTTTTTAAATCCCGGACTGACACCATGTTCATGCATAGCTATGTTCCTGCTGAAGCAGCATGAATTGGTAAGAAGAGAAGATGAGCGAACACCCGAGTGTTCGCATTTGGATTTGTTCGCTGACTTGTTCGGTGAACATTCGCCGCATTGTTCGGTGAACAAGGTTAAAATCAATTGTAGGCAACTTTCAGCACGTAGAAAACACCTGGTGTTCAAAAGCTGCCAAAGGCTGGGGTTCCACATGAGCCTTTAGTCCGTTTTTGGCTTCAGTTTTCTCATTTTTTTTTTCTAAGTCCAAAAACTGACAGAAAAACGCATTGGATGTAATAAACACCCTGTGCGTTTTTCTCTGGAGCTCAAAACATTGCTCTGTCCGTTTTTGAGCCAAAAACGCAGTAAACAGCGTTTTTGGCATCAGTTAAAAAACGCATGCGTTAACGCATGCGTTTTTTTAACATGGGGCCCTATGGGAAACGCATGCGTTAACGCATAGCACATATAGGCATCTGCGTTAACGCATGCGTTAACGCATATGCGTTTTTCATGAAAAAATGACTAAGTCCCAAAAACGTTCAGAAGTGCAGGAGGCTCAAAAAGCACCCTATAAAAAACGGACTGGTGATGAAAAGGACTTCCAAAAACGGATTTCTATGTGTAACCCCAGCCAAACATAGACAAACACACACAGATCATCTTAGGCTGTGGTCACAGTTGCCATGCGTTTTTTTTTAGTGATTTCACAAAACTCATGCTTTTTTTCATGTCAGCATGAGTTTTTTAAGGTCTCTGATGGCTCCCTGCGTTTTTGGCTGCGTTTTTGAATCTGCACCTAAAAATAGTGCTTGTAGTATTTTTTTATGCGTTATGAAAAACGCATGCGTTTTTGTAGAAAACGCATGCGTTTTTATAACATGGGTTCCTATGGGAAACGCATGCAAAAACGCATGTACACTTAGTACCTTTTAGTGCCATTCAAAAACGCATGCGTTTCCCATAGGAGCCCATGTTAAAAAAAAACGCATGCGTTTCCGGAAACGCATGCGTTTTTTTAACATGGGCTCCTATGGGAAACTCATGCGTTTTTGAATGGCACTAATTGTACATGCGTTTTTGCATGCGTTTTCCATAAGGCCCCTTATTAAAAAACGCATGTGTTTTTGGATATGCTCCAAAAACGCATGGGACAGTCACACATGCTTTTTGGCTATTAGGGCATGCGTTTTTTAACATGGGGGCCTATGGGTGCGTTTTTTACATGCGTTTTTGAAAACGCAGGTCTCCAAAAATGCATGTGAAAAATGGTACTGTGACCACAGCCTTACCGTGTCTCTGCTGCTTGATTGCTCCGGTCCATATTCCTGCGCTCCCTCTCACTTCTGCATTCGTGCTGTTGGTGAGTGACATGTGCGGTCAGCTGATCTGATCACCATAGCAATATCATCACGTGATCAGATAGTGTCAGTTTATTTGGTTACCTGACTTGATTACTTGATTACTCTGTACCAGTCGGTAATTGTTAATTTGTTTACTGTAGCCTCTATCTATAATTTTGTATGTAACCCCTTCTCGTGTATAGTACCATGTAATTAATGGTGCTATATAAATAAATAATAATAATTACTATGGTGACAGATCAGCTGCTGCATCTGTCAATAACTGACAGCTCTGCTCCAGGTGTGCGGTGATTCGCTGAGGTCACGTGAGGTCACCGTTCAGGTAACCATGGTGGCCACTAATCAAAGCGGATACCATGGTTACTTGAACGGTGACCTCAGGTGATCTCAGCGAGTCACTGCTTATGGACGAAACTCGCAGCTCATTCATTCAGTGACTGGAGGCTGCGGTGACAGAATGTTGTATTCTTTACCATAGCCTCCAATAAAGAAGACATTGCAGAGAATCTTGGAGGGGTATGAGGGTGGGAATGGGTGGTAAAGATGGAGTCATTATGATTTCATTTTGAATAAAATGATTTTGTTTTGTGTTGTGTCTATTTTAATTATTTCTTTGAGATTCTTAATGGCCAGGTCTAACTTGGCCTGACATTAAGAATCTCAGGGCTTAATACCAGCTGGCAATACTAAGCTGGTACTAACCCCTATCACCCAGCATGCCACTATCATCAGGGCTGCTGGAAGAGCCTGGTAAAGCATCTAGCAAAGACACTAGGATGAATACGCAATTTTCAGGGTTGACTGTGGACTGCTATTCTATAGCATGTGGTTCTCAATAACAAAGGCTCTCACCACACTGAAACAACCAGCACTCAGCTGCCTAGTCTTACCTTGGCTGGCAATTAAAAATAAGGTGAAATTCAAAGAAACCAAAGGCACCACAGTGTTTGAAATGGGATCTGCCACAACATGTCAGAAAAATACAGCAATATTCAAAGGGGAGACGACATATATCCCTGCCCCTTCTGTACCTGTACGTCCTGATCGCCTAGATTTAGTGTACTTGTTCTTGTCCCCCTCATCCTCATGTAAAGCGCCATGGAACCTAATGGCGCTATATAAATAAATAATAATAATAATAATAATAATAATAATATACAATAAGGGCGATCACCAGATTACCATAAGTGTATCACAAATATTATTTAGATCCAAAAAACACACAAAACATATGCAAGGTATTTTAAAACAATTAAAATGGCAGGAGGCCCAGTGTTGTCAGGGTCCTTACTGGATGTTGTACAGATTAGGGCACAAGGATCAAGGACCTGTTAACAGTACCAAGTATTAGTTCAAATAAACTAAATAACAGTTTATCAGGTCACTAGAGGTAAACAGGGACTATATTCAGAACAGGAGCTAAGGTCACAATCTAGATATACACCTCCAAGCACAAGAGTCAGTGTAAGGAAATCATTACCACTCCCTGAAGGTACATGTAAATAGGTAATTTCTATAGACCGTGCAATCTACCAGTAGCAAGTACATGGAAAAATAGACCTATAGTTAGACAAGAGGGTAATAAATACTTTCCCAAAGTGAAGCTTGTAACAGGTTAAGTACCCTGTATATAGGTGCACTAGTCAAAATAGATTGGTCATCCTGTAGGACAATCAGCACTTCCCTGTAAAGCAAGGAGTTCTTCTAGGATGGTCGTGCCAGCTCTGTCAGAGGGACCCTGTAGCCCACGCGTTTCGTTACTGCAGTAACTTTGTCACGGGAGCATATTGAGTTGAGTGTAGCAATATTTTATAGTGTGTCAATTAGTGCATGAGGAAAATCACCTGTGTGGGGTCGTCAGAGTATGTCCTGTTGCCTCTATAGTGGTTGCGGGGACCGCAACCGGAATTCCCAGTACCAGAAGTTGTCACTATGTAAGGGGGGCACAGCGCTAATGGCGCATGCGCTAAGAGAGTAGCTGGCTTCAAGTAATGGAGCACCAACATGGCTTTCGCATATGAGCCATGCGGCACTTGTTGTTCTGGGTAGTTTAGTAGGCGGGGAGGAGTTGGCAGAAGGGAATCATGACTCGGACTGCATAGGAGCCCCATGAGGGGCAGTTCCTAGATATGGGGCACTTGGATGATTAAAGCAGTAACACCAGATGATCAGGGTAAAGCATAAGCCCAGATATAAGGGCTGGTAACACTAAGGGACAAAAATATGACCGCAATAGAGTGCAGTGTGCGTGCTTGTGTGAATGATTATAAAGCAAGCCTAGTGCATATGTGGCATCCACTGGAGCTGGAGCTAGTGTTGAGTTCAATAGTCAAGGGGGAGGAGAGAGGGATAATACACAGTGTATCACATTTCAATGAATAGCATAGTAATGTTTTAGGCAGCATCAATAACTAGCAAAATTACATCTTTTTGAACATATACCCAGGAATATACAAGAGATCTCCTACAGAACAAATGAATCAAGTACAATAGACATACATGCAGTGCATAGATAAATAATAAAGGATATCTGAAAGGCACATTGTAGAGCATATTATTCATTAATAGGACAGGCTATGTGGTGGCATAAAGCCATCACTAGCCATCCAGGATCCTGGTACAGGATGATAGAGTTAGTATTAAGTTGTGGTAAAAGGAATTTTTCTTGTTGTTTAGAAAAAAAAAAAAAAAGGAAGTACTCATAGCAACAAATAGTTGTTGGATGGAAAAATAATGTGGAACACACACATGTTTTTCTGCCAGCCAAGGTAAAATTAGCCATCTGAGGGTGGCAGCTCACAGCCGTCCACTTTATCTGTGCTAGACTAAAAAATACAGTGAAGCCCTAAGCATTTTTTTAATTATTTATTTAACACACTATGACAGAAGGTTGGTTGCCATACACAACATGAGCGTCATAGTGTGTTAAATAAATAAATAATAAAAAAAACACGTGGGGTTTCGCAGTATTTTTCAGTCTAGCATAGTAAAAGCAGATAGCTGTGAGCTAATTTTACCTTGTCTAACAACAAAAATGCTTCGGCTTCACCTTATTTTTAATTGCCAGCCAAGGTAAAACTATGCAGCTGAGGGCTGGTATTCCCAGCGGGGTGAGGGCCCATTGTTTTAGGGCCCCCCGCACTAAAGAATAGCAGCCTACAGCCACCCTTGAAAATGGCACACTCATCTTAACACCATTTTCAGGCGCTTTACCAGGCTCTTCCAGCGGCCCTGGAGATGAGGTAGCATGCTGGGTATGAAGAGGTTAATATCAGCTTTGTATTGCCAGCTGGTATTAAGCCCTGTTCAAAAGTTTGGGGTCATTTAGAAATTTCCATATTTTTGAAAGAAAAGCAAATTTTTTTCAATAAAGCTAACATTAAATGAATCAGAAATACACTCTATACATTGTTAATGTGGTAAATGACTATTTTAGCTATAAATGTCTGGTTTTTAATGCAGTATCTACAGTACATAGGTGTATAGAGCCCCATTTCCAACAACCACCACTCCAGTGTTTTAATGGAACATTGTGTTTGCTAACTGTGTAAGGCTGCTTTCACATCAGCGGTAATCGCTGATCGCGGCAGTTGCGGTGAAAAAAAACGCAACTGCCTCGATTACCGCATAACGTGTCTATGGGGCTTGCGGTAAGTGTGCGGCAGGTGCGGCAAGTGCTGTTTTGGCACTTGCGGCAAGTGCGATCACAAAAAAAACGCGGTATACCGCGTTTTTTTCGTGGCCGCCCCCTGCCGCAAGCACCGAAACCGCACCTGCACCACACTTACCGCAAGCCCCATAGACATTGTATGGGGCTTGCTGCAAGTGTGCCGCGATAGTTATGCGGTAATCGCGGCAGTTGTGGTTTTTTCACCACAACTGCTGCGATCAGCGTTTACCGCTGATGTGAAAGGGGCCTAAGAAGGCTAATGGATGTTTAGAAAACCCTAGAAAACCCTTGCACAAGTATGTTAGCACAGCTGAAAATGGCTTGGCTGATTGGAAAAGCTATAAAATTGACCTTCCTTTAAGCTAGTTGAGAATCTGAGCATTACATTTGTTTGTTCTATGAAACTCTCAAAATAGCCAGAAAAAGAGAATTTCATGTGAAACTCGACAGTCTATTCTTGTTCTTAGAAATGAAGACTATTCCATGCGAGAGGTTGCCAAGAAACTGAAGATTTCCTACCACTGTGTGTACTACTCCCTTCAAAGGAGAGCACAAACAGGCTCTAACCAGAGTAGAAAGAGAAGTGGGAGGCCCTGCTGCACAACTGAGCAACAAGACAAGTACATTATAGTCTTTTGTTTGAGAAATCAACACCTCACAGCTCCTCAACTGGCAGCTTCATTAAATAATACCTACCAAAGGTCTGCAATGCTGTAATTGCTGCAAAGGGAGCATTCTTGATGAAAGCAAAGTTTTAAAGGGAACCAACCAGCAAAAAATCCCTATCCTATAAATATCTGTCCCTGGAGCCTTAAATGACTAACCATCCCTGACTGACTAAATCTAACTAAGTACACCCACAATAAATCACTTTTTATACTTACCAAATCCTTGTCGGATGGGCATTCCTCCAGGCTCTTTGTCAGCGAGGCGGGTCTCCTCGCCGCGCTCGCACCCGCCTCGCAATGAGTGGGTCACGTGCTGCAGGCCCCGTGTCACTTCCGCCCGCCGCGTCACTGGTACACCCAGGCCAGCTTCCGAGCATGCGCAGATGGCATGCTGAAGCCGGCCTGGGTGTACCAGTGACGCGGCGAGCGGAAGTGACGCGGGGCCTGCAGAACGTGACCCGCTCATTGCGAGGACGCAATGGGCGGGTAATTTGAAGCCTGGACGAAGACAGACATCAGCGAGGTGGGTGCGAGCGCGACGAGGAGACCCGCCTCGCTGACAAAGAGCCTGGAGGAACACCCATCCGACAAGGATTTGGTAAGTATAAAAAGTGATTTATTGTGGGGTACTTAGTTAGATTTAGTCAGTCAGGGATGGTTAGAATAGTCATTTAAGGCTCCAGGGACATATATTTATAGGTTAGATAGGCATTTTTTGCTGGTTGGTTCCCTTTAAGGAGAAAATTATTATTTCAAATAAAAATCACTATTTCTAACCTTGTCAATGTCTAGACTATATTTTCTATTCATTTTGCAACTCATTTGATCAATGAAAGTATGAGTTTTAATGGAAAACACTAAATTGTTTGGGTGACCCCAAACACATTTGAACGGTAGTGTATACCCAGCCATTAAGAATCCCAAATAAATGGTTAAAAAAGATGCCACACAGAGAAAAATCATTTTATTCAACATAAAAACACAGAGACACTTCCATCTTTATTACCCCCCTCCCACCCTTGTATCCCTAAATGAACTTTGTCTTCTCTCTTCCTGAACACACTTACCTCTGCTACATCAGAGACCATGGGGAAGAAGAAACACGTCCTCCCCATGGTCTCTGATCACTGAATGACAGCGATGAGACCTGCGGTACAGTAAGCGGTGAGGTCACCATTACCACAGTAACCACTAACAGCGACTGCTATGGCAATGTTCTCCTCGACTGAACTTAATTACTCCCAGCTTACCCCGCCACTATCAGATCCGCAGAGATAGCAGGGATACCAAGGATAGGGATAGCTCATCTAGTCACTATAGTAATCAAGTCAGGTGACTAGATCAGCTGACACTATCTGGTCACATGACGCAATTGCTATGGTGATCAGATTAGCTGACCATGCATGTCACCAAAAGAGCAGATGCGGAAGTGAGAGGCAGCGTGAGAAGATGGACCATAGTAATCAAGCAGCGTGACCCGGTAAGATGATCTGTGTGTGTCTCCCTATGTGTGTAGGATAACATAGATCAGAAGCATTAGTACATTTGCACAAATGCTTCTGTCCTACAATAAGCTACACACACATTTGAAGCATTGCTGAACGTTCACCGAATTTCCTGACTTTTCAGCAAATGTTTGAATTTGAGGTGTCGAATCGAATTGGCCGGGTTCTTGCCGAATTTGATTTGGTAAACATGTTTGAGCAAAATTCCCTCATCACTGAGAAGTGAACACAGTTTAATTCCTTGGATGCTGCGGTCAATGCTGACCATAGCATTTTAGTAGTTTGTCTCTCTGTCATTCCCTTATTTCCCATACCTGAAGCACAATTGACTTTAGCAACTAATTGTATAACTATAGCCTCTGAGTCTGCCATATACCTATCCTTATTATATTTTACAAGAGCTAGGGACAGATAAATGGAAGTCTTATTCATTGCAATACATAAGTACTGCATTGTATTACCTAAGCAAGCAAATGATGGCTGTTCAAGTGCCCTTGTGGGACTACTAAATAGTAAAAGATAAATAAATATATACCGTATGTGTTTTAAAAAATGTTACGAAAAATTAGTTATCCGTCAAATAGTTGACTTTGAAATTATATGCCCTAAAGAAAGAAACATATTTGATTTTGATGCAGAAATTACACTCATACTATAAAACCATCTAAATATTTATGTCACACAGTAACAATGAAAACAATAAAATCAATATATTATGGCACTCACTGGGGAAGATGGATCCTGTAACTTAAGGGCCAAGTGGCAAATGGGGAATGGGCATCAGTGCAGCAGGAGGTGAAGCACATTGGGCACAGACAGCTGAGGGACTGGAGACCACAGACTAGTAGGCAGCTGAATAACTGGAAACTGCAGACAGGTATTACCATACCGGGAACCGTAGGCAGGTAGTGCCATGCTGGGAACCACAGGCAGGTAGTATGATACTGAAAACCACAAACAGGTAGTTAACTGTGGAACTGGAAGCCCAGACAGCCAGGAAAATGTTATGGAAACTGCAGACAGGTAACAGCAAAACTCTGGAGTAACTAAAAAGTCTAAATACCATAGAAGCCATGAAGATGTCCAGAAAATTGCATGTGGACACGTAGAAGAGGTCTGGAAGACCAGAGACAGGTAGCATACAGAACTCCAGAGAAACTAGAAAGTCTGAATACCATTGAAGCCGCAGATAGCCAGGAAGATGTTCTGGAAACTGAAGGTAAATTGTGCAAAACTGGAACTGCAGGTAAGTAGGTAACAATGGAACTGGAAGCTGCAGACAGGTTGTAAAGGTTCTAGAAGCCACAGGCAAAAAAGAGACGTCCTAAAGACCGCAGACAGGTTGTTGTGTACAAACAAAAGAAAAGTCATAATATCAAGACGCAGGTGTGTGTCTTGGAAGCTCTTATATAAGCCTAAGAAGCTTATCACGTGAGAGCACACCGAGCTACTTGCAAAACCTGATGAGGTCCACAAGAAATTCTAGTGCACCAGGATATAAGGAGCAGAGCTCAGACATGGGACAGGAGTGATACTACAGATACTCACTGTTATGTTTGGTGACATGGTGTGTACCACACTCATCATGAACCAAAGGAAGCGAAGGAAAGCGTTGTCTCAAGTGATTAGAAAGAAAATTATAGACAAGTATGTTAAAGGTAAAGGTTATAAGACCATCTCCAAGCAGCTCGATGTTCCTGACACTACAGTTGCACATATTATGCATAAATTTAAGATCCATGGGACTGTAGCCAAACACCCTGTATGTGGCTGCTGTAGGAAAATTGATGACAAATCAAAGAGATGGATAATACGAATGGTAACAAAACAGCCCAGGAAAACCTCTAAAGAGATTAAAGGTGAACATCAAGCTCAAGGAATATTAGTGTCAAATCGCACCATTCGTCATTGTTTGAGCCAAAGTGGAGTTCATGGGAGACGACCAAGGAGGACACCATTGTTGAAAAAAAAACATAAAAAAAACAGACTGGAAAATGCAAAACTACTGTACATGTTGACAAGCCACAAAGCTTCTGGGAGAATGTCATATGGACAGATGAGACAAAAATGAAACTTTTTGGCAAGGCACATCAGCTATATGTTCACAGATGGAAAAATGAAGAATATCAAGAAAAAAACACTGTCCTACTGTGAAACATGAAGGAGGCTCAGTTATATTCTGGAATAGGGGTGAGAATGCGCAAAATAGGGTCTTATCCTTTAGGAGACAGGTTTTAAGTGGTGAAATTTAGGAACTGCTCACCTGATAAGGTTGTGTAGCACACAACCGGCGTGATCGCTCAGAACAATACAGCTGCTGCCAGGACCGTACCTCCACAGGTCACTGTGGTCACGATAAGCTTCTGCAGGACAAAGTACCTCGTGGTCCGAGCTGCTGTAATCATATGATAGAAAGACCAGATACAGCGGTATGTCTGGGTATAGTAGTAGCTGTTTATTTTCCTACGCGTTTCGGAGTCATATCCCAAACTCCTTGATGTTCCCTGAGGAAGGAGTTTGGGATACGACTCCGAAACGCGTAGGAAAATAAACAGCTACTACAATACCCAGAAATACCACTGTATCTGGTCTTTCTATCATATGATTACAGCAGCTCGGACCACGAGCTACTTTGTCCTGCAGACAGTTATGTTCTGGGGCTGTTTTGCTGCATCTGGCACAGGGTGTCTTGAATCTGTGCAGGGTACAATGAAATCTCAAGAGTAACAAGGGATTCTAGAGAGAAATGTGCTGCCCAGTGTCAGAAAGCTTGGTCTCAGTCGCAGGTCTTGCAACAGGATAATGACTGAAAACACATAGCTAAAAACACCCAAGAATGGCTAAGAGGAAGAAAACATTGCATTATTCTGAAGTGGCCTTCTATGAACCCTGACCTAAATCCTATTGAGCATTTTTGGAAAGAGCTGAAACATGCCGTCTAGAAAAGGCAACCTTCAAACACGAGACAACTGGAGCAGTTTGCTTTTGAGAAGTCACAAAGATACCTGTCGAGAGGTGCAGAAGTCTCATTGACAGTCACAGGAATTTTTAGATTGCAGTGATTGCCTCAAAAGGTTGTGCAACAAAATATTAAGTTATGGGACAATCATTGCTGTCAAGGCCGATTTCTTTAATTTGTTCATTTTCATACATTTTTTATTTATTACTACCTTTGTCAGATTCAAGTAATTTCTGTGACCATTGTGTTTTTTTTTTCATTAATTGAGGGGTACCAACAATTTTGACCCCGCGTGTATGTCTGACTACTTTTTTGGGAGAATGTGAAAATGCAAGAACTTTCTTCAACAAAGAACTCAAGAATTTTTGGACATAAGGAAAAAAACTGAATAAAGCGGAATTATCAGGGGGTAGATAGCTGACACATATTACTCTCAATTTCTAAATGAATGGTGTTAAAACTTAGCACATGATTGCAATGAGCATTTGTTTGTCTTTTTCAGACAGACTGTCTACACAAATGAGATAAGTGCAAAGAAATGACTGACTGTATCACGTCCAGAGTTTACAGAATCTATAAACCTGTTATTCTCTATTGATTTTCCAAAATGTAAATCTTACTGATTCGGATCTGGGCATCTTAAACCTGTCAAATTGATTCTGCTATTTTCAGTCAAGTCTATGCAGGGAACATAATTGTTTAATCTTCATGCATAATAAAGTATAGAGTGCTTCTTAACAATCACAACTTTTCTGTGTTTGTTCATGTTTTTCTGATGTGATTATAGTCACTGTCATTCTCCATAGCCATATCTTAAAGGGATCCTGTCACCTACAAAACGCCTCCTAAGCTAGCAAACATGTCCCTGCAGCATCCCATCACTAATCTCACACTTCTTTTATCTCCTAAAAGCATCCTGTGAAAGTGCATAATAACGTTTTAATACTCACTCATTAGTTATTATAATTAGCAGGGGCTATATTCTTTAGTCCTTAGGGCGTGTTGTTTTGCAGCCTCAAGGATCCACCCTCTCTCTGTCTGTGCTGCTGTGATGTGCAGCTGAAGGCAGGACTAATGATTTGCATTCTGTGAGTGACAGAGAGGGGGAGGGCAAAGCCTGCACAAGCAGAGCAAATAGACAGAGACAGGGTGGATCATTCAGGCTGCAAAACAGCCTGCCCTGGTGACTAAAGGATACAGCCCCTACTAATTATAATCACTGAGTAAGTATTAAAACATTTTTATGCACGTTCACAGGATGATTTTAGGAGACAAAAAGAGTGTGAGATTAGTGATAGGATGCTGCAGGGACATGTTTTGCTAGCTTAGGAGGCGTTTTGGAGGTGACAGGATCCCTTTAAAGGGAACCTATCACTAGATTCATGCCATCCAAACCACGGATGTCATGAATCCGAGCTTAGGGAAACAATTGCGGTCAGATATGTTTTACCCTTTAATGCTGTGGCATTTCAGAGAAAATATATTTTGAAAAGCTGGCCGGGGACTATAGAGAGAGCCTTGACTAGTCCAATAGCATCCAAGACCAGATAACTAAACTACCTTATATACTCGAGTATAGGCCGAGTTTTTAAGCACAATTTTGGTGCTGAAAAGTGCCCCCCTCGGTTTATACTCAAGTCAGTGTACAGGCTCAGTGAAGGGGGGGGGGGGCAGTGATTGGGAGCTGGAGGAAGCGGGGTAGGCTGCAGTAGGAGCAGAGAAGTCACGCGGTCCCATTCATTAGTGCAATGTAATATGCACTGCATTCCCCTGTCCATCAGTGGCAGGGAGGAGTGGTGCATATTACATTGCACTATGTATATACGCCCCCCTATCATCAGTATATGCCCTCATGCTGCAGCACTCCATAAAATGAAAACTATTGATCATTCTCACCCTCCGTCACTGTCACCACTGTGTCCTCCGGTCCTCCAGTCTTCCAGCTTGTGCCGGCGTCATGTGACCGCCTCAGCAGCGATGACATCCAGAAATACCGGAGGAAGCAGCGGTGACATAGTGACGGCAGGTGAGAATGATCAATAGTTTATTATTTTATGGTGTGCGGCAGTATGGGGGCATATACTGTGATGATAGGGGGGTGAGTGTTGTGAATTAATTGGAGCTCCCTCTGGAGGTTGTTGCTGGTGATGCAGCTGACTATGTGGGCCTTACAGGTGATAGTGATGATTGGCAAGTTGGTTTTTGGAGCATATAATGGTTTGAAGTGGATCAATCCTTGCCAGTTGTCTTTGGTTCCTGGAGGAGTTCACATCTCTCTGGTTTCTTCTGTTCTGTAGAATTCTTTGCAAGCTAAGTGGATGGTTTTTTGATATTTTGTGGCACACTTTTGTGTGCTTAAGGTTCTGCTTATGTTTTCTCTTATTCTGAGTTGTGGGTTTGCTATTTAGTTTGTATATTTGGTTATCTGCTCTCAGATAGGAAGTTTTTTACCATTCACTATTATCTGTTATTTCCAGTTCTGCTGGCACCAAATCAATACCACAATCACACGCCTAATGTGGCGGAAGAAAACTGTACTTGGGCTCAGCAAAAATGTTCTGAAAATCAGACAGAAACTCCGGAATCTCATGGGGCGGAGATGATATAGACATCAAGGAAATGTCATCATGTACCCCCTTACAACCCCAACTAGTTACAAACATAGACTTCCAATCCAAAACAGGATTATGGACCTGCAACCACGGAAAACCCAGCACCACTGCATCATGCAGGTTATGCAAAACCAGAAATCGACAACCCTCCTGATGAGCTAGTGCCATGTGCATTGTCAACTGCATCCAAAACTGAGGTTGGGGACAACGCTTAACCTTAAGTTTAGGAGTGTTCCCACCATCGTGTCTGCTGGTTTGTATCTGTGGCGCCCTGCCATTAGGGTACCTTCACACGCGGCAATATTGCTAGGCAATCTCACTGGCAATTTGCTGGTTGCAGTGAAATCATGGACTCATTGTTCCATTTGTACACAGCAACAAAATACAATAATGTGTCCATGATTTCACTGCAACCAGCAAATTGCCAGTGAAATTGCCTAGCAATATTGCTGTGTGTGAAGGTACCTTTACAGGTAGCCACAGAACCACCTAACGCATGGAAGGATTTCCACAGCAGGTACCCGCATACACACAACACCTTCCATCCCAGACCCGTAGGGGGAGCTCCACTTGTTGTCTTTAAGTGAGAACCCCTATAAATACTGGTACTGGGGGCGGAGTTAGCTAGTGCAGTTCCAGAGAGGACTGTGAAGACATCCTGGTGTTTTGAAACCGTGCTAGGCCCGAGCCAGTAGACTAGCCTAAGCAGTGTGAGGGCCTGAGAGTGAGGTCGAAGGCAAGGCATGAGAAAAACAGATTAAAGGAGCACACTGGGGGCAGAGGAGCCATACCCGTTCACCACAGGAAGCAACCCGGACACCAGAGTCCGAGTCTGCAGGAGAGCATCAAGCCCAGCAGAAAACACCGGTTCAACGAGTAGACTCCAGTTTCTCGGACACCTGTAATGCAACCAACAGGGCAGCCAGGTACTGCAGGAGAAGGTATAGCGGTAGCCCACACAAAGGTTCTCGACACTACGACACAGGTGAGAGAGAGAGAGACAGAGGAAAGCAGGCCTAGTTCTACACGTCAGGGAACTTTACTGAGGGAAAAGTGACAAGGAGGCCTTATCTTATTCAACACTCACTGTGGAAATCCAGAAGTGCATCCTGACCACCTGGAATGTACCCTGGACAGTACCTGCCATAACACCAGTAAAGGTACAGAAACGATTCCCAGTGTGTGTGTCTGTTTGTCCATCCCTGAACCTGACTAGACTAAAGACTGTAGCAGTGGACCGGCTGTCTAACTGCCTCACTGTGCAAATCCCCGTCACCTCATCACTGCCCCGGGGTGTATGGCAATTAGGTGAAGGTTATGTGTGGGGTCAGGAGGGATTTACAGTGTGAATGTAGCGGAGCCGAGTGTGTACTAGGTGCATGGAGCGGAGCCGAGTGGGTACTAGGTGTACGGAGCAGAGCCATGTGTGTACAAGGTGTACGGAGCAGAGCCATGTGTGTATGAGGTGTACGGAGCAGAGCCATGTGTGTACGAGGTGTACGGAGCAGAGCCGAGTGTGTACGAGGTGTACGGAGCAGAGCCATGTGTGTACAAGGTGTACGGAGCAGAGCCATGTGTGTACGAGGTGTATGGAGCAGAGCCATGTGTGTACGAGGTGTACGGAGCAGAGCCGTGTGTGTACGAGGTGTACGGAGCAGAGCCATGTGTGTACGAGGTGTACGGAGCAGAGCCATGTGTGTACGAAGTGTACGGAGCAGAGCCGTTTGTGTACGAGGTGTACGGAGCAGAGCCGTGTGTGTACGAGGTGTACGGAGCAGAGCCGTGTGTGTACGAGGTGTACGGAGCAGAGCCATGTGTGTACGAGGTGTACGGAGCAGAGCCGTGTGTGTACGAGGTGTACGGAGCAGAGCCATGTGTGTACGAGGTGTACGGAGCATAGCCATGTGTGTACGAGGTGTACGGAGCAGAGCCGTTTGTGTACGAGGTGTACGGAGCAGAGCCGTTTGTGTACGAGGTGTACGGAGCAGAGCCATGTGTGTACGAGGTGTACGGAGCAGAGCCGTATGTGTACGAGGTGTACGGAGCAGAGCCGTGTGTGTACGAGGTGTACGGAGCAGAGCCGTGTGTGTACGAGGTGTACGGAGCAGAGCCGTGTGTGTACGAGGTGTACGGAGCAGAGCCGTGTGTGTACGAGGTGTACGGAGCAGAGCCGTGTGTGTACGAGGTGTACGGAGCAGAGCCGAGTGTGTACGAGGTGTATGGAGCAGAGTCACGTGTGTACGAGGTGTACGGAGCAGAGCCGAGTGCGTACGAGGTGTACGGAGCAGAGCCACGTGCATACGAGGTGTACGGAGCAGAGCCGCGTGAGTACGAGGTGTACGGAGCAGAGCCGCGTGAGTACGAGGTGTACGGAGCAGAGCCGCGTGAGTACGAGGTGTACGGAGCGGAGCCGCGTGTGTACGAGGTGTACGGAGCGAAGCCGCGTGCGTACGAGGTGTACGGAGCAGAGCCGCGTGCGTACGAGGTGTATGGAGCAGAGCCGCGTGCGTGCGAGGTGTACGGAGCAGAGCCGTGTGCGTACGAGGTGTACGGAGCAGAGCCGCATGTGTACGAGGTGTATGGAGCAGAGCCGAGTGTGTATGAGGTATGTGTACCAGTGGTAGCCCCCCGTGGATTCCGCTCCTATAGTCGCAGCCGCCTTTGCCAGCAGCATTCTTCTCCAGAGTCTCTTCTGCCGCTGTCTGCATTCTGCAGCTCAGCATGGAGGGGCACGATGTCATCACTGTGCTGATATGTGCAGAGCGACCGGAGGAGACCGGAGCGGCAAGAAGAAAGGTGAGGAGAAAGAGAGATCTGGACAACCAGACACTCCGCTTGGCTGCGGTGCCACCAATAATGCAGTGTGGCTCCATTGAGCTGCTTGCATTATTTGTATGCTTGAGGATGCTTGTGTATATACCAAGAATCCTCAGACGCACAAAAATGCAACATTTTGCATTTGAAGGGTATTTTTAAAAAGCTCAAGGGAACGCAATCGCATTTTAGCCCTAACAACGTGTAATATACTCACTGTCAGAAACAGCTCTTGCTGGTTTCAGCAGTCACTGTTCCTGTAAGGCTGCCTTCACATAGGAGTTTTTTTTTAAATGTGGCAGTTGCGGTAAAAAAAAACCCGCATCTGCCGCATTTTCCGTCTAGCGGCTGCACTTGCTGCACGTTTGCGGCAAGCCCCATGCATTGTCTATGGGGCTTGCGGTAAGTGTGCGGCTATATATATATATATATATATTGCCGCACACTTACCGCAAGCCCCATAGACAATGCATGGGCTTGCCGCAAATGTGCAGCAAGTGCAGCCGCTAGACGGAAAATGCGGCAGATGCGGGGTTTTTTTTAAGTACATATCGCGGACTATATATATATATATATATATAGTCCGCGATATGTACTTAAAGGGGGCCCACTGAAACCTTTTCGCCCGGGGCCCACAGAAACCTGGAGCCGGCCCTGGGGGGCGGCATGGAAAAGGGGGGAGAACAGGATGGATGGATGGGGAGAAGGTACATGGATGATTTGGTGGATGGGGGAAAAGGTACATGGATGGATGGGGGAATAGAGGGAGAAGGAACATGGATGGATAGAGAGAAGAAGCTACATTGAACGTGGGGGGAGAAGCTACATGTATTACACACACACTGACACTATATACAGAGTTCATGCGTATAATGTCAATGGTGATCATTGCATTACCTGTACTTTGACACTATATACTGAACTCCTGTGTATAATGTCACTGGTGATGACTGTATTACCTGTACACTGACCCAATATACAGACCTTTTTTACATTTCTGTTAATTTAGTATTATATGTGGTGGACCGTGGCATTATGTGCGTTGGTCATGACATGACGGTATTTGTCCCCTGTATATGGTATTATTTGGTCACTATGTGGTGGTAATATAAGGTCCCATGGTGTGGCAGTATTTATACCTTGTATGTGGTAGTATTTGATCACTATGTGGTGGTATTATGTGCTTTCGGCATGGTGTGGCAGTATTTGTCTGGTATGTGGCATTATTTGGGCGCTACGTTGTGGTAGTATGTGATCTGGTCAAGGTGTGGTGGTATTTCTGACTTCTATCTGGTAATATTGGTCTTGGTAGAGTGGATTTTGGTCGGTCATTTGTTTTATCTGATATCAATAAGTAGAAACTATTTTATTTTCAATAGATATTAAATACTTAGATGTTTAACCCCTCCCTGTCCTGTGACACAGCAGCAGAGATGCAGAGGTTTGCCAGAGAAAGAAAGTTGAGCATTTAGTGACTTCAGTATTTATAAGACAAATCCAGGATTACCTTGCTTTACTCCTGGTTTTGTCTTCGGCCGGCTTCACACCACGTTTTTTACCGTCAGGCTGTGTCCAGTGCTTTGCAGGAGGCACTGGACACTGCCTGACAGGTCCAGACAAATAGAAGCGGAGGGTTAATATGCCCTCCGGTCCTGATTGTAGCCAGATTCTGCAGAGCGCAGCTTCAGGAGCTGTCCCCTACTGAAATGGTGCTGAACCTCTTCACAGGGGGCAGCTCCTGGTGCTGAAGTTCAGAGGAGCTCACGCTGAACTGCACAGCCGGCGTACGGGAACCTGAAAGACTATGTCAGGTCCGGCACGATCCGGCGTCCCATAGACTCTCATGTTAGGGGGTGCCGGATCATGTTAGGGGGTGCCGGATCGTGCTGGAACCGGGAGAATCTGGTAGGATCTGGTTTGCTTACATTTTTCGCCCCGGACACAAAAATGTGCAAGCTCTGTTTTTGTGTCCGGGGCAAAAATCGTTTGTAGCCTGATGCTGCAGGACAGGGACAAAACCAGATGGCAAATAGCTGCCATCCGGCCCTGTCCAGCACCATAGGGCTACATTATGTCAAAATTGGGTCCGGGGCTGTCTGATTCACATCTGTGGAGCCTCGTTTAGGAGTCTCAACACAGGATTAGCCAGATCTTCCTCTAGTGAAGGACCTAGCCATGATAACCACCATATTAAGTGGCCCTTTGAGTCAATATCCAGCTCTTTACAAGCTTAAAGATATGACAAGGGAAAACTAAGGCCTGTGTTGAGACTCCTAAACGAGGCTCCACAGACTCTATTTGCATATTCTAAATTCCCAGGGGGCAGTGGGCCTAGGAATTCACTGTGTTGAGCGCTTTAGCCGGCTGCGCACAGTGTTTTCTTGAACTGGTCTCCCAGTGAATACTTTGTTTTGTTGGTCTACTAGGCCTTGCTCCCACCTAGCCAGAATCCTACTCCACACTGATGAGGGGCAACACCCTGAAACAGCTGTCTGTGGATAGATACCTGGCCTTGGTATTCCCTTGTCATATCTTTAAGCTTGTAAAGAGCTGGATATTGAGTCAAAGGGCCACTTAATATGGTGGTTATCATGGCTAGGTCCTTCACTAGAGGAAGATCTGGCTAGTCCTGTGTATTTGACAAAGCTAGAAACTGTAACAGATTTATAAAACAGCAAAGATGTTTTTACAACTTCCTGTGCAAATTTTGGAAAAGTTGTCTCAATCCTTCATTCGAATTAACTCATCACCCGCCTTTAATGAATTCAAAGCTAAAAAATAACACATTTTAATGCAGGAAACCTGAGCTATGTATATTAAATAACATTAGTTGTGCCAAGGTCTTGACTTTATCATTATTTATTCAGTATATTGCTTAGTCAAACAAAATTTCAATCCTAGCAGGCAGCAGCATGTAAAAATAGGTGTCAGTAGGTGAAATACATTTCTAAGAAATCTTGGAGCTGTTACACTTTGCATATAAATACAATGTCTCTGTATTTCATTGCTCGTGCTATGGCTCTTACAATCAGACCCGGGTATTAGAAGATTTAAAAATTAGGTAAATCCAACCTTAGATGAACAACAACACATAACAAATTACAATATGTCATTATTTATTTACCAAAATTGGGCCAAAAGACAGAAACAGAGTGTGAAAAAAATAAGTGCACCCTAACTTATAGTGTTCATATCAAGTGCAACTGCTGTATAAAAGCAGAAGCTTAAGCAGTTTGCTGGTCTGGAGTGAATCCACCATGTGCTAACACAATGCCAAGGAGGAAAAACATCATTGATCTAAAAGAAGTGATTATTACTGCCCGTGAATCTGAGAAGGGTTATATGATTTTCTCTTCACAATTTGAAGCCCATCATTCTACCATAATAAAGATTATTCTCACATGGAAAATATTCAAGACAGTTGACAGTCTTCAAAGGAATGGACCTTCCATCAAATTTATCCCAAGGTCAGAACATGCAATGTTTAGAGAAATTGAAAAAAAAAACAAGATCTACAACTCAAGCTTTAAGGCTATGTTCACACTGGATGTTTCTGATCCATTTTATGTGTTGCGATTTTTTTTAAAACTGCACCAAAAACGGATCAGTCAAAATGTCTGCCAGCAGAGTGATTGGGATTTTCAATTTGTTGTTCAGACACTGTGTTTGTGACTGCTGTGTTAGTGGTGTAGAAAGAGGATCCACAAAATAATGAGCGTCAATTATTGCTCCGTTTTTCTGCTACGCTTTATGCACCACTCTAATCCAATTACTTACTCTCCTCAGTGATCCCATGGTGAACCCCGGTGATATCATCCTCCCGGGCATCGCATGACCTGTGGGTAGTCGCATACTTTACCTCCAGGACCTGCCCATGTGACACATATGGTAGAAGGTCCTGTACGTACTTGTACTACTCACAGACAGGTCTTGCTGGTAATCAGAAGGAAGCCATCACCGGAGCTCACCGTGAGATCACTGCAGAGGGAAAGAAAGTGTGTGTCTGTGGGTGTCTCTGTCTGTGCAAGGCTAGGGTCACATTTGTGTCGTGACCCTAGCGTAACGGAATGCGCTTAAAACTTAGAATTTTCCACTGCAGCGCATAGCATTAATGCTATGCGCTGCCAGACAACGCAGCCCATAGTTACTCGATGTGCACCTTGCCAACCAGCCACACACAAAGCTGCAGGAAGTGCGCCTTAGCTGAGCGCACAGCAAACTCTGTCTGCAGCGTTTCCTGTGCGCTCAGCTAAAGCGCACTTCCTGCTACTTTGTGTGTGGCTGGTTGGCAAGGTACACTTCAGGTTACTATAGGCAGTGTTGTCTGACAGCGCATAGCGCTAACGCTATGCACTGCGTGGGAAATTTTAAGCGCATTCCGTTAGGCAAGGGTCACGACACAAGTTTTTAACCTGAGTTTTGTAACTATGATATGTCAGCCCTGCTGTGACAGCATTGACACATTATTGATTACTGGATCGGGAAACCGGCACATTTAAACTCAGTGGCTTTGATAGCCGCTGAGTTTAAAATCACCGGAAAATGCTGTCCATGGATCTGAAATTTGCTTTAGGACCATGGACAGCATCACAGTGACATGCAGCACACACGCACTCACACCTCACACTTGCAGCACACTCACATCCATACAGCCATGCACACTCACCACACGCACCACACTCACACCACACACCCCCAAAAACACGGATTACACATGTTTGATGCCCAACAATGTGCCTTCAGCCTAAATGTTATCTTTTTAAAAAGTTAGTATATATATATATATATATATATATATATATATAACAAGAGAAAAAAACTGCACAGCACTCAAAGACAAGTGTGAACTGGTGCTAGCAAAGCTGCAGGGTCATATAATATGAAAAAGATCCTTGCAGCACACAGCTACTACCAATAATGTACATAAGCTACTAGCTATATATATTTGAGGAAAAAGTTTAAAAACTTACGTTTTTTTCAAAAAACTCAAAAATCTCCAATTTTTTATTTAATTCTGAAGTTCTTGGTACATACATTGGCCAATGTCTGTTTGCTCATCGACTGCGACAAAGTGACTTCAGGGTCCGATGAGTCCTATCTGACATCCCTGCCCTCCTTGTCCACCCCCCCACTTTTCAGTGGGCAGACACCATCTAGACCCTCCATCACCTGTAGGTTAATGAGGGTGCACATTGCAGCATGGAACCTGCAATTCCATATGTTAAATAACAAGAGAAAAAAAACTGCACAGCACTCAAAGACAAGTGTGAACTGGTGCTAGCAAAGCTGCAGGGTCATATAATATGAAAAAGATCCTTGCAGCACACAGCTACTACCAATAATGTACATAAGCTACTAGCTATATATATTTGAGGAAAAAGTTTAAAAACTTACGTTTTTTTCAAAAAACTCAAAAATCTCCAATTTTTTATTTAATTCTGAAGTTCTTGGTACATACATTAGCCAATGTCTGTTTGCTCATCGACTGCGACAAAGTGACTTCAGGGTCCGATGAGTCCTATCTGACATCCCTGCCCTCCTTGTCCACCCCCCCACTTTTCAGTGGGCAGACACCATCTAGACCCTCCATCACCTGTAGGTTAATGAGGGTGCACATTGCAGCATGGAACCTGCAATTCCATATGTTAAATAACAAGAGAAAAAAACTGCAGTTTTTCTCTTGTTATTTAACATATGGAATTGCAGGTTCCATGCTGCAATGTGCACCCTCATTAACCTACAGGTAATGGAGGGTCTAGATGGTGTCTGCCCACTGAAAAGTGGGGGGGTGGACAAGGAGGGCAGGGATGTCAGATAGGACTCATCGGACCCTGAAGTCACTTTGTCGCAGTCGATGAGCAAACAGACATTGGCCAATGTATGTACCAAGAACTTCAGAATTAAATAAAAAATTGGAGATTTTTGAGTTTTTTGAAAAAAACGTAAGTTTTTAAACTTTTTCCTCAAATATATATAGCTAGTAGCTTAGGTACATTATTGGTAGTAGCTGTGTGCTGCAAGGATCTTTTCATATTATATATATATATACATATATGTAAATTCTTGTATCTCCTCAGCATCTAATAGCTAGAAATCACAGTGAATCCATTCAAAAACTGGGTGAAAATGACAATGAATAGTAAATACACAAAAGCAAATGCAATAAATCACTAGACGCAAAAGGGGATTTAATGTTAATTCATCACTATTCTAGCATACTTCTATTCTATTCTAGCATCACTATACTAGCATAATTTAAACCCGAAAACTGGAATGTGTGCTTGCAAGGTATACTAGACAGTTTTTTTGGTCTGATTGAAAGGTTATAGAAATATTTCCAGACACTTAGGGTATGTGTACATGATCCGGAGGCACTGCATCCAGGACACAGTGTCTCCGGTCCTGCGGAAAGCCGGGTGTGAGTACAGGGAGAATGCAGACACCCGGAGCCCACAAACTGTGTTCGGTGCTGGACAGCTTTTCCCCGCACTGCAGGTGAAGTAATGCTGTGGTGGAGGGAAGCACAATGGGGATGGCATATCTAGAAATCCCATCCATTAGGTTTGTATGGTTGAACACAACATTTTGGATTCAGCGGTATAACACAGTGTCCAAAACGCTGCTAATCCTGATAGTCTGCACATACCCTTACATTTTTCTTTATAAGATGCAATTATTTCTGAGTCATTTTTGAATTACAGTAAAAAAATTCACTGCTTTTTGCAGGTTTGCTGTTTTCCTGCATATTGATGGCTGCTGAATGAGTCGACAACATTTTAGTATGTCTTCTTCTAAGCTTTGCTTTGCTTTGAACAATAACCTCAATTTCATTGTGATCTGTGGTCAGTGATATAACTAGAGTCCAATGGACCCAGGTGCAAAATTTGGTCATGTGCCCGTGGAGTTCTACATCTTGTGAGGACATATGTTTTCGCCCTCTAATGTTAAAATATCGCACAACCTGTAATAATATCACCAAAATCCTGAGTCTTTTTAGTAATAATGTCCCCCAACCAGGAATAATGTCTCCAATCCTGGGGCCTTACAGTAATATATGTCCCCCATCCAGTGGTGTAACTTGAAGCTCATGGGTCCCGATGCGAAAGATTCAATGGGGCCCCCAATTATTGCAAATCTTTAATAGCATTAGTCTTTTTCGATAAGCCAAATGGACTTTTGGGACCCCCTAGACTCCAGGGTCCCGGTGTGATAGCAACCCCTGCACCTATTGTAGTTATTCCTCTGCCCCCATCATAGTTTGATATGTCCCTTTCTAGGCTTCTTCCAGCAATAGTGTCCTTGTTCAGTTTAAGTTAACTCACATTATAGACAGTAATATATAGTTCAATACAGAGGCTATAGATGGGTGTAAAATATTTCCCAAAACATAACTTCAAAAAGTATTTTTAGATCAAATACAAGAAATTAAGTTAAAAAAGTGTCCATGCAACAACTCAAACACAAAACGTTGGAGCTGGAAGGGTTCAGAGTAGAGAATCTGAATACTTTACAAGAGGGAAATGTTATAGGACACTTGTCATCATACTGAAAGGGAGATGAATTTTTCTTCCTCAGTCATACAACTTACAACTTGTTTTTCTAAAGCATTACATTGCAGTTTTAGCTCAAAAAGGGATGATTAGGGATGAGCTAGCAAGGTGCAGAGACAGGTAGTAATAGGATAGGGGCTAAAATGAGCTGACAGGTTCCCTTTAATTCTCCAATACACTCCATGTAGTGTTGTGTATCTCAGGTCCATGTCTCAAAGGGGGAAGCAAAAAAATTTGATATTATTAAAAAAAAAAAAAATAGAAATTCAAATTTTATATATAAAAATGTAAAAAAAAGTACATGTTTAGCATTACCATGTCCATAAACATGTAAACTATCAGAATACAAAATTACTTATTCCATATGGTAACTGTCATAAAAATTGTACAAATAACTGTAGCTGGTCCCACAAACATACAAGCTCTTAAACAGAAAAAAATAAACTATCGTATTTTGTGTTTTATATGGCGCACCAGATTGTAAGACGCACCCCAACTTTAGAGAAAACAATTTTTATGCGAAAATAGGGATCCATTTTATAATCGGGTTGTAGATTACCAGGTGGGGGGGTGGGCAGCAGCAGTGGAGCGGGGTCACAGGAGGCAAGATGCCACTGCATGGAAGCCACCAGTGGTGGCAGAAGTGGGGCGCTGCCGCGGGCCCTGAACTGAGAGGAGAGTGTCCTGACAATGTGAGACAGGAGTCATCCCAGTGGTGGGCTTCAGGTAAAAGTGGGTGGTGTGGACTTCAGGTAAATGGCGTCATATTGAGATCTCGGCTCAGTGACGAGATCAATGAGATCTCAATCTGCACACGTGCCACCTCCGGGTGCCATTTTCCTGAAGCCTGATTCTGGGAAATTAAGTAATACTGAATCTTTTCCAACAAACCTCAATATCATTCTAGTCAACTTCTTCTTCCTTATACTAAAGTGATAAGCAGGAAAACAATGGAACGGAGTATCCAAACCGCGCTACCGCCTGAAGAAAATATTCACTTCCAAAACTCAGAAAATTTGATGGTGATTTTTTATTTTCTACCCGTTTCGGGGGTACAAGCCCCCTTCTTCAGGAAAAAAAAATCACAGATGTACCATTTTGTTCTTGAAGAAGGGGGCTTGTACCCCTGAAACGCGTAAAAAATAAAAATTCACCATCATATTTTCTGAGTTTTGGAAGTGAATATTTTCTTCAGGCAGTAGCACGGTTTGGATACCCTGTTCCACTGTTTTCCTGCTTAACACTTTAGAAGTTGGGGGAGCTGCTGCAGACCTTCATCAGGATTAAAATCAGCATATGTTGCTTGGTGTGGTTGTGCCTGTCACAACCTGGAAATGGTGAGCAATATCCTATTTTTGTTCTCCTCCTGACCACACAGGTATACCCTATTTGCACTTTCTCCTTTCCAGACACTGCATCTTCCTTATACTAGGCTGTCCACAGATCAAACTACATATACAATAAAACAGGTATTTTAAAAGGCACCTTTAAAGTCACCTGTCATGTGAAAAAACACTAGTAATCTGCAGATATGGAATTAATCTATAAGGTTAATAGTGATCTGAACCTGCCTGGTGCCTGCTCTTAGAACCTCCTGCCAGAGGAAATTAACTGTATTTCTTCTGGTTTCATTCAGCTTCCAGTCATAGGCGTGGCACCGGTGCAGAATCAGTCACCAATCTGGGCATAGTAAGCGCTCCCAGCACTGGCTGACAGCCGCTTAACATTAGAGCATCCACTTCTGACTGGTAGATGAATACTGTTCATTTCCTCCTATCAGTGGGGCTCGAAGTACAAGCACCGGGTAGCTACCGAACACTATTAAGCTATAGAATAACCGCATATCTTAAGGTAAGTACCATTTTTTCTCTAGGAACCTTCCACAACAGCATAGGAGGTTGCATCTCCACACCCTGATAGGGACAGGAAGCACAAGAGAGGTTAAAAGGCCCCTCCCACCTCCCATTAGCCAGTGTTTTTCCTGTCCCTATGAGGCATGGAGAGAGGTTTTTTTTCTCTCCTATGCTGTAGTGGCGGCAAGCTGCAGTATACCTGCGAGTTTTTTGCCGGGCAGCTTTGGTCGGGCCCTGCTCCATCTCCGGTCGTCTCTCGGTCCCCCTCGGTGGTCCTCTGCTGGGGGGGTCCGGGACCAGCCCTGGCCCTCCAGATTCCCCCCTGGGGCGAAGTGGGTTGGCGGCTCCCCGGTTGGCGGCCTCTTCCTGTGCTGAGCCCGCCGGCCGCCTTCTGCCTGTGCGTGCTGCCTCGGACCGGAAGTGATGCAGCGGAACTTCCGGTCACGTGCTTCTCCGGCGGGGAGCGCAGCGCTTCGGGGTCTTGGCGGGCGGGACCTGGTGCAGCAGTGTGCGAGCTCACCGCCATGATTGGGGCCTGCCTAGACCTTGGGCAGGGGACGATCTCTTTTTGCACTGGGGGCAGGCCTTTGGAGATAGAAGGCTGCCCTGAAGACTTCTGATACCAGGTAAGCTGCACTCTGTTCTGGGTCAAGCCTTCCTCTGCATCTGCAGAGCCCAGTGCTCCCCCGGCCACAGTGAGTTGAGGTGCAGGGGGGAATGGGTCCTTTGTGCTGCCCAAAGGGGCTTGGCTGGTTGCGACTCCCCTGTGCTACTTTGTAGGGTGACAAGGAAACCCCCAAGAAAGCTGCTGGGATGTGTGCTAAATGCCCTGTCTGTGCTAAAACGTTATCCCCTGGGTGGGATAAGAAACTTTGGCAGGGCTGTACCGATAAGATAGTGCGGGCTGAACACCCTAGTCTTGTGGATGACCTATGCACCATGGTGCAGCAGGAAATTCGGGCTTCCCTGGCCTCCCTGGGCCAGTCCGGGCCTGTGTCTGGTCCTTCCCCTCCAAAAAAACGGAAATTCCAGGCTAGCCCCTCAGACTCTGAAGCTGACAGGGATTCGGACTCTGAGGTCTCAAGGCATTCGGACCTTCGGCGGTTTTTGTTTCCCTCGGAGGATATGGGGGACCTGATTGAGGCCGTTAGAAGCACCATGTGTTTGGAAGAGGAACAGGTCCATCCCTCGGTGCAGGATGAAATGTTTGCTGGCCTTCAGTGAGCCAAACGTATAGGATTCCTGGTGCATTCCACCCTCCTAGATTTAATTGCTCAGGAATGAGAATTCCCCAACCACAAATCTCGGGTCCGGAGCAGTGAGGAGGAATCCCTGCGCATTATTCGGTCCCTGGGTTGGATCCCAAACCTCTGGAAATCCCATCTGCAGCCCTCCTCCACGAGACAATTTTTGGAGGTATTACTGGATTCCGACCGGCAGGCTTCCTTTCTTCCGGACTCCCAGCTGTTGACCCTTCTGGCCAAGATTTCCTCCATGAGGTGTCAAGCATCTCCCACCCTTCGAGACAAGATGTTGGTGTTAGCTTCCATGACGTCCTGCATCCTTCCTGTCCTGTGGGCTCAGGCTCACTCTCAGGTGCTGCAGTCACATGTCCTGTCTTGCTGGGATAGGCTTCCTTCGTCCCTGAATTGTTGGGCTCGCCTCCCGGGGTCCGTCTCCCTCCTCTGGTGGTTGGATGTCCGACACCTGCAACGGGAGGTTTCGTGGGATCAGAGTCCTCTAGTGACAGTTACTGCAGATGCCAGCCAGAGGGGGTGAGGAGCCATGGTGGGACCCACTCCGCTCCAGGTGGTCTGGGGTCGCTCCATCAGTTCTCGATCCTCCAATTACCGGGAACTGAGTGCGGTCGAGGAGGCCTTTCGGAGAGCTTAGACCCAGCTCACGGGTTCTCATGTCCTTCTCTATTCAGACAATGTCACCACGGTGGCTCACCTCTGGCACCAGGGTGGTACGAAGTCCAGATCCCTGTCGTCTGTGTCCTCCCGGATCTTCCTTTGGGCTGAACAGTTCCTGCTGTCCCTCTCAGCTGCCAACTTGAAGGGGTCCATGAACATGCAGACAGATTTTCTCAGCCGCCAGGATGTCCACCCGGGGGAATGAAGTCTGGACCGAGCTGTCTTTTGCTCCCTAGTCGCATTATGGGGCACCCCGGCAGTCGACCTCTTCACCTCCAGCACCAATCAGAAGGTCGCAACATATTTCTCCCTCAATCCTCGGGACACAGCTGTGGGGGTGGACGCCTTCTCCCAGTCGTGGAATTTTCTTCTGGTTTACGCCTTTCCTCCTATTCCCCTCCTCACACGAACTCTGCGGAAGGTCAGGGTACACGGAGTCCCCACTATCCTGGTGGCCCCTCTTTGGCCCAGGAGGAGTTGGTACAATCTGATCATGACGCTCAAAGTCGATGGTCCTGTCATTCTGAGTCTGAATCCCAGCCTGTTGTCTCAGGATCCTCTGTTCCATCCAGATCCGCAGAAACTCAGCTTAGCTGCCTGGCTTCTGAAACCCGGGTGCTGAGGGCTCATGGTCTGTCTGACAAGTTGGTGGCCACCCTACAGAAAAATCGCAAACCAGTTACTAATGCAATTTATAATAAAATTTGGAAGAAGTTTACATCCTGGTGTGGCTCCTGTCAGCCTGAATCTCTTCGGCCAAATGTCTCCCAGATTCTGGATTTTCTTCAGAATGGGTTGGATCTCGGTCTTAAACCCAGCATGCTGAGGGTACCGTCACACCTGGACATATATCGCCGGCGATTCCACAGGCGACGCTGAGGCGTGGCCTGTCGCCAGCGACATTGCCAATGCGTCGCCCAATGTAAATGGGCGAGGGCGACACGTCTGAGTGGTCGTCTGGTTTCACATCAGAGCTCTGAAACCAGGCGACCATTCTTGGGCGATGTGTGCTGATCGCCCTGTGTAACATCTCATGAGCGTTGTCAAGGGTGACAGCACACATCGCCTATACCATTCCGGTAGGCGGTTCAGGGCGTATTTACTAGCTCTGGCGGTCTGCGTGGATTGGTGGCAGCTCTAGCATTATGATTGGTAGTCTTGTTCCTCGGCGTCCTATTTGATGATGTGTACGTCCCACAATGAAGTCGTCTTCCTTTCCATGGTGCTGAAAGATGTATTAGGCCCCTTTGTCATCTGCGTTTTACATTGATTGTGGCAGTGGCGGTAAAAAAAAACGCAACTGCCGCGATTCCCGCAATATGGCCGCTCTTGCGGTTCACTTGCGGCAAGGCCCATACAATGTCTATGGGGCATGCGGCAAGTGCGGTTTCAGCACTTGCGGCAGGTGTGGCTGGGAAAAAACCGCAGCATGCCGCAAGTGCCGAAACCGCAATTACCGCACTTGCCGCACCAGCAGCAAGCCCCATAGATATTGTATGGGCCTTGCCGCAAGTGAACCGCAAGTGCGGCCGTATTGCGGTAATCGCGGCAGTTGCGGTTTTTTACCGCAACTGCAACAATTAGCGTAAAACGCAGATGACGAGGCGGCCATACCCAGGAGCGTACATATTATTAAAAAGCAGCGCATTGATGCGCCAGTGTGTGCTACAAAGTGCAGAGATGTGCCATTGCCAAATGTCTCTTTTTACACCAACACAATTGTCACTACATGTCAATTCTGCATCAGACACCACAGCCAATCACACGTCTTCAAGGCGTCACACAACATAATGTTAACGCCTATCTCCGAGATGCGGGACAAAACAACGCCCACATCGCTAATGTGGCGGCTCTGTGTGACAACCAAGCGGCCACCAGCGACATGATCGCCCTTGGGCGACGCTCAGGCAATTTCTGTTCAGGTCGTCGCCCGAGCGTCGCCTGAGTTGTCGCCCCGTGTAAATGGGCGTCGGTGACCTTGGGCGACACGCAAAAACGTGCGCGCGCACGTTTTGTGCCTGTGGAATTGCCGACGATATGTCCAGGTGTGACGGTACCCTTAAGATTCAAGTTTCGGCTCTCAGTTCCATGTTTGATGCTGATTTGGCAAATCATTGATGTATTCGCCGCTTCATGGTGTCGGCTACTTGTCTTTGTCCTCGTACTCGGGTCCTTACTCCCTCCTGGGACCTCAATGTGGTCCTCACCGGACTTTCTCAGCCTCCCTATGAACCACTTTCATCCTGTGACCTCCTGCGGTTGTCTCACAAGACGGCATTCCTGGTGGCAATTACTTCTGCCCGTCATGTTGGGGAGCTCCAGGCTTTGTCCATCCGGGACCCGTACCTCACCATCCGGGATGACTGCATTGTTCTTCAGCTGGATCCTTCATTCCTTCCCAAGGTGGTTTCGGACTTCCATCGCTCTCAATCGATTATTCGTCCGTCCTTCTGTCAACATCCCCAGACCCCGAAGACGGAAGAATTCCATGCTTTGGATGTCTGGCGTACAGTTCTCCATTATCTTGACGTCTCGACCACAATCTTTTTGTCCAGCCCCTTGGTCCCCATAAGGGCATGAAGGTATCCAAGAGCACTATTGCTCATTGGATCAAGAAGTCCATTGCAGATTCCCACCTTTCCCAGAAGCTGCAAGCTCCTTCTGGGTTTACTGCCCATTCCACCCAGTCTACCGCTGTTTCCTGGGCTGAACGGGCAGGGGCTTCTCCTGAGCAGATCTGCAAAGCTGCTACCTTGTCGTCCTTGCATACCTTCACAAAACACTACCGTCTGGACCTGGGCTACAGTAGGGATTTGGCTTTTAGCAGGAAGGTCCTGCAGGCCATTGTCCCACCCTAGGTATTTATTTGTTTGTATTCCTCCTATGCTGTTGTGGAAGATTCCTAGAGAAAATAGAATCATTCTTACCGTTAATTCGGTTTCTAGGATACCTTCCATGACAGCACTTATTTCCCTCCCTATTATTCCTCGTTTTATTCCTGGAATGTTTTCCTTTGTACTGTTGTTGTCTCTTATGCTATGGTTCTTTGTAAGACACTGGCTAATGGGAGGTAGGAGGGGCCTTTTAACCTCTCTTGTGCTTCCTGTCCCTATTAGGATGTGGAGAGGCAACCTCCTATGCTGTCCTGGAAGGTATCCTAGAAACCGAATTAACAGTAAGAATAATTCTATTTTTCCCATCACAGGTTCTCTTTAAAAGGAACCTGTCATATTAAACATGCAGTCTGATTTGTGGACAGCATGTTATACAGAAGGAGAAGCTGAACAGAATATTTAGGTTTGTTGAAAAAGATTCTCTATAAATTGTATTTTATTCATGACAGGTTCCCTTTAAATTACCAGGCCAAATTTAATTCCTAGCAAACAAATGTAAAAATAAAACCCATCAATGGGTTTTATCACATTTTGATTACATTATATTATGAATTAAACTATTCATTCAAAACTAAAATTTAGCTCAAAAAAACATTATGGCTCCAATTCATCAAAGCAATTTTGCAACAATTCTGCCCTAAATTGATTTCAAAAGTCACAACATTTCGCTGCAACCAGAAGTTACTTAAAATGTTTTGACTTTGGGGCTTTAATTCCAGTTTTCCCAATTGCACCAAAATTTGCAGAGCTGGGGTGTGATGGGACACGGCAGGGGTGTTACACCACAGCTTATCTAATACTTGATGTGGGTTTACACCAGGGACTGGTGTAAGATTCCTGGCATCACACAAAAAGGTGCATGCTGCTTGTCAGGTGTTCCCAATTCATAAAGAGGCATGCACATCTTCATGAATTCGAAACGCCTCACTCCACTACACCCCAAGAAAATGGCCGGTCTCTGTGAGTCATGGTATATTTATCTAAATGTTAAAATAAAAAAAAGTTATTAGTCTTAGAATAAGGCCTAATGCTCACTGTGCTTATTTTTTATGCCGCATCTTTGTGCTGCGCTTGTACGTGTACAAAAAGTAGCACTAGCTTCATCCTTTATGCAGTGTTGGAGACATCTTAATTTACATGCCAGGACCTTGCACCATGTGACTCAGCTTGTCTAATAGTGTGCAGGCTCTGCCTCTGATAGGACGATACCCACAGGTCCCTACTGCTGGTGCACGGAAGAAGAATCCCTGGGGATCACTTGTCGGGGAGCGTGAGTGTTGGTGCATTTTTGTTTTGGAAATCATAGGAAAAAAGCATCACATATGGACTCTGGGAGTCCATTTGTGGTGCTTTTTCAGTGGGGGGGGGGTTAGAATGGAGTCTACAGGGAAAACGCACCCCAAAAACGGGCAAGTTAAAAACGCAACACTCAAAAATGCTCGACTTTTGGAAAACTGCATTGACTTTCATTACAAAGCTTTGGGTGCTGCATTTTTAATGCAGAAATGCAGCAAATAAACGCACCAAAAGCACACAGTGGGCACATAGCCTTAAGGTCCAAAAAGCAGAAATATAAAACATTGCTTTACTCCTTACTTTTTAGTGCTATTAGCAGTATGGGTCAGAATCAAAATAAATTATTTCTCCCCTTCGAAAATGTTAATTACAATTACACTTATTACGGTAGACAGTTTTGCAGCAGTTTTGATAAAATAAGTAATTTGGATCATATAGTTTAAAGAGGTCCTCTAACCCCTACCCTCATGGATTAGAATCTAAGTCCAGCACTGAATGCTGAAAGCTCTGT